>JAHRIG010000037.1:1656772-1977883 GCA_020311275.1 Eira barbara | reverse complement strand
GGAGGGCCGGTCGGGGCAGTGTGGCTGGGCAGGAGCGCGTGGACGCCGGCTGCAGACCCAGACGGGCCGCCGCAGGCGAGGAGCAGAGGGCGGGCATGAGAGGCGGTAGCGGCGGCAGGGGCGCGGGGGCCCCCAGGGAGCCCGCAGGGTCCAGACCCCCTGTCTGCTTGCTCTGCTGTGGCTTTCCAGGACAGTTGTCCTAGTGAGAGAGCCGGCTGTGCTTCCAGGGAGCAGAGCCTGGGAGGGGGCCTGGCGTCCACAGGGGCTGCTGGTGTCCCTTTCCTGGGCGGGCCCGAGGGGCCTCAGCTGGGGGAGAGCAGAGCGCGGGGGGTGAAGACCGTGCCCTGTCCTTGTTTCCAGAGGAGGCACGGGATGGTCACCAGGAGGAGAGCCGGAAGCCCTGCGTGGAGGGCACCATTCATGCTGTGTGGGCCTGGGTGCTCAGCACACCGTGAGCGGCCAGGACGCGCTCCGCACTGACCCCTCGTGTCCCACCTCGTGCTGTCACTGCACATCACATCTGGAGGGGGGCCAAGCGGGAGATCTGTCGTGCGCCTGGCAGAGCAGCGGGCGAGCCGGGCTGGGAGAGCCCCGTGGGGCCTGGGTGGTTCCCTCTTGTGGGAGCGGTGTAGACGGGGTGGGGAGGCCCAGCTCCCAGGAAGAGGCCACACGGCCAGTCCAGGACCCCCAGATGCTCACAGCTGGTGCGTGACAGGCAGCTGCCTCGTAAGGACACAATTCCAGGGTGCGCTTCAGCCTCCCTGGAGATTAGCAGAGGAGGGGCTCCCTGTGGCGGCCGCACGGTGACATCAGCCCAGGGAGGGCAGCATGCTCTCTCTCTCTCTCTCTCTCTCTTTAAAAAAAAAAAAAGAAAAAGATTTTATTTATTTGAGAGAGAGAGAACACGAGTGGGGTGAGAGGCAGGGGGAGAAGCAGACTCCCCGCTGAGCAGGGAGCCCGATGTGGGGCTCCATCCCTGGCGCTGGGATGCTGACCTGAGCTGAAGGCGGCCACTTAATGACTGAGCCCCCAGGCGCCCCTCATGCTCCGCGGGGACAGGGCTGCTGCTTTGCACGGAGCTGGGGACGTGCCAGTCCCCGGGTTCCGACCCTCCAGCCGCAGGAACACGGAGAAGTTCCCCGTCTGCTTCCTTCGCAGGTGGGTTTAGTCAGGACGAGTGTGGGGAGAAGGCAGAACTGGGGTTTGCGTTCCCTGCGGGTGGGTGAGGGGCCCTGGTGGGCAGACAGCACTGCACACGCCGACGGAAGCCCAGGGCTCCTGGCAGACGTCCGGGCCAGCCCGTGCCCTGGGGCACCACACACCGGGCTGCGCCGCTCTCTGTCTGTCCTTGGGAAGATCTCCGGAAAGCACTTTAACCTTTTCTTTATGTGGCAATGCTGCCACTAAACACTGACGGGCAGGTGCTCGTTCAAGTGGGACGGCATCGCTGGTGCCGAGCTGGGTACTGTGGTGACGCGCCTCCAGCTTCCTTGGGTACAAGGGCTCCGCTCGGGGTGCCCCATGCTCGCTGACGGCAAGCACGGAAGGGGCTTGCTTGAGGCTCGCATATCCTGCTGGTGGTCTGCTTACCGCAGCTGCCATCTGTGGTTTCTGCGGGAAGTGGACAAAGAAGTGACAGGTGTTCGCAGACAGCGAGCAGATGTGCCTGGAAAGACCTTATCAGGCTCTTGAATTTGCATGAATCCGGAGAGGGGCTTGGGTTAGGGCGGAGGTGCTCTAGCTGGAAGTTGCCTTGGGCTGGGCGAGCCCACCTGCCTGCACCCCGCCCTCTGAGGTCCCATCTCCGGAGAGCCAAGGTCACTCACCCTGAAATTTTCTGCTTCTCGGAATAGAAATGTGCACCATGCTTCGTGCTAAATTCGTAACGGAGAGTGTTTGTGATTTCGGATGTGCAGGGAAGCCCGCGCTGTGCGAGCGTGCGTGAGCCGCACTAAGGGCTGCTGGGGGTGGGACAGGCGCTTCCCACCACATCCATGGCCGAGAGCCACCGGCCAGTGTGCGGGACACGGAGCATGCCTCCGCCGACCTCACGGAAGGCTCTAGGGTCAGGCCAGGGCTCACCCTTGGGGACAAGACACCATTCTCGTGGTTTCTGCAGGCGACAGCCCTGCTGATGAAAACAACGCAAGCCCATTGTGCACAGAAACAGTCCTCTCTGCCTCTGGCCCTTTTCCTGCCCAGACGTCCAGCTGGGCGGCAGACCTGTTTCGCCCCGGCCCCGCCTCCGAGAGGACAGGTGCGTGGCGGGAATCACATTTCTTCCACAGACGGAAAATCTGGGTCGTGAAGTTAGGAGGCATTCTGGTCATCGCTACGGCCGGGTCACGATGGGACACAGGCATCCAGAATCTGCTGGGTGCACGGGAGCCGGGCACAGTCCCTAGAGAAGCTGGGCAGGGCGGGTGATCCCTGAAGAACACAGGGGTGAGGTCGGGGGGAGAGGGGAGCCGGGAGACTCTGCGTGAGCTTCCCCTACTTCCTCCTTAGTAGCTGAGCCAGGACGCTCGATGGCCTCCCCCGCCAGCACGTCCTCAGGGCCAGACCCCTTTTACTATTTCATCTCCTCCTGACCAGCCCCTGAGAGAGGGACAGGAGTCCGCTTCACCCCGCTTCCCGGTGTGAACGGTAAGGGACAGAGAGGCTAGGAGACTCCCCAGGGCCGCACAGCTCAGGGTTCCTCTCCTGCTGTCTCCGAGACCACGCTCTAGGCTCTAGACCGCTCTGTCTCCAGCCGAACCATCCGACCACTCGGGGGGAGCTACCTCCTGGCCAGCAGGGGGTCAGGCTCCCGCCCAGCTGGGGTGTCGGCGGCTGGGCTGTCCACGGGGGAGACGCGTGGGCGCCTCCCCAAAGAGGGCTGGGTCGGGTGCCTTTTAGCAGAGCTGTGGATGAGGAGGTCTTGGTTAACCCTGGAGGTGCCACGCCCGAGGCAGATGGTCAGGGCAGGGAGAGGCGTCCCCTGGGGTCTGCTCGTAGTGGGGGTGGCCCCAGGCAGAGGGCCAGGTGGGCCTGCCTCTTCTGGTCTCCAGGAAGTCCCCTCCCTCCTTCCGCGGCCCTCCCTGCACTCCCGCCCCGCCTTCCTCTTTCCTTTCTCGTGTCTTTCTGCGCCGAGCAGGTCGGCTCGGAGCCCTAAGGGAGAGCCCGCATACTTGGGACGGGGCAAGGTGGCCCCTCGGCTTCCGCAGCCGTGGCTGGGGGGCTGTCCACACCCAGCAAGGATCCTGGGACTCACCGAGGTGGATGCCGGGCCAGAGAGCACACGAGGGAATTGCGGGGTGACTTGGAGGGGTCGGAGGGACTTGCCCCTAGGTGACTGGGGCGGGGGGCGGTGCAAGCAGGTGCTCTGGGTCAGAAGCCGTCAGGAAGCATCCAGTCTGGAGGGCAGGAGGCAGCACAGGTGGGTGCGTGAAGGGTGGGAGGCCAGTCGCTCCTGTGGGCCTGGGAGGCTGGTCGTGGTGGTCGCCATGCACGTGTAGACGATGCTTCTGCCCTGTCTGGGTTGTGACGTGGCCCCGTGGGCTTGTGCAGTGGGGGGTGTGCGTGAGCGTGTGTGTGTCCGGCTGCAGAGCGCTGGCCGTGGTCCATGCGGCTTCTCTCTCTGTTCTCCGGAGTCACGGGCTGGCGTCCACCGTGAGTGCTCCCGGCCCGACTCTCCGCTTGCACCACTCGCATGGCTGGACTGACCACGGACCTGGTTGCGCTGAGAGGCTTCCGGCCCCTTTAAGAACTTGCCCGGCTTGGTAAGAGGGGGCCCCCAGGTTCCTTAAGTGTCAGGCCCGCCGTGGCCCCCTGCCAGCATCTGTGTCTCCTGCGTCGGGGTCTGGCTGGTCTTCCACGCCCACAGGCCGCTCTGCTCTCCGTGGCAGTTGCCCTGGGAGGGTGGAGACACCAGCACGGAGACCACCGGAGCGCCCACTGCCGTGCGGGCAGGGTAGGGGTCCACTGTAGAGTACCAGCCACGGGCCAGACCCTTGCAAGCTTTTGTTTAAGGACCGGGACCACATCGTTAGTCGGCCGACTCCCTGAACCTCAGTCTCTCCGCCGAGGACGGGAGAGGGCACTGGACACAAGCATGTCTGCGGTCCACTCAGCCGGGAGTCTAAGACGGGCTGTTTGAGAGCTGAGCGCTTGGCGGTCTAATGACTTTGAGGACGGTGCCCCCACAGGCGTTGGTGTCCTGTGGGAAAAACTCTGGAGCAGCGGGGTGGACAGAGTTCCTGGCCTGGTCCCAGTCTCGTCGGGAAGGTGGGCCTGGAGGCTAATGGGATAGGCAGCTCGTCCTTGGCCGAGCTCAGTCTCCCTGGGAGTCACACCCTCTGGGTGCTGGCCTGGGGCAGCGTCCCTCCCGCGGTACGGCTCGTGGACACATGGCCCGTGGCCAACTCCTTGGGCGCGGAGGGTCCATTTCTGGGCAGAACACATCTGTGGAAAGTAGCCAGCCCAGGTGGGGTTTGTGATCACTGCCTCACGTAGCCAAACGCAAGGGAAGGACTGGCCTGATTTGGGATGTTTTGCCCAAGCGACCCGCAGTGCTGGTTTCCGTGCTGGGCGGGGATGCGCCGACTGCCGTCCAGGAAGCCGCGGAAGAGGCGATGGGAGGAAGCACGACAGGAGCCCGAGGCGGGCCTGCACCTGCACCGGCCCGGGCGTTTCCGGGGCTCTGGGGCCTTGTCTGCTGTTCCGTATTCCGTATTCCGCTTTGCAACTTGGAGATGCGTCATCTTTAATTGGGGGTCATTAAAATGCTAATACAAACCCACTTCCCGGAGCGCTGACGGGATCCCAGCTGCCCTCAACTTCTCTCCACGTGAAGTGGCGAATCCTCCTTCAGACCAAATGCAATCTAAAATACCCGATCTGGTCGGATTAAACGCAGAACAGACCAGTAGAAGAATTTTATCTTATCTAAGGGAAAAACAGCTTTGTGCACGCCGAGGGTTTCTAGTTTCATTAGGTCGGAGGGAAAGCCGCTAAATCCCCCTTTGGCCACAATGGGCTTAGTCGCTCGAAGAGTCGACGCGGGGTCCCGAGCCTCCTTTGTGCCTCGCTCAGCCTGCGCTGCGTGTGTCCTCTCTGATCTTTCGTACACTCGGTCCCTTTCTTCTATTTAAAAACCTTCACCCAAATACCCATCCGGAGTGACTGCGTTGAACATAAATACGTCCTCCCTCAATTGTCTCCAAAGCTGCGCTCAGCGGCTCTGCCAAGAACATGCAAAGCCGACCGGTTTAAAGCCTTATTTGAAAACCTGGAGAAAAATTACTCCCGGATTCAGTTGATTTCATAAATAAAAGAAAAAAAATAAATACATAAAACAAAACTGGACTCCGCCGGCCTCAGCTTTTCTTCTTGGTCTACAGGCAAGACCGTCTAGAAGCACCACCTCTTCTCTCTCCAACATTTTGAACGGAAACGTGGCCGGCGCTCGGAGCCAGGCCCTGCCCTCCGCCCTCTCTGCGGCCCCACAAGTCGAGGCCGCGGGGCGTCCTTCGTTGCTAGCGCTTGTGGCACATTGAAAGACGGCTCTTCTCCGCCTGCAAAGCCCTCCAACCAAAGCTGGTCTGTGGCTCCTTGCGGCGCAGCTGGGCCGAGCAGCGGTTTGCAGTGGCTAACAGGTGTGCTGGGCTGTCCTCGCCTCGGTCCGCAGCCCGGTCCTCCAGAAGTCTCTCGGCTTCCTCCTCTCCCGGAACGAGGCTGCCCCCGGGAGCACGCCCCGGCCGCCTGCTGGAGGCCGAGCCGCGGGGCCCTGCCTGGAGCAGCCACCTGCTCGAGGAGAGGGCGCTGGCGGCCGCCGACAGCTGAGTGGATCAGAGCCCAGCCGGGCTGTGCCCACAGAACCGCAGCCTAAACCGGCAGCTGCCGTGTCCATCCCCCGCTGGGCGGAACCGACGGTGAGATCTTGCCCTCCGCTTTCCTGCTTTCTCGCGAGCGGCGGCCGAGGCACAGTGCAGAGGTTGTTACACACCGAATGCCCCCGTGGTGGTGGGTGATGGGCACCCCTCGCCCTCCCAAGTCCCACTCCTCCGCTACACACCAGCTGGGGCCTCCTGGGCAGGTCAGGCTCCCAGGCCCCCGGTTGTCTCCCTTCTCGGACTGGTCTGCACACTCGCTAAGTGTTCTGAATGTTGCCCCGGCCAGGGGTGACCACTGTGCTGGGCCGTCACCTGTGCCCACAGCTGGCACGCCCACGGCCCCGGAAGCTCCCATCACTCCCCTTTCTCAGACCCAGGGGAGCCCGTGCCTGGCACTCCACGGACACCAGCGAGGGGAATGCTTGTTTCTGGGGGCTGCGGCACGAGGGCTGGTCCTGGGCACAGGTCCTGTCCTGGGGCCAGTCCCGGCTCAGGCCTATCGCCTGGTGAGGTTATCAGTAGCCTCCTACTCGGGTGACAAGGACCTGGTCACCACGCCCTAGAGAAAGCCCCAGATCTAGTGGGGCCCGGGGGTGGGGGGCAGGGCTGCACGGGAGGTCTCTTGGGTGGGGCCTGGGGTTCGGATGTCCTGGTTGGAATCGTGCTGTTGGGTTACATGTGGAGGCCTCGGTCTCCTCACCTGTGAAATGGGGACAAGGCTTCAGTGCCTCGTGACTAGGGTGCTGGGCTGCCACCACATGGCACGGAGGGAAGCCTGGCCTGGGACCTGGGCCAGGCCCTGAGTCTCCGCGGAGCTGGGACGGTGCAGCGTAACGGCGACTCGTTTGATGTTGGAGTCGCTCGCTCGCCCTTCCTGCGCCCTTCCCTGCGGCCTGGCAGCTCTGACGGCGGCCTCTCCCCGTTGTCCGGACCCGGGCGGGCCCCACCGCGTCCTCCCTGCCTCTGCTCGGAGACTGGACTCTGGGGAAGCCAGACATCTGTCTGTCCCCCGCAGACCCCGTTCGTGCCCAGCGCGCCGGTTCCGGGCCCTCACCCGCCTTGGCCTGCCTTCGAGCTGACTACCTGCTGTTCTACTCGCTGTTTCCCTCTAGAATATTCCGCACTCTGACGGCCTCTCTCTTCTCGGGGTCGTGAAGAGGCTTTTGTGCCATCGCCTCTAGCTGACAGCTTCGCCTTCCCATTTAAAACCCTTCAACAATATTTATGGCCCTGCCTGGAGCTGGGCACGCAGAAGCGGTTCTGCGCTTCCTTCCTACCTGTGCGCGCGTGTGCGTGCGTGCGTGTATGTGCGTGCGTGTGTGTATGTGCACATACATGTGTGCACGCGTGTGATGAAAATGAACTTGGCATCCACACGTTGTGCCAGCGGTTTCTGCACCAGCTGACTGTCAGCTCCCGGCTTGTCTCACCGTAAACCTGGCTCACGGGAGTGGTTTTGACTTGGGCGGGGCTGGTATTTTGATTTCATAAGAGGAAGGATGTCTCCATTCTGGAGCCTGTCTCCAGCGCGCTGGACGGCTCTGCCATGCCTCCGCCTCGGTCTTGCCTCGCTGTGCTCTCCGCCGCCCTCGGCCGCTCGCCTTGGCCCCCCGCATCCTCGAGCCCCCTGTGTGCTCTCCGGCCTTTGGGGAAGCTCTGGTTCTCACGCATCTCTCCGTTCCCCCCCCCCCGCCCCCGTGTGACCTGTTCTCCTGTCTGACCTTCATTTCCCCTTGCCCTGCTCCTTCCGAGGGCTCGTGCCGCCCTGGGTGCGCTGGCGGATCGTGCCGAGCCACCTGTATTCAGGTGGAGGAGATTCTGCACTCAGGTGACCCTCAGGGCAGGTGGATCTGAGCCGAGGTCCCACGAGCCCGCTGTCCTGTGCCCCGATCCGGAGGATGCTGCAGGTCCCCTGATGATCTGGGCCACGTAGGAGGCTTGAGGCCAAGCGGGTTCTGTACTCACACTGTCCTGGTCACACTCTGTGAGACAAACAACTGACTAACCCCACTGGGGCCGAGTCCATGGGACGGGGAGACACGCTGTGCCATGGGGGAACCACGTAGGTCCTTCCACTGTTGAGGACACCTGGTTTGTGGGTTTGCAAGCATCTGTGCAGCCAGAGTCAAGGCCAGGTCCATCTGGGCCCCATGCCTCTGCCCCCATCCACCTCCAGGGAAAGGATGTGCCCAGCTGGCCAGCTGCACCTGTTTCCACCTCCGCGGCAAGTGACCGTGGCCTGAACGAAATGACAGAGACGCTGGCTGAGTCAGCCCCCTGGTGCCTGTGGGCACTCACCCCAGATTGCCCCCTTACCTTTAGCCCCTGTGGCCCCTTGTCCTCCATCGGGACCAAGGGCCCTTCCCTCCTGGTTTGGCTGGCCCCTTCCCAGCACGGCTGCCCACCCCTGTGGGGCCCACAGAACGCCCTGTGCAGCCCCCCCCGTCTGGACGTGGCCCTCACAACGAGCTCTCGGGAACACCACGCTCTGGGTTTCACCGGGCGCACGGGAGGACACAGGCAGACCGTGCAGGACCCGAATCCTGGCAAGACGTCACGCGATGCCCCTGGGAAGATGGTGGGGAAGGAGTGGGAGGGCATCAGGCCCTTGCCTCGTAATAATAGGTTCTGGTTTGTGCTGTTCAGGTGGGTGTGAACTTAGGGAGGGGACTAGGTACCAACAAGTCCAGTTGGAGGGTGTGGTTCAGAGACACGCCAGGTCTGTGGCTCTGGGCTCCCACACTTAGCACGGGGCCTTGCCGGACAATTAGGTCATCCTGAGCTGGACCGTGGTCCCGTCTGCATGGAGTGAGGGCATCACACACGTGAGGTCTGAGTGGCGGGGAACCGGGCCCCTCCCAGGCTTCCAGGCCGGCCGTGGGTGCCCTGCCGGCTCGCACCCCCCTCTGGCCTGAGGAAGGATGCTCGGGCGCCCGAGAAGCCCCTCGCTCAGGTAGGTCCCGGTGAGCATCCAAGGTGCAGGCAGGTGCCATGGGGCAGGGAAGGGACCGAACTACGAAAGATTCCCGAGTGGGCTGGTGCTCTTGGGACTCCCATGGCCACCGCTTCTCAGCAGCACTGCTCGCCCCTGCGTTCAGACCCCACCTCCACAGCGGGGCGAGTGGTAACCGCACTCTGTGGAGCGGTTGTGGGCGCCGTGGGCTCAGACGTGTAATCCTCCTACCCCACAGGGGCCCGGATGCCCGGGGACAGCGCTCCGGGGGTTTCTGGAGGAAATGAGCGTTTGAATTGGGGGCCGAGTGAGGTGGGCGCCTTTCCCTGGTGGGCGGCCTCCTCCAGGCTGTGCAGGGTCCGACTAGAGCAAACAGGAGGGCACGTGGGATCTCCTCTGTGCCTGGCAGAGGAGCCTCAGCCCTCCTGGGTCCCAGGCCTTGGACTTGTAGCTTGGGCTCTCCCGGGGCTCGAGCTTGCAGAAGGCAGGCGGTGGGACCTCAGTCTCCGTGGCTGTGGGAGCTGATACCCGGTAGATCTCTGTACGTCCGCCCTGTGGGTCCTGAACAACCCGGTCGTCCTCCGCCGGGCCCACGTTTGGTGGTGGTGAGCGTTACCACTCAACTCCTCTCGCCTGGCATGCCTGGCCGGCCGCGCTCCACTCCAGCCAGCGTGCAACGAGAACCACACCGACGCACGGGTGTGCTAGCCCGTGTGTGCATTCAGTCTCCGGCCCCATTCCCACCACGGAGGCTGCTCCCTGCCGTCACCAGCCCACGGTGTGACCTGGTTGAGGGGCATGTGTGGCAAGGGGTATAGGCATGGGCCCTGGGCCAGCTGTGCTGGGTGTGTAGGCGCTGACAGGGCAGGCCTTCGTGCAGGAGGGGGCAGGCTGGGAGAAGCGCCCCCAAGGCAAAGCGGCTCCTGTACTGACTTGTCCACCTGAGTCACCTCTGCCCTTTCTGCCCTCAGCCCTGTGTTCCGGAAAGCCCCAGCTAGGCCAGCTTTGCTGGCAAGCCCAGAGAGGGCTGCAAAGCTACCGTGCACCTGGTAGATGGTTCAGGGGTATGGGCTTGCAAGACGCCCTAGTGGGTATATTCAAAATGCATTTGGTCTTTGTCCCCAGGACCTGGCACAGAAATCCTAAAACCCTAGAAAACCCTAAAACCCTCAGAGGAGCCTTTGTTATATAAACCCTTTTGCCATACCTGAGTTTTTGCGCTGACTCCTGCCCCAGGAGGCAATCACTAGGTAGAAGTGTTAGGATTTCAGTCTCCCCCCAAGCTCCTGGGAGCGGGAGGGAATGGATATTGAGCTTAGTCGGTCAAACTTCAGATAAAAACCCTGGACTCCCGAGGCTCTAAATGCTTCCTGGCCGTGGGCACATCGACGGTTTGGAAGGGTGGCCTGCCTGGAGACAGCACGGGAGCTCTGTGCACACCCTCTCCCCAGACTTGGCAGACTCGGCTACCTTTTCATCTGACTGTTTATTTGTATCCTTTATAAAAACCCCATAATCCAAAACAGCATTTTCCTGAGTCACAGGAATTGTAGCAGGTTACTGAGTCTGAAGGAACCCCAAATTTATACCTGGCTCAGCAGGAGTGCAGGGGACCTGGGGACCCAGAACTGGGGCACTGGCTTCTGAGGGCGCTGGCCATCTTGTCGGATGGAGCCGTCGTAGGACGGGCGGACTGGGTGGTTAGTGGCAGAACTGGATTGCATAAGAAGACATGGAGTCGGTGTCAGAGAATTACCGTTAGATCGTCCTCGGAAGCGCGCGACTGCCCCATGGCTGATGGCTGCCATGTGTTCCTAGCTCCAAAGCCATGTGTCCCTCCTGTTGGAACTGTGCTTGTCCCAGAACCCATCGCAGGTCAAGCCCGGCGCTGTCTTGCAGCAGGAAGGCTCCCGCGTGCGTGAGCGGAGCTGGGTCACCTGGTGCCACTCTCCGGGTGGTCTGGATCCGTGCTGTGGGAGAGAGGGAGATCTCCGGGGAGGGCAGACCCCGCGCACATTTGGGGCGTGGTTGCCCCTTCAGGTGGCAGACAGGTGTAGCCACTGCGTGTACCGGATCCGATGGCCACGTGGCCTCCCCAGCACCCCTGGAGGCTTGAAACCAGCATCCATCCCTGGGGCAACATCGCTGGGCAAGTTCAGGAGACGCTTGTCAAAATCCAGGAGGATTTTAAATAGAAATTTCCGAAATAAGGTAATTTGGTGCTTTGGGCCGAATGCGGCTCATTTCCTACCGCCGTGTGTGGGACCAGACGCCGCGGCGGTTCATCCCGGGGGACTCGGGCATTCGTGTGCATTTATCTTAAGGGCCTGTGCGGAGCTGCAAGGAGCGGCCTTCTCCCTCTCGGTGACCGGAGGAGGGGATCGAAGAGGAGATGGGGGAGGGGCAGCACGTAGTCAGGTCACGGATTGGAAGCGTCTGGGTCATAGTTTTGAAACATAGAGTAGAATCAGATCCAGACTGGACAATGCGTACAAAATCGGAAGCGATCTTTTCCTGGCGTCATTTTTAGGTGCGCCTCTCGGGCAGCGGGTGAGGAGCGGGTTCAGTGACAGAGTCGCGCGCTTCATGAGTGCTGGTGTCTGCGGGGTGTCTCGTGCGACACACCACACGTTGAAACGATGTCTTCCCAAGGCAGCCCGGCTGCTCGGAGGAGACCGGGAGCCGTGTCAGGTCACGCGCTCTAGTAATGTGTATCCCTGTAGGCAGGGACGGGGGGGCCGCTCTGGGGCTGGACTCGCAGGGACTTGACTGCTCGTGCTCACGTGAGTGTTTTGTTTTCTTTGGCCTCTTTACTTGGGCTCTGTGGCAGGGTTTGGCTTTCCAGGGGACGGGGCTCGACTTCGCACGGAGGGCTGAAACGTCGGGACAGAGGACCGGGACACTCGGAACCTCTTGACGACCCGATCGCACTTCTAGGAGCCCCTACTTACATGGTTATTGATTTTAGACAGTCGAAGAGCCGCTCAGGGAGTACAACATTTCCTCACGGGCCAGCGCCTCTGCTCCTTTGCCTCCGATGCTGAAAGGCGGACAGGAGTGCGCCGGTGCGGGTTTGTGCGCAGGGCTGGGGCAGGAGAGGAAGACCGAGGCAGAGTGGCTGAAAGGAGATCGAAGTTGTCTGAGAATGTGAGACCTTGGAGTTTTAAAGACCTTGTATTCATTTATTTTTAACATAATCAAATTCATAATATTCGAATCCATGGTCATGCTCCCTAATTTTATTCATTTTGGTGTTGGCCCTTAGTCAACATGTGATGCAAATTCAAGATCTTGTCTTTCTTATTTTAAAGATTTAATTTATTTGTCAGAGTGCACAAGCAGGGGGAGGGGCAGAGGAGAAGCAGACTCCCCACTGGGCAGGGAGCCCGACGGGGCTCAACCCTGGGATCATGACCTGAGCCGAAGGCAGACATTTCACTGACTGAGCCCCCCGCACGCCCCAGGATTCTGTTTTTCTTAGATAGCTCATCCATCCGTGCTGCCCGAAGGCGTGTCATGCCGGGTTTGCCCCCCCGAGCCGCTGTTAGGTGCCGCAGTCTGGAAATCCGAAGACAAGCGAGTTCGTAGCTTGAGTGGGAGGCTCAGCCGGTCGTCCCACAAGCAAATCACGCATCTACCTCATCAGCTCTTTCTGGCTTTGTGGACACCACGACAGCTCAGAAGATGCTTCCTTCCTTTCTCCAAGGTCCCTTCGCATTTCTTCTGAACGTGAAGTCAGTATGAGGGGGTGCGCATCTCCGCTGTTGTGTGCATTCCTTCATCCCCTCGAGCTGAGACTTACCCAAGGCTAAAAACACCCTCCTTCTGAGTTAAGCCTGGGCCCGCACAGGAGGGCCTTCTCTGAGCCGAGCTGGAGGTCGGCATCCCAGGGGGGCAGTGGATGGGGTCTCCCTGCCGGGTGAGGGAGGAGCCACCGTTCTCCTGGGGAGACTCGTCTCAGGACCCTGTCATTTACCTGTTGTGCGTGGCGGTTCTGTCCAGTGCCGGTCAAAGGGTCGCGTGGCCCTCACCTGCCCGGTGATAGCGTGTTCCTCTGGCTTCGGGAAGAGTACGGCCACCTGGGGCGGACAGTTAGAAAAGCAGATTTCCAGGGCCTCGCAACAAGGGCACCCAGAACCCTGTGCTTCTCCTAAGCTCCCCAGGCGACTGCGACATCAGCAAGTCACACAGCTGCCCCTGTGTCTGATGGCCCTGGGCCCCACTGGCAGGCGGGCTCCCAGCCTGCTGTCCCCACTGCCCGCTCAGCCAGGCCTACCTGCCACCTGGGAACTCTGTCCCTCCTTCACCAGCCTTGAGGGTCACCTTTCCCTGGGACCCAGGCTAGTGATGCCCAGGTGTGGCCCACACCTTCGCGCTCTCTGCGAACTTCCAGTCAGCTCCCGTCCTGCTCCTCGCGGACGCCAGTGGAGAAATACATTCACACGGGTGTACGGGCTGACGGACGAGGCCACATCCCTGTTCCAGCACTCGCTTGCCTCTCGGCTCGGGCTCCTGCAACTAAATACCACGTGCTGGGCAGCGAGCAGAACAGCCATGAACTCCTCACCGCTCTGGAGGGGGGACGTCCAAGGCGTGAGCACACGCCTCCGGGCCGCACATGGCTTGTCCTGGGGCGCGCGTGCACGGAGGTAGGGAGAGCTGTTCGTCTTCTCATCAGGCCACCAGTCCTGTCAGATGAGGCCTGCCCGCACGGCCTCGTTTATCCTGAATGGCTCCCGCGGTCCGCATGTCCACAGTCGCACGGGGGCCGGGGCCTGTGTGTGTGCGCTGTGGGAGGACACAACGGCAGACAGCCTTGAGTCAGAAAACGATGAAGCTGATCCTCGGGGTCCCGTAGCCCGTGTCTGTGAACTCGCCTACTTACTAAAATTCAGGCGTAACTGCAGATTTTCCGCAGTGGGGCGAGGAACTTGACCGTGCCCACGAAGGTGACCGTCACTACACCCCCGTGTCCGGTTTGGCCCTCGTGCTTAAAAAATGCGTCCTTGTCAGGGTCTGAGAGCCACACTGTCAGCTCAGTTTCTGGGTGTTTTGGGTGTGTGAAGTAGCCGTCTGGAGTCTGGAAGCAGGAGGCAGTGGCGAGCCTCGTGGAAAGCATGTGTGTGAGTCAGAGAAGCCTTGTCGCGGCTCTAGTCCGTGCCGTCGGCCGCGAGCGCAGTGTCCGGAGGGACGGTATATATTTAAGTGTCTTGAAACGGAAACACACGTCCCACAAAGCATGATCGGGTCGACAGGTTTGGACACGGGTTGATTGGGTCGTGCTCGCGCCGTGAGCAGAGGTTTGTAGGAAGCCGCCCCGCGTGTCCCCTGGGAGCACTGGCTCGGGGTTCTCGGCAGATTATGAAACATCACTGCCGTAAAGACTTGAGGGATATTCCAACGTGGACTGGTCTATATCTTAGGAACAGAGCCAGCAGTTTCCCGGGACGCCAGCTCACGTCACCAGCCCAGAACTTGGCTAGAGGCTCGGCTAGAGCCCGGGAGCGCTCGCGGGAAGTCGGCTGTCGCTGTGGGAGCTGCGACGCTGTGAGCGGACACGGGGCTGCTCCGGATAGACGAGGGGGCGTCATCGAAAATCCCAACACGGCATCATCCCGTGGCCTAGCGCACAGGGAAGCTCTGCTGGCCCGATTGCCGGGGGAGGAAACTCCAGCATGGGACGGGTATGTTTGGCAGCCTTTGAAACACGGAATGGCCGGCCAGGGTAGTTTCGCCTGTCTTTGGTTTGTCTGGTTGGGTTCTTCCCCCACAAGTAATGGGCTTTTTATTTTTCCTCCAGTCTTTTAAAAAGTCTTACTCGATTTCAGATACAGACTCGCGACAAGTGTAGTGTAGACGGCCGCCCGGAGATCGGCACAGCCGCGTATAAAGGGCAGATCCTCCGCATCGCTCAGGCTTCGCCGAGCCGGAAGGGCAGGAAAAAGTCAGGTCATCTTCCCAATATGCTCGGCCAAACGTCCCCCCCATCAGCTGTGCTGACAGCGGGAAACTTCCCTCCTGGCCGTTGCTGGGTGTCGCCTCCTGGCCAGCTTCTAAGCAAGCAGGTCTGGCTGAATACAGCTTTCCCGCTACGACACTGAAGGCGACACACTCCTTCCTCACTTCAAGTCCCAGCTGTGCCTCTTGGGCGGGCCCGCGGAGCAGCTGTCCCAGACTGAGGGACAGGCCAGTTTCTTAGGGCGTCCTTCAGTCCTGGCCGGTCCCGTGTTGCCCGAGGTGCCGGCAGGCGCTGGCCGTGGGCTGGGGGTGCTGGGACGCCTCCTTATTGCACAGAGCGTTCTGTTTACATAACATCAAGGGCAGGTTTCTGTGGCCCCCGCTAGCTTAGCCATTACTGCTCAAATTGTAATGAAAAGCGAAGGGGCACGCGCGTGGAGAGAGCCATTTCAGCAGTGGCTCCCGGTATCATTTCAACGTTTGCCCCCAAACTGCTTTTGCGAACAGCTGAGTCCTTGCAAACTTCTTGCTTCCTCGGGGAAGGGAAACACGCCAGCGGGCAGACGCCGAGCCTCCGGGCAGCCCCAGGACAGCCGGTCCTGGCGCGGCGAGTGGGTCCGGCATCTGGGGCACCGGGCATCATCTGCGGCCGCGATCTTCCTGCTTTCGGTGGAAGGCTATCCCGGCACGGGCGGCGATGCCGCTTCACGGGGCCCAGGTCGAGCCCGGCCCCCACGACGGCGGCGGGTCAAGCCCGTCGCAGAGACCCAGCGGCCCTCAGCTGCGGCCGCGAGAGGCGCGAACGCCTGCATGCACTTTGTCCCCGGCTGTGTGTTTTTGGAGCGTGCCGGGTGACATTCAGCCTCTACGTTCATTTTTATGATAATTCCGAGTAAATTGTGGTGCAGTGAAGTCTTCAAGCCTGTCTTTCTTGTGAAAGCCGTGAATCAATCAGCTGTGGGCTTTTTTGGGGGCTTTTCAATGTATAGTGATCATTTAGATTTGACGTGCATTGTGAGACCTTAGCTTGTGTCCTCTCTCCGGTCTGTCATTAATGCCAGCCGCCGCTATTCTGAAGTACCGTGAAGGATGGCGGAGAAATCATTGCCCTCTTCTGCTCTGTTATTGCACAAAATAGCAGCGCAATAATTTTTTGTCAATGTTTTACTCTAAAAGCTTTCTACGTCAGTTTGAAAAGGAAGCAATAAAGCCCATTCAATGGTATGAATAAAAATCCTTTGAGGGCTAGGGCAGAGCGTCTTTTCTTCAGCTGGTAATCAAATTGGAGCTAAAATGAAATTGAGTTTTCTTATGAAAATAGCCTTTGTTGCTGGGAAGGCTGGTAATTCATAAACAATAACCCGCTCTTTTGTGTGGATAATAATATATTCATGCTCTTTCAATAGGGTAAAAGCCAGACCTAGTGCATTATGGTACAGTAAAAATAGCTCGAACGGGCTGGCTGGAACGATCTTGAAGAAGGAACGTGGTGCTCGGCGACGTGGGCTCGCAGCCTCCCTCTGCAAGGGCACTTCGCCTGGTCTGTTCCCCGGGGTCGGGTGTTGCTGGGTTGCCGCCACACGACGTTCTGCTGATTGTGGCTGGTCTCCAGCTGTGCTCGTCGCTGCCAGGGCCGCGGCGGCTGCCGGAGACCCAGCCGGCTGCCACAGGACCTTCGTCACTCGCAGACGCAGGCTGTCGGTGCCCACGAGGACCGGACCATCCCAGAGCCCTGGACTAGCCCGGCAGCTGCACGCAGGCCACGGCAGGTAGGCTGCTGGGTGCCCCCGGCAGGAGGAGGGGGCGTCCGTGGTCGAGAGGGAGAGGGGGGATGCAGGGGGGCAGCACAACCTGCTGTGCTTTTTCTGCCGAGTGGTGGGGGGTGTGCAGGGGGAGAGCGTCGGGGCCACGGCCGCTCTGCCCTTGAGCCATCTTGGGACCCTCTTGAGGGTGTGTGTGTGTGTGGCCGCTGGGATGGTCCCCTAGGACCCGGCTCCTGGGCGCAGGGCACTCTGTGCCCCCAAGGCAGCATGCCTGTGTCTTCCGGTGAGACGTGTGTTTGTGAACTTAGCTCGGAAGCCCCTCAGTGTGGGAGTAGCCTGCTGTGGGGTTCAGGTGGGGCTGGGATCGCCGCCAATGGACGTGGCGCTGACGGCTGCCACTTGGGCCACAGTGACTTTTGTTCTCTCTCTCAAGTTGATAAAAAGTTAAGTTTTGGTGATGGCGAAGATGTGTGCCAGCCCTGTGTTTATGCTGGATTGTGCAAACGGCCCCGGTGTTCCCAGACCCAGATGCAGGGGCCAGGGCCGGGGAGATGAACGTCCTTTTCTGGTGTATTGAACGCAGAGCTGTGAGAATAAGGAAGCAGTAAGGCGTCCGGTTAACGGAGACTGCGGGCACGGAAGGAAGGTTCTTCATGGGAGAAGCCCCTGGCTGTTCGTTTGGGATTGTTTTGGGGTTGCTGCTTAAGTTCCATTTTCTTGGCTCTGAATAGCATTCCATGCACAAGGAGGGAGAGAGAGAGAGAGAGAAATAAAGAAAGAGGGAGAGAGAGAGAGAAAAGAGAGAGGAGGGGGTGGAGAGAGGAAAAACTGTTTTCCTGCTGAGAAGTGAGCAGGGGGATGTAGGCCGCGTGAGCACGGGTCAGAATGATGTCCCCCTTGCTGGATTTTGATGGTGGGGCCTCCTCGGTCCTTTTATGTCTGCTGGTAGTCTCACTCCAGGCTACCTTTTTTGTGACGGTCGCACGGAGTCATGTGTTTTTCCGGCTCACGCTGAGGGCTTTGCAAAGCCCACCCTCAGTTTGGGACGGAAGGAGCAGGAATGGAGCCGGAAACCCTGGCGCGCGATTTTAAACTGAACCTTGAGAGTTTGAGGGACACGGCGCCAGTGACCGGCTCGCCCGCCCGTGGAAACGAGCAGAAAGCAGAATGCGAGGGAGCGGCCGGCGCGTCTGTCTGCGCCCAGACGGTCAGGGGCGTGCGCTGGGCCAAGGCTGGCGAGCAGGTATTTTTGTGTTGTTTGGGTATTTTAACAATGAAATTGCGTGCTTCACAAAAGAACTTCCGAGGCGCGGTGGAAACTGACAGTTGTGGTAAAATGCGTGTCATTATCCAATTAGTTTCCACAAGTGTATGTTTTATGCTTTGCTTAACACACCTCTGTGTGTGTTCAACTCTGGCAAATACCAGAAGTCTTTCCGAGCAGGATTCTAGTTGCGCGCGCCTCACTCCGCTGCGGGCAGTCTGTGCTCTCGATACCACGAGCACCTGAAATTCTGATCTTAAAGTCCATTTCACGCTCACTTTCGGGGGGGGAAAGCCAGGATTCTCTTGGCGTTCGTTATATCCTGGGTTGGGAAAAGCCCTGACAGGCTGCCGCCAACTTCCTCCCCCCGACGGCGTGGGGGCCCTGTCCTCGTGTGAAGGTGGAACCCGTGTGAAAGCCGAGGTCGCTAGTTGTCAGAGAATCAGCGTTCGGCTTTGCATAAGGGAAATGGTCCAGGAAAGTTCTGGAGGGTGTTCGCTCTGGAAGGAAGGGTGCGAAATCGGCTTCATGCACTGTGCCAACCGCAGCCAGGCAGCACGGCAGCTTCCTGCCGGAAAATTGCCATGTTCTTTAACTAGCTCGTGGTCTTGATGAAAAGTTCTCCTTTGAATAATTCCTATTTGAACGCGGCTTTGCCTCTTCTCCGCCTGGGATGCTCCTGGCCACCTGGCGGAGGAATAGAGGGCTCCCCTGGGGGTGCGTGCCTGGCAATCCCAGCAGGGCAAGCCCGGGCTGGGGCAGGTGTCTGGAAAGCAGAAGGTGGTCGCTTGGGACTCTGGTCTTGTGCCTGATTTTTCTCTCCGGTCATTTAAAAAAAGATAAAAGGAAGTTACACTTACTGTCCCCTCCCCTGGATGGCCCAAGAGCCTTTTTTCCTGCCCACGGCCCCGAGCATGGAGAGGTCGCTGCTGAGGGGTGACCGTTGGGGCACACGAGGGCACTGCTGGTGTCATGCAGCAGAGACAGGCATTTTGAGGAGCGGGGAACCTCCACCCAAGCCGTGTGCGGGCTGGACCCCAAGAATGGGCGTCGCACGGAGGGTCGGTCTCCCTTGGCAGAGAAGGTCCGCTGAGCTTCCTGAGGCAGAGAGAAGGCAGAGACGCCCTCCCCCTGCGGCCACCCCTCCCCGGCCAGGCCCTCTGTCCCCTGCTGTCCTCCCCCCCAGCCCTGTGACAGGCGACCACGTCTGTGGGAAGAGGAGCTGTTCCTTTCTTTCTGAAGACGCAGGGTGTGGGCGTCAGGCGGCCAAGTGCAGACACGAGGGGCACCTAGCTCTGGCGCCGGCAGATCAGACCGGATGGGCTGGGGAGCAGGCGAGGGGTGGTCCAGCTGAGCGGCTCCCGCGGAGGGTGGGTGCGGGTGGGTGCGCGGTGGGTGCAGGGTGCCCGTGCCGGGCGATCTGAGCCCCAGGGGCATGAAGGCTGACGCCGTAGGACCCGCTCCCATGGCTCTGTGTCCTCTAATGGTTTGTTTATCTGCAAAATGGACTGTCACGTGGAGGAGAGAGAGACAGAAAAGGGGGTGGGACTCCCCAGAGGAAAACATGGAAATGCTCCGGTGTGACTCGTCGGGGCTTACGCTGCCCGGCACAAGGTGACCCATCTGAGCCCTCAGGTGAGAAGGCAGGGGACAGGATTCACGCCAAGGTGCACGCAAATACAGCCGAAGGCTCTTCGTTATTTCGTGTCCCAGGAGCTCTATCCCCCCATTCCCGTCATGGAAACTTCTGAGTCCTGATTATCAGGGGGTCTGGGTTCCCTCGGCCCGACCAGCTCTCCTGCCGTTCAGGGAAACATCTGAGGTAGGGGACGGGTGTCTGCACGTCTTCCTCCTCTTTAGGGAATTGGGAGGTGGATGAAGACCGTAGACTCTTGATCACTGGAACGAGGTCAGATATAAAAACCGGGTCCAAAATAGGCTGTTGTAGAAATGCTGGCAGCCAACGCCAACGGTGTCAAAGGACGTTAGGCAGATGGTGACCTGTCGGAAGTTGCCTCTGGTGCTCCCGGGTCTGGCTCTGTTTCCACCGGATCTGCGCGGCTGCGGCCCCTCTGAAACTTTGGGGTCTGGTGTCGCGGTTTCCAGTGCCGCGGGCACATCGCACCTCAGTATGCCGAGACCCAGCTCCGAGCCGGCCAGACGGCGTCGCCCTCCGGTGGCCGCGGGCCCTGACAGTTCAGAGCTCACACCCAGCGGGCGGCTCCGTGCTGGCTGGCGGCACGAGATACTCGTGAACTCCGTGTTCTGCTGCGTCGCGCATGTGGGGCGCACGGCGTGGACCCGATGGGCAACTCTTCTGCCAAGTGTTTCCAAAAGGTCGCAGGTTCCTGGGACACAGACCTGACCACGCGCTGCTCCGCACTACCCCCGGCTCTCCGTGCGCACTAGCACGCATGGCTGACGCCTTCTGCCTGGCACCAGGAGGTTTTATCTTAAAAAGTGAAGGAAATGACTCGAGCGCTCTTTGGAAGGTATCGGTTACATTCTCAGAATATCGTTTCTTCTCTTTTCGAAAAGTTAAGATGATGTTTTAGGACATAAGTTCCTGGCCCCGGGCGGAAGGCTTCGGTAGCAGGATTCTTACCATCCTACAAGTAGTGTCTGCCCAACATGGAGAATCTATTTCCTACACACGGTTTTGGATATCCTTTAGAATTTGTGTTTAAGGACTTACGAGGGTGCTTATCTCGGGAGATGAAGGTGGGAATTGTTATCAGAGATCATTTTCATTCTTTCTCAGCATTGCCTGATATGGCAGGCGCCTTCAGTTTTACAGAAAGTGTATCGTGAGGGTACGATTTACAACCAGAACCCTCATCCATTTGGTTTTACTCAAATAACTCTAGTTGGGTTCTGCTAGAAAACATTTTTGCTGTTATCCTTTGATTTGAAGCAAAGATTTGAGAATGTAAATTTAAAGGAAAAATATGAACTAAGGAAAACCTAACAGTGCCCACAAAACCAGCTCTGAGTATTAAAAAGAGGAGTGTGTGGGGAGCTGGAGAGGAGAAGGGAGTTGAGGGAAACTGGACGGGGAGGTGAACCATGAGAGACTGTGGACTCTGAGAAACAACCTGAAGGCTTCGGAGGGGCGGGGGGTGGGAGGTTGGGGGAACCCGGTGGTGGGTACTAGGGAGGGCACGGATTGCATGGAGCACTGGGTGTGGTGAAAAAACAACGAATACCGTTACGCTGCAAAGAAAAAAAAGAAGTGGAGTGTAGTGTGTGGTGTTTCACTGCCTGATTGTCTCTTCACCCTGGGTCATTGCCGGTCTCTAGGACCGGTGTGTCACCTTGCGTGGGACTGTCTGGCTTGTTTCTTCTTTGGGATCTGTCATCTGTTTGAAATCACCCTTTTATTTCCACTCCTGACACCATAGCTACTTCTCTTGGCCTTGGGTCCTTCCGAAAATAAAGGAATTATTTGTGCTGCTTCCTGGGGTCTGTTTAAATTCTCACGTTCTCATTTTCAAGGAACGCACACCCAACAAACGGCCAACCTCTGGCGCGTGCAAGGTCGAATTCTGGCCCCCCGCATCTGTGGGCCCCTAGCAGGAGGACAAAGGGAGGCCCAGGCCTTGTCTTGATACGTCAGCCACAAACCAAGCAAAAAACAAGGGTTCTGCCTTGTACCTCGGCCCAAGTGCCTTCACGGTAACTCAGAGGCCTGGAGGCAGAATTTCACCTTTTGGGACTTGGTGCAGGAACCTAGTAGGATCAAGAGCCATGCCGCCACCCCGACTCCTGCCCCACAGACCTCAGCCATGTCTGGACCCACAGGCAGCTGTCTGTGAACCCCTCTCTGAGGAGAGGAGCGTGAGAAATGGTCCCTGCAGGCCCGGGAAGGGGGCCTGCGTCCTTCTGCGTGGAGGCGGGGGAGGGGCTTCAGAGGTCCTGGCACTCGGTGTGGTGTGGGGATGCGATCAGAGTGAGCGTGCCCCCTTGGTTCCTGTCCAGCGGGGTGGGCTGTGATGCGGGGCAGAGTGGGCTCTGTCCCTGGGCTGTGGCCGCGGTCATCAGTGGTCTCTGGCTATGCAGTTCTGCAGAAAACGGGTCAGATGATAGAACCCATGGGCTGGATCTCTCCTGGGCCGTGAGGTCTTAATATTATGGGGCCTTTTCTTAACTCTTGGCAAGTAGTGTTCTCATTGGAGTCCAGTCGTCTTTATTAAAATGGTGTCTGTCTCCTTTAGCAGAAAATGGGACTTGGTTCAACCTTAACTAGGTGCCGCAGCCTGAGCATGAACGTCCCTTCCAGCAGCAGCGGGAGCAGTGGCAGGTGTGCGGAGGAACCCAGGGCCCGGGGCTCTCCTGGCCCCACTGCCTTCACCTCCCAGCGTGGCTTTGCACATTCGCGTGGTGGGACTCACAGGACTGTGAGTTAGGGCTGTCGCTCATCGAGCCTAGCAGGACCTTTTCCACATTTTGCTATGTCTGAAACTGGGCTCCCTCTGTCCCGAGAGCTTACATTTGGTGAGATGTGGTGATCGGTCCGGCAGACGCTCCAGCCACGAATGACGACCTTCACGGGAAAACGTGCGGGGTTTCTGAGAAGGGCAGGGTGTCTGACTTGGTTGTTGTTGGGAGGGTATCTTCTGGAATCTGTTTCCCTGACATGCTCCGGCAAAGAGGAACCACAGAGTTGACGCTGGGATTTGGGGTGTTCACTCCTTAGAGCTGGGACACAGAACAGACCACGTCTTGAGGCAGCAGGCCACACGATCATCACCGCAACGTTCGATGTTCAAAAAGACACAAATTGCTCTATTATTTTGAAAGGAACAGATCATTTTGTCTTCCATCCTGGGCACTAGCTGACTTTAGAAAAAGAAGATAATTGACTGGAAATCTGCCACCTTCGTTCAGAAGGAGGTCAGCCGTGTTCTGATTGGGCTCAGAAGCGTCATTGGTTCCAAAGGTTTCGTAAGAGGTCTCACGCCCCCCCCCCTTCCGGACACACCGGCAGCCTGGGCCACGGCTCTAGGGAAGCCCTGCACGGGTCCCTCATCTGGTCTTAGGGCCCCCAGCATCCCGGACCGACTCCGCAGGGGCTGACCCTTCCTAGCGCACTCCTGGGCCTGTGTGCTCTTCCCCGGAGGGACCAGAAATGACAGTCGGGCTCCTGCGGCTCCTTCCCTGGGACCATCCGGGAACCTGGTCCCGTCCCACCAGACAGCCGGGTTCTGTACTGACCAGACTCCCGACAATGGTTTCTGCAGAAAGTGACAAAGGGGTACTCTGTGACCCATCCCTGAGGAAAGGGATGATGCCCCCTCATTGGTATTGGGGGAGACTCTGTGTGGCCTGGGATGCCAGCCGGGCTGTGAGGCGGCTCCTCACTAGGGGTCGGGGACCACGTGAACGTGGAGGTGGAGGGCACCCAGGCCTCTCGGGCATCAGGAAGGTCTCCTGGAGGGCACGGGGGAGGCCGTGTGCTCGTCCCCAGGCTCTCCGTGTGCACGCTCCTGCTCGTGCCTGCCACACAGACCTAGGAAGCTTTCCGGGTCCCTGGGAGAGGAAGGAGACCCTCGGAGGCCACGGCCATCAGGGCTGACCGAGGAGGAGCAGGGGTCTCGGCGGGGAGAAGGATTTGTACACTCCGCCGACGTCTGCAAGCAGCTCGCTGTTCCTGCTGCTCTAACGTCCTGTGCAGACAAGGGTCCCAGCAGAACGTGCGTGGAGCATTCGAGAAGCATAAGGGAGACGTTTTAGGAACAGAATTCTCTAGATGGAAGTGGGCAGGGCCAAGGGGCCTGAGGGGTGATGGAAAGCACCCCCCACCCCTGGCCGGGGCACCGAGGACTCTCTGCCCCTCCCCCACCCCGTCCTGCAGGCCACAGCGTGGAGGGAACAGCTGTGAAGCCAGAAACGAGGCGTCTTGTGGGGGGGGTGGGGGGCGCTGGTGCTGCTAAGACACAGCGCGGCTTAGCGAGCCAGACCGTCCATTCCTCTGGAACACCCTATTTTCTATGGGTGTCTCTGTTGGGCAAGAACCCGCAGGAGCGAGAGGAGCAGGTGGGGAGTGTGCGGACAGTGGCTTCTCCAGGCGCAGAGTGGGGAGACCCGGGGGGCAGATGGAGGGGCGGGCGGGGGAGGCCCAGCCTGGGGCTCACGGACCACAGCCCCGCAGCACAGCTCACGGGAGACAAGTCAAGTGAAGTCCGGTGGAAGAGACCTAGGGCTTCCCAAACCGCGTCTGATGGCAGCCTCGCGGGCGGAGGGAGCACCGGGCCCCGGTTCTCTCGCTACACCTCTGGGTGCCCTGGGGAGTGTGGGGAGGCCATGGAGGGTGGGGGCTGGGGAGGTTCTGAGACCCCCTCGTCTGGCAAAACGCTCCCAGATCAGACGTAGATAGAGTCTGTCACCTGGACTGAAGGCATTTGCAAGTTCCTGTTGGATCTTCTCAAATACGTATGCCTTATCTCCACGGCAAAGGGTATTTGTTCACATGGGATCACCAACACGGCGACAAGAAGACAGTGTGGTTGGAACCCAAGTGAACGAAGGCAGGTCAGTACAGTTTCGCTGGGCTTGTCTGTCTCTCAGTTAGCTGCGACCTTACAGTTTCCGCATGCCTTGAAATGGCCATTAAAACTTCTACTTGCTCATGTAAAATCCACCTTGCAATCATTTTATTTCAAAAGTT
Organism: Eira barbara; assembly: GCA_020311275.1. Classification (NCBI taxonomy): domain Eukaryota; kingdom Metazoa; phylum Chordata; class Mammalia; order Carnivora; family Mustelidae; genus Eira; species Eira barbara. The sequence goes on along the minus strand of JAHRIG010000037.1, from coordinate 1,953,405 downwards.
TAGTTTTCTTTATAAAAATAAACTTTCTAGAGTAAAATTAAAAAATACTAGAAAATAGAAATCACCCAAAGGCAACTGTTTTTTTCACTTTATAGTTAATTTTATTTCTAGCCATTTGAATCAAGCTTATCTTGCTTTTTTAAAAATTGCTTTTTTAAGAAATTGTCGATCGAAGGATAGTGACCTAATTCTAGCTACAGGTGTACAGCAGAGCAATGGGATGACGTGGTCACAGCACGGTCCCCACCTGTCCCCACACAGCACCATCACCGTGGCACCCCCACGCTTCACACATGCACTGTCCCTCCCGGATGCGTCCATTGCACAGCTGGGACTATGTCTCTCGTCTGTCCATCCCTCACCTGTGTCACCGTCCCTCCCGCTCCGGCAGCCGCCCAGTGTTCTCGGCGTCTCTGAGTCTGTTTCTGGGCTGGGACTTGTTCAGGACGGCGCGTCTCATGGGGTCCCAGGCTCTCATCTGTTCGGGTCCGATTTCCCTCCCTTCTAGGCCTCCCCTGGTGGTCTTCCAGTCTTCTCTCTGCGTGTCACCCACCCCACGGTGGGGGACGTTTGGCCTGAAATGTGTGCGTTTCCAAGAGGAACGTCGACACCTGCCCCTGCTGAGCGGCTGCGGGATGCCGGCTGTGCTGGGGTTGGGGACCCTTCCCTGTGCGGCCCCTGCTGCGGGACAACCCCGGCTGTGGGGACAGCGGGCCCCCGCCCCTCTGCTGAGCTCGAATTCTACTCTTAGAGCTTTATTCCTTTGGCACTACCTCGCATCCCTCGTCCTAGCGCTGGTCCGGCACATCAGGCGCAAGTGAGCAGGAGGAGGAGAGGGCGTGGCCGCCGGCAGGGGCAGAGGTCACTGAGGGGTCATGACCCCGGCTGACCCGTGTTGCCTTCCCAGTTCCTGGCGGCAGCTCGCCCAGGCGCAGCCTCCCGCCCGGGGGCGTTTTCAAGGACGTGGCCTGAGAGGGAGGCGCCGCGAGGCCCTCTGGAGGGACAGCCCCGCCGAGAGCCCCGGGAGCGGCCAGCAGAGCGGCCAGTGAGTAGGATGTGGCCCGGGCGTGGGGCTACACCGCGGGGCTGTGTGCATGCAGGGGTGCGTGTCGGCGGGAGGGTCCCAGGGCGGGAGGTGCGTGTGCCCTGTCTGTGGCCTTGGCCGGGGCCTTCAGCCTTCCCCCGGCCTCTGCTTCCCCGGGCCTCCCCCTCCCCCCGGCCTCCCCCTTGCCCCCACCGACCTGATGGGGCGGTAGGGTCTGGTGGAACCGGGCCGCTTTCGTCTTGAGGAGGGGCAGGTGAGGGCGCTCGGCCAAGTGGAGGGGAGGCAGCGGGTGGGTGCACACGTGTTCGCGCTTCCCACGGGGGTCCAGGTGCTGGCCGTGGCTCCGGGCCCCTTGCTGCGGGCTGCGCGGGGCTGCGAGGCCTCCCCCAGGCTGCCGTGACACCAGCGATCGGGCGTGCGCTGACCGGGGTGTCGGCGGTCTTCAGGGGAGCGGAGCCACCAGGGAGCATGTCTGTACATGAGGTCTGCCGTGAGGGATGGGGGTCGAGGGGCCCCGGGAGCCCAGCGTGGAAGCCGTTGTCCGAGCCAGCAGGCGGACGCGAATCTGGGTGCTGGCCCGGCCGTCACTGCGTCTGCGCGGGGTGCATTCTGGGGGAGCCCCGGTGAGCAGAGGCTCTCAGGAGCGCAGCCCGTGTGTCCCCGGGGAAGGAGCGGGGCCCAGGGCACTGGAGATGAGCACGTCTCCATCACTGGAGATGCAGCCACCACTAATGATGGCTGTCCGCTCTGCCCAGAGCGCTGGGACCGGGGGAGATCGTCACAGATGGGGGAGGGAGGTGGGGTCTCCCCCTTGGTTCTTTGGCCCTCCCCACCCCTAATGACCGCCTCCTGCCGCTCCCAAGGAGGGTTGGGCATGGGGTGTCCGCGGGGCCCACTGGCGGACGTCTTCTTCTGGGCTCTGGGGTCTGAGTCCTCTGCCCACAGATACCTCCCCGTCTACAGTGGTGTTGGAAAAAGAGCTTTCTTGCCCCAAATGAAACCTCAGTTGTTTAGATTTCGGATTTTTGACCAAGGGAAGCAGGGGCGCGGTCAGAGGTGGGTGTCGTGGTAGACGGCCACCTGGTTGCGGCAGGGCACTCCGCCTACTCGGCTCTAGAGACTGGAGATGGGGCCGTGGTCAGAGAGGGCTGCACAGACGGGTGGGCCGTCCTGCCCAGTCTATGAAGGAAGATCGCCGACGTTCACGGAGCGGTTGCCGCGCACCCGGTGTTTTGCCCAATCCTGTTTCCTTTCATGTGCGCGAGGGACCAGGGAGGAAGATGCCGTGGTCCCCTCGTGTGGCAGACAAGGGGACGGTGGCCGGGGGGCTGCGGACTTGCCTGCAGTCCCACGGTCAGAAAGTGCTGGAATTGGCGGGACGCAGGGTCCCGGGTCCTCTGAGCAGGGGAGTGCGGGGCGCTCCAGCCAGCAGCGTCCCTTTGGGCTCCAAAGTAATATTTTCCTCAAACCTACATTCCCCCAAACCTTATAGGAAGGAGATATTTTGGGAAAAAAGTGTTTCCAATCTCAGACTTTCTCTTCTGTTACCAGTCTAACGAGCCGAAGACAAGTGTCGGTGCAGGGGCCTGCGACTCGCGCCCCGCAGCTGCAGAGTGGGGCTTGCATAACCCGTCCGGGGACGTCTGAGTCGTTGGAGGGCAAAGCCGCTCAGGGCAGAGCCGCTCAGGGCAGAGCGGGCCTAGAGCTCAGGCTCTCCAAGGACGGCAATGCCGGGAGGCCTCCAGCCTGGGCGCTGCAGCAACCACCCCCGCCACCTACCCCCCCTGCCTCCACTGCCATTCATTCCCATCCTGCCTCCCTACGAGGGCACCGGGCTGCAGCTCCTGCTATCAGTCTGCCCGCCGGGAATGAAAGGCCTGTGTCAGCCTGCTTGGTGTCTCTGTGACACCCGCTGTACAAGTGACAGAATTTACTGCCCCGCGGGGACCGGGGCCCAGGCAGGTTGTTCATGTAACAGTAGCAAGATTTCTCTCCTTGTGCGTTGTCAGCAAAATAACAGGCCACGTCATTAATGGTGTCGTGTGACGATGGGGGTTAGAGTGAGGGTCGATGCTAGGCTGAGACCCTCCCTGAGCGTCCACACTGCCTTCCGGGCAGCCAGCGGGCATGGACGGCTGAGTGTGGGCTCACGATGGAAGTGGGGCTCCCTTGGCCCCCTTCTGCCCTTGTGGCTAGAGGTGCCTCGTCGGGAAGGCAGCCACGGCAATGTGTGGTCTTTCTACGGAAGCCCTTGTGTCTTATGAGTGCCCTTAGGACACGCCGTGCTGGAGTGTTGGGGGTGTTGGAGAACTGGGGTCCTTGGGGCAGGCCCCAGGAGTTAGAGAGGGACTGCTGCACGCCCCCGTCGGAAGACACAGCCGCTGACCCTTTCTGGTTCTGTTCAAGGCCAGGAGAACCTCAGGGAGGTCACTTGGAGGCGGGACTGTGTGTGGCCCCTGCTGCCCCCTGAGTCCGCGTCCACACACTTGTCCTGCACCAAACCGCTGCGGGGCTGTGCGGGCTTCCCCGTAGAGACAGGATGCCTTTTGCTCTTCCTGGGGTGCATGGCTGACACCTCGTAGGGTCGGTGATTGTTCCAAGTTTTTAATGACTTGTAGGGCCTGGGCCCCCACTGGCTGGAGAGGATGACCACAGTGAGCACGCGTACGGTGGTCTCACGGGGCGTGGCCAGCAGTGCAGCCTGGGCTCCCCGAAGCCAGCGGAGATGGCTAGAGGGCTTTCTCTTTGCTCAGAGTCCACGGTATCCATTGAGCTGCTGTGATTCTCTTCTTGTGGACACCATCGCTCAGTGTTGTTCCTTTGAGTGTTAAGGACCCTCTCTGCAGACACAGGTACGCGCACACGCCGTTGCTTACGGATCGAGGGGTTCTTCGACCCACTGGGCTTTCTGCGTGTCATGGGGCACTCGGTGTGCTGTGCTGGGTGTGCAGAAGTACACTTAGGATCCCTGCTAGTGAGGCCTCCCCATCGGTAAGAGCTGCAGAAGGGAGGAATTTTATTTTTACATGATTTTGGCGAATCTTTATGTAACTTCAGTGTTCGGAGCCACAACCATCCAGTAAACTTCTGCCTGCCTGTTAGCTCCGTTCAACATTATAGTTTGTACCATTTATCATTTTCTATCCGTGTACACGTACACACACACATGCACGTGCATATGCACGCACGCACACACACATGCACGGACACATATAGACATGTGCACACACGGATACACACATGTCCGTACACACATGTGTACACACACACACACACACACACACTTCAGACCACTGGAGAGTGAGTCAGGCCACCTACCCCCGTGTGTGCTGACTGAGACAAGTGACTCGTTCACACACACACGTGCTGTAATTGTCAATGTGGAGAAATTTAACACTGACCCTGTCCTATGATTAATCTGGTGGTTCTCCCAGTGAGGTCCCTGGGTCGGCAGCAGCATCTCCTGGAACCTGCTAGAAATGTGTATTTTCGGCCGCACCCCAGATGTACTGAACCGGGGTCGCGGGGAGGGGTCTGGCCGGCAAGCTCGGACGTGCTAGGCTGGGATTCGGATGCAGTGAGGGGTTCAGCCGTGCTGGCGTGACGCCCAGGCGATGCTCGCTGACACTTGGAGCTGTTCACTTTCCCGGCCAGCCCCGACCCGAGACCAGCACGTTCATGTTGGCATCTTGTTTCTTTTGTGCTCTGCAATCTGGAAAGGTCCACAGCTTTTCCTGGGCTTTCTTGACCTTTGGATTTGCCAGGGCTTCTGTACATGGGCAGGGCTGTGGCTCAAGTGTCCCGTGTCTCCCACTGGGACCCTGGGCATGCTGGCCCTGAGCGCTGGGCTGGGGAGCTGTCTCCCAGGCTGCTTTCCTGGAAAGTTCCATCGTGCTCTGTGTTCTTAGTAATCCCACCTGTGGACATGCTCGGTTCTGCCCACAGCTCCAGCACCTGTGGGGGACCTTCCAACCCTCTCGTTCCTTCTGTGTCTGTTACTCGGGTGTTAGTGCTGTTGGTGTGGTGATCGGCGTAATAAAGTACGTCACACGGAGACAGACGTGGGCATCCCGCTGTGAGGAAGCGCTTTCTCTGCCCCGTGTCTTTACTCTTTATTTACATCTACACAGACTCTCTGATTCTTGATTATTCGGTGGGTTATGCTCTGATACTGTCACTATTTAGTTCCACGTTCAAGGTGACGTCCCAGATTTGGCCGGGGCGGGGCGGGGGGGCACGAGACGTCCGTGGTTGTTGTGTGACCTTGTGGCCACAGGAAGCTGTTTCCCGAGTTCTGACCACCTCCTCACAAGCCTGGAGGTTGACATCAGGAAAGGATGTTTTGTTGCATTAAACCGTGTGTTGCTATGGTCACTAATGCCCTCCGAACCACCGCGTGCAGCGGAGGCTTTCCAGTCCGCGTGCTCCTGCCATCCTAGAGTGCTCAGCGCGGTTGACGCTCCGTCCTTGAACTCGCCCCTCAGCCCCTGTGGTACCCCTCGTCTGCTGCCCCTTCTGACTGCTGCTTCCCGCTCTCTGCTGGCGTCCCTCCAACGGTCGGCCCCCGCGGGCAGTGCTGGGTGAGTGAGCCCTCCCCGTCCCCGAGGGCCTGCGCCCCTGCTCCCTCACTGCCTCCCGGCGCGTGCGTTGCTGCCGCGACCTTCAGAGCCTCCCGGTGGTAAGCGTCCTGTCCCAGGGTGCAGGTGGCCTCCTTCCCACACACCCTGTAGTGCTCACAGCACCTAACCCGGCCCGTGTCTTGCTCCCAGCGCTCTCTGACCGTGCCGCGGCCGTCGGCCCGTCCCCAGGCCAGGGTGGCTCCTGCTGCTTTCTTTCGTCTCCCGGGGAACATCACGGGCGGGATGGCGGGTCCTAGAGTCTTCGGGGCCGCGCTGACTAGCGATGAGACTTCTGATGTGACGTCCGACCCTGGAAAATCCGTGGGCTGGGAGGACAGGTGTCGGGCCAGCCTCTGCGTCTTGTTCGGGAGACAGCACGCGGGGGTATTTACGTGCAGTTATGTTAAAACCTCAGGCCGAAACCAAGGCAGGCTTAGCTGCGTCCCGTCTGTTCCCTGTGTTCCCAGTGTGTGCTGGGCAGGCGCTCTCGATGCCCCGGGATCGTGCCCGTGCGGTCCTTACCACTCCCCACGGCATCACTCTGTGTGCTGCCCACAGCCGCCTCTCCCCTTCGGCTTGTGCGTGCCCGCGGCCCCGTGTCCTCCTGCTCTGACCTGGTCACCAGTTGCCTCCCTTCCTGCCCTCCCCCATGCCCTGGAGGACGGTGGGACTCCGGCCCATGTCAGGTCGCCCATCTCACCAGCAGACCGTTCGCGCTCACTCCTGGACGGAGGCGATGTCACCGCGTGCTCCGCGTGCACAGCCGAGCTCTGCCTGGGGAGGGTCCGGGCAGGCTTGCCGTGGGTGTTCTCGCCACTGCGTTCCTGGACGGGGCTCGGCCGGCCCAGAAGGAGCCGTCCCCTTTGTGTGGACGTCTGCACACGGCGCCTCGCACCACGACCAGGGAAGCTTCTGGAACCGTTCAGGAATGCGTACGGCAGACACACGAGCGTCCTCCCTGGACGCGTGCCGTCACGGCATGAACAGGGACCTACGGCGGCCCGCGTGCTGGCGGCGGGGTGTGTGCTCACGCTCACAGCCTGTCCCTTACGAGAAGCAGCAGCCTCGGTGTTCAGGATCACGTAAGAACAGTTTAGGCAGCTCCGCTAAAAGTGGGGCAACTTCCTGGCGCAACGTTCAAGGACATCTTCAGTCTGACCTGAGGTTTCTTTCCCTTCCCTGCCATCCGCTGAGCGAGGCCTGACGCACGTTTATGCCCGCGTGAGCTCCACCTCCCGGCTCTTCCCTCCTCCGCGTCACCGTCTTCCCGAAGGCCTTTCCTCCACCGCGCGCTGGGGGCTCCTGACACGGGCACCAAGCCGGACTCCTGTCCTGGGGTCCAGAACCCGTGCCCCAAGCCGCGAGGCACCTCAGACCTGGTGTGTGAAAGCAGCCCCCACCTTCTCCCTCCCGCCGCGCCCTGCTCGTGTGATCTGCCTGTCTTCATCTCCTCTCGCACCCGATGGCATCGCATCGCCCTCGAGTCCTCCGACTCTGGCCTCCCGCCCCATATCCCCATGTCTTCGTGTCTCAACTCAGACGCTGCAGGAGCCCTGCCCTGGCTTCTTCCTGCCGTCGTTGGCTCGGCCTCTGGTCTCCCTGCCACACCCTCCTCCTTCCGGTTCCCCTTCTCCAGGGCTCTGCTGGCCCCCAGTGGTGTGCGGGAGAAGGCTGTCATCTTGGACGAAGGCCCTTCTGGCCGATGCCACATCATTCCGGGTCCTGCCCCCCTCGGCTCTGCCCCAGGTCCCCCCACTCCGGCCCTGCAGACTCGCACCCTGTGCCCCCCCCCCCCGGCCCTTTCTAGGCTCCAGACTTTCCACATGACTTTCTCGGGGCTGGAAGGCCCTTTGCTCTTCCTCGGCTGAGCAACCTCTCAGCCTGGGAATTGCATTGTGCGCTGGGGTTTGCCAGAGGGTGGATTTTATGTAATCACTTGCAAGGTACGTTTGAGTCTGTCTCCTAGCATTTGCAAGCCCGATCCCGCCTCTGGAAGGCGACCGCCAGCACAGTCGCACCCGTGGTGTCACCGCGCTGATGTCTGCATTCCGGGGAGGAGTCGTGCCGGCCTCGTTCTGCAGGGGCCCGAGCTGGTGGAGGGGAGATGCGGATGCGCACCGAGAGGACCCGTGTAACGTGGCAAGAGTGCGTGTCGATGCTGCGGGAGCCCGGCGGCTGGGCCGGAATGGGTTTCCTCGGTGGGACGTTTGGTTTCCTGGAGGAAGTCCCAGGACAGTTATGACAACTGGCAGGTGTTGAACGTGTACGTAACAGGAACTCTGCCAGGGGTCCGACGGGCGGAATCTCACGTAATGCCCAGAAGTGCTCTGAGGTTGTCACTATTTGTGCTCTAGACTTGCGGTAGGGTGGGTGGGATCTTGGGGATTTTTCCCAAGAAGGTCACAACTTGGCTAAGACCTGAAAGCTGACTTAGAAGGGCCCAGGGTGGCCAGGACAGCCCCTTACGACCGCTTACGCTGAGCAGTGGATGAAAGTGAGAGGCCTGGAGCACGACCTGCTCGAGAATGAGTCGAACTCCTCGTGTGAAGCTTGGAGAGCAAGGGCGGGGAGGGCGGCGAGAAAGGACAGTGAAGGGCCTTGTCTACACTCGGAGTTGCTTGTACTTTATGACTGGTGAGGAGCCACTGGAGGAAAAGACACAAGTCTGCTCTTTAGGTGGTGCACACGGACTATGGTAGGACCATGCGATGGGCGGGTGGGTGGCTGGGTGGGTAGGTGGGTCATGGATGGATGGACGGGTGTGCGGATAGGTGCTTGGATGGATGATGGGAGGGAGGGGTGGAGGGAGGGGAGGCGGATGGGTGGGCTGGGGGTGGGTGGATGGGTGGAGGGACGAGGAGGCGGGGAATCCTCCAGGATGGAGGAGGAGGTGAGTGAGGCGTCGGCGGCAGAAGCTGGTGAGGTGGTTGGGATATGATGCGGGAACCGCTGGGGTGGGGAAAAGAGATATTTGGGAATGTTTAGGGACCAAAATTGACAGGCCGTGTGAGCAGCGTTGGGTGAGAGTGTGGGGGCTGGGTGACGGAGGCGGAGTCGGCAGTGGCTTCCTTAGCTGGGGAGAGCGTCGTGTCACACACAACGGGGTGTGACAAGCTCCGTGGACCCAGTGTGGAGGCCGGAGGGTGGCTGGAGCTGAGGGGACACTTGAAGTGTGAAACGCTGCCGGGCTGGGGCCACAGAGAGGCCTCGGGCTGTAGCCGTAAGGGCCTGTTGGTCACTCTGGCCGTGGTGTGTGCGAGGCGTCTTCTCGTCCTCGTGGCAGGGGCTGACAGGTTCGAGTCCTCCCTTTTCCTGAAGCGCTGAGGCATCGCCGTGACCCCGCGTCCCCGCCGGGCCTCTTCCCTGGCTCCTCGCACACGACGACTTCGGACCACCATGTGGAGATGGGGGCGTAGTCAGGGTCCCTTCCCCTCTGCTGGCGGGTGAGCTGTGGGGTGACCTCTGTGCCCTCTCTCTGTTCACTCGGGTGTCTTCATTTTGTCTTTTCCAGGGATTCCAGAAGGAATGGTGGAAGCGTGACACACCATTGCCTTTTGTCAATGCAATCGTAGATTCGGAAAGATAATTTGCTTCCACTAATGTTCTTTTCAAAATCTGGGGTTTGAGCAGGAAAAGTGCTCTGTCATTGCAAACACAGGGGTCTGTGTGACGAGAGACAAGAGGGCGCAGACCACGCTCTCCAGCGACCGTGGTGCGGGGTCAGGTTACGGCATTCAGGGTTTGTCTTCCGTTTTTCCCTACATTCTCACTCTCCCGCTGTAATCGTACCTCGGCTCTCCTGGAATTCTTCCTCTTGGACTCGCTTCTTTGCTGTGCTCAGACCTGTATCCCTAGTGCCCGCCGCACACGGAGAAGAAAGTTCTGGAACCTGGCGGTCTGGACTGAGCGTGACTGAACCTTGTTCCTGTGACGACCTCGTTCGCCCGAAGCCTGCTCTGGGAATGGGAACAGAGGGGCCGCGATGCTGCCCGCTGGAGGTGGTGACGTTCCAGGTCGGGGAGGCTCCGTGGCCGAGGGGTTGGACACCCTGGCTCAGACCCTGGCCAGCTCCGAGACGGGCCGGCTCTCGCAGGGACAGTGGCGGCCGGCTGCCCCGGGTGGGCTGCTGGGCAGATGGTGCGGTGGGTGTGGGGGGGTCCCTGAATGAGAGCTGCGGTCAGCCCAAGTGAAGGTGGCATGCTGGTGGCCTGTGTGGCCGGACCCGGGAGGGTACCCATAACCCGCTGTGTTCGGGGACCTGCACGTGTTAGTCGGCTGAACCGATGACTTTAATAAAACCCCCAGCATGAGAGGCTGTTTCCAGGGAACGACAAAGCCCCCGGCAGACACGGGCCCCTCGCTCACTCGCCTGTCTGCAGGGAGGCCCGGGGTGACACGTGGCATCACTGTGTGGGTTCTGTGGGCTGTTGCCGCAGGCCGGGTCGTGGATGCCTGTGTCCTGGGCTGGTCGCTAGCTCTGGGAGGGCCTCTGGGCTGGGACCACCCCGCTCTCCTGTCCCCTGTCCCTCAGGCGCGTGGCCCCAACCCGCCATATGCTACGTGCACCCCCAGCGTCTGTCCTGCTCTGTGGGGGAGTGAGCAGCCTCAGAGAAGGCCAGTCAGAAGTCATTAACAGCAATCCTGGCCTCCTCTTAACTCTTGCATTGGTGTAACGAGCCCGTATTAATTGTCATTTATAAACAAATTCTCCATTTATTGGTATTTCTCCAGATTACATGCCCCGTTGGGGACAAGTTGTGCTTGAGAAGTGCATTCTCTCTGCACAGACATTTCCTCTTCTTCTTTCTCCCGGTGTCCAGTCTCCTTCCCGCCAGGGAGGACACTTCCCTGGACTTCCGGCTCTTCCGTGGGCTTCGAGACACACAGCAGGAGGTCGCCTCAGCTCGGCTGTCCATTCTGTTAGCAAAGGGGGTTCCCTGGGTCCCCTTGCATGTGGCACGGGGCTCCACCTGTGTGAGGCCTGGGCTTTCTGAGAGGCCCCCTCTCCCCCTTCATGTGACGTGGCCCGGCAGCCGGGATGGGCGTGTGGCACACCATGTGAATGAGCGGAGTCGATCTGCTGGGTGGCGTGGACTCGCTTTCCCGTCCCTCCAGCTTCGGCAGGAGGGACCAGCCAGGCATGCGGAGCCCCGTCTCCAAGACTTGACATGCCCGGTGGGGACACGCTCCTTGGGCAGCCGTCAGAGTGGATGGACGGTGGCTTCTCCCTCCCCTCGTCCTGCAGAGGCCCTGGGGTGTGGGCAGGAGCACGCGTTCGAGGCCACTGGGCTCCCTCCGCGGCCCCGTGGCTCTTGGCTTGAGGGCAGCGTGAGGGAGATGGGGGAAGGGGTCATGGAGGCAGGAGGTGGGAAGAGCCACTGGCCTTCCAGACCCCATGGCCTGAGGTTGAAACGCACGGGATGAATGCATGGGGGAGGGGACAGGAAGACTGGCCTCGGTTCCTATTTCCAGGGAGCCCCTAGACCAGGGGTGCTGGCCGACCTCACAGCTCGGGTCAGATAAGGAAACTTCCACGATGTTCAGCCACCGACAGGCGGCCGACCCTGGAGCCGCACACCCTCCTGCCGCTGCTGTGCGTGGAGCCGGGGCGGCCGGGGGGCGCTCCGGTGCCAGATCCCACCTCCCCGCCGGTGACTCACGACGCGCGGCACCTTCAAGACCCACAGGGAGTGTGCCCCGATGCCCGGCTGTCAGCGCTGGTTGGATGTTTGCTGACATCTTAACACCTCTTGTTCGAACGAGATGCCCGAGGTCCCCCCCAGACCGCAGCCACCCATGCTCAGACCCACATTCCCCCCGGAGGAGCACTTGCTGGCTCGCCCTGAAGAAACCCCCAGGGTCCAGCTGCACCCCACCGCACCATGGCCACCGCTCTGACCCGAGCCACTGTTCTGTCTTCCTCCTTGCCCCGTCCTCTGTGCTCTGTATTAATCCCGAAGCCGGAGGGACCCTCCCGTGCCCTCTGGTCATGGCCCTCCTCTGCTCACCACTCAACCCTGCCCTCCTCCTGTCTCATTCTGAGTAGAAACTGAGTCCCCAGAACGGTCCCTGGCTAAGCCCACGCAAGCTGCCGTGACGGCCAAGGACTGGGTGGCTCCTGTCGCCTGGCACTTACCCTCCATGCTGTCACTCTGGAGCTGGAGGTCCCCGGTCAGTGTGGGGCAGCTTGGTGCCCTCTGAGGCCGAGCCGGAGAGTCTGCCCCCGCGCCCCGGAGTCCGGGACTTGCTGGCGATCGCTGGTGCTCCGTGGGGTGTGGACGCAGCGCCCGTCTCTGCCTCCATCTCCACGCGGGTCCTCATCTCCGTGTGTGTCTGTGTCACGCATGTCAGGGTGACGGCATGACCGTGGAGATCGACACGGTTCACTTTGATTCCACAGTGTGACCTGTTCTCAGAGGTCAGCGGTCCCAGCCGTGCCGTCTGCAGGCTTCTGCGTCCTCAGGGTCCTTTCCTCAGATCGGAGATGCTGCTTACACGTCCCGTCTTTCCTGGTATTTTTGAAGAGTGCCTCGGTTTGGGTGTAAGTTTTCCTGGGGGTTGGGTCCCTGCTCTGCACGAGGGGCAACAGCACCAGAGGGATGTGTCCTTCCCAGGAGGCACAGCTCGTCCACTTGTCCCAGTGGGGGGTGCTGGCCCTGATGGACGGGCCCCGGCGGTCCTGCCAGGGGGGTCTCTGTGGAGTGAGTCCTTCCCCCCAGGGAGCCCCAGATGGGGAGGTGGCTCAGGCCTGCGTCTGGTGCTGGCAGGAAGCGGTGATGTCGGCAAGCCCGATGCCAGAGCACCCCTCTCTCCTGGTGGCCTCCCCGCCCCCACATCACCCTTTTTCCGCAGTACATGGGGTCAGGGGACAAGGCGACCGGCAGCTGAGACTGAGCTGGGCAAAGGGCAAGGCTGTTTCTGGGGCGTCCGCTGCGCTCTGTCCACGAAGTGTCATTTCAGGGCTCATCCCCGGGGAAGTCAGCCTGTTCCCATCCTGCCTGTGACGCCTCCAGTAGGAAGCAGGGTGCCGCTGGCCACGTGTGTGCACGAGTCTCTGCTTCTGCGCATGGGCACTATGAGTGTGCACGTGTCTGTGTACGTGAGTGTGTGCACACGTGTCTCCCCTCCCGAGTCCTTAACTGTAGTGGTTTCAGAGTCCACTGAGTGGTGAGTGATGTGGGAGGGCTGCCACCGGTCTGGGACACGCGATGGTGTGCTTCCTGCCGCCCCCGTGGCGCTGCCGGTCCCCGTCTGTGTTGCCACGGGTGCCTCTCCGCCCACCGGTGGGGTCTTGCTTCCTCCCCGCACTCCAGTCCCGGGTAGGGCTGCCTCACATTTCTGTTTGCAGGCCAGCAGCCCGAGTTCATATGCCCCCTTTTAAACTGAGGTAAAACATACGTAAAACCTGCCATTTTAACCATATTTAGGTGTGTGGCTCCGTGGCACTGAGCTCGTTCCCAGGGCTGGGCAACCATCACCACCATCCAGCTCCAGATGCTCTCGTCCCTTGCCCCAGCCGAAACTCTGTCCCTGCTAATTGCTAGCCCCATCCCCCACCCTAGCTCCTGGCACCCATGTCTACGTCTGTCTCTGTGAACTTGACGGCCCCCAGAGCCTCATGTGAGGGGCACCCGCAGCACCTTCCGTGTCTGGGGCATCGCATGACGTCCTCACGGTTTGTCAGGCTGAAGCACACATCGAAACGTCCTTCCTCCCCAAGGCTCGGCGGCGCGGCTCCGTGGGCACACGCCGCGCTTTGCTGGCCCTGTCGTTCATCCGTGGACGCGGTGCGTTGCTTCCGACCCCAGCGGCGGCGCCTGCGGCTGTGAACGGGGTGAGCGGGAACCAGCCACGTGCCCGCTTTCAGTTCTCTTGGGGATATTCTCGGGGCTGGGATTGCTGGGTCGCTTGGTAGTTTCACGTCTGGTTTTCCGAGGACCCTCCACACCGTGGGCCACGGCGGCCGCACCGGCTCACCCTCCCACGCGCGGCGCCCGGTGCTTCCCAAGTGTCCACATCCTCGTCGGTCTGTGGGATTTTCTGTGTGTTCGATGTCATAACAGCCACCCCCGTGGGTGTGAGGCACATCTCGTGTGGTTTGACTCGTGTTTACCAAGTGATTAGTGATGCGGAGCTCTTTCCAGGAGCACACCCCGTTTTTAGAATATAAATTTACGGTTTCTGGTGGGGGGTGTGCGGGACTTTCCTCCTGTGCGGTCGCTGACCTAAGAGAATCGTGGAAATGCACAGCTCTCTGTGCAGGCTCTCCCCGCCGCGCCTCCCTTCCCTTCATTGGACTGAGAGAAAGAGGAAGGTCCCCCGTACCGCCCTGGACTTCCTGCCCACACCTCGTCCCTCTGCGTGAGGCCACGCCGCGAGCCCACGAGGGGTGCAGCCTGGGGGCCGGCAGCCCTCGGCCGACATGCCCCGCCGGGGGCTCTCGATTCCGAGCGGGAGCTGGCCTCGGCCGCAGAGAGGACAGAGAGCCGGTTCCAGAGGGAGCGAAGGGTTAAACGTGTCTGTCCTGCTAAAACGGGTGAAGTCAGAATAAAAACAAGAACCAGATGAAACAATACAAAGTGGGGAAGAACTAAATAAAAATGAGTGAAAAATAGAACGTCAGCTGGGACAGGACCGAAATAAAACAGAGAAACATTCCGAGCCGGTAAGTGCTGATCATCCCGAGAGGCGCGGGGCGGCCGGTGGGGGGCCGCGGGGGGCGGGGGGCGCTTCCGCCCGCGGGAGCTCGAGGCAGCTGCTGGGAGCGGGCATCGTCCCTGCTCCTGGCCGGGCTCGGCGGTCTGTGCGCTCGAGTCCCGCATCCGGACTGGGTTGTTAGTGTCTCAGACTTGCTGTGTGTGTAGCTGACGTCATCTCTGCAAGGGCCCCTCCCGCGAACACGCCTTCCGCCGGCCGCTACGATCAAGGCTGAGAGGGCCGGGCCGAAGCCCCCGCTCTTCGTGTGGCCCACGGTCATGTGCGCAAGGGACGGACTCTGTGTCCAGAGGGACGTGGGCTGAAATCCAGGTTTTCCACGCGCCGTACACGCAACAGTGTGCGAGACACGTAGTCCCGCTAAATGTGGGTGTCCTCGTCCTCCTGACCTCCACAAACTGGAGGTCAGGCTTCCCAGGACTCTGCTAAGGTTACGCGTGACAAGTAATACACCACGCGTCCCTGGAACGGAGCGGACGGCGCTCGAGGAAGGGAGGTTCCTGCTGGCCTGAGGCCTGGCTGGTGAGGAAGAGGGGACACGGGGGGACGCTGAGCAGCTCCGTGTCGGACGCTAAGTGGCCTTCGGAGAGCTCCTGATTTTGGTGGGTTTATTTTGAGTTCGATCCTTTACTAATTTGTTACTGTTAAAGTAGTTTTGTTGTGGTTGATTCTCTTGAATTTTCTAAGCCTATAATCACACTAAGATCTGAAAATAATATTATAACAGGGAACCCTCGTATTTCAGCGCCGGGTACTGCGGCGTTGGGTAGAGTGGACCTCTGGGTGAGGAATCATTGAGCAGTGGGCTCCGGGGAGGGCTTGTTTCAGGAGCGTTTCATTACAGCACTGCATACATGTCCCAGACCTCGGGGCAAAGCAGAGCACGCTCCAGTTCCGTTTTACTGGGCTTTCCCCCTTTTACTCGTACTTTAAACGGTCCTTTGTTTGTCTCGTTATCTCGGAGCCTTTATTCATGATGGGTTTTCTTTCAGTTTCTCTAAGCCTCCTGCAAATCCACATTTTTCGGATTAAAAGAATAAAACATTAAGTCTTGGTTCCCTGCCTGTATCCGATGCCCCTCCCCCACTTACCACGTCCCATTTCCTTTGATTGAGACGGAGATACTGTTGTCAGTTTGTGACCCTCTTAATATGTGACCCAAGTGGTCCAGTCCCACAGGGGCCTGAGGTCGGAGGAAGACGTCTCACCAATGAGAAGTTCATTTAAAAACAACCCGAGTTCTTACTTGTACTTCGAAACACAGTGCCGAGGCTGTAGAGAGCCTACAGGAGCGGAGGGGGGAGAGGGGGAGGATGGGAGGACGGCGAGCGCTCGTTTTTGAAGCATTGCTGGGGGCCAAGTGGGGCTGCCAAGGCCCAGACCTGGAGGCCAGGCCAGCAGGCTGGAGACCCGGCGGGATTGCTCTGCTGCCGTCTTGAGAATTCCCAAAGCCCAAGCTCGTGTGGCCTCATGAGGCGTTCCAGACTCGGGAGGACCACAGCCAGATACGGCGCTGACCGTGGGTGGGAGCAGACGGCCAGGTGGGCCCGGGGCATGTGTGCTTTGGCTGCGGCCCTGTGGTCGGGCGTCTGCACCCAGCTGGAGGCAGCAGCTGGGGGTCGGGGGGTGGAGGGGGCCGGGAGCCGGCACCCTTCACGGTTCCGTGCCGGAGCCTCTGTCAGTAATGGGGACAGCATTCCCACGCCTCTGTTAGGACTTTCGTTCTGTTTGAACCTGGGACTTGGGTCTGAAGGTGGTGCGTGGCTCTCTCCAGCCCGGCCTGGGAGAACTGATTTCATTTCTCTGTGTCTGCTTCTCGGGCATGAGTGATACCCGAGTCATTTGTCTGGAAATGACAGGAGGCTGCCTTTGTGCATTCTGCTCCCATCCTAGACATTAACTAGCCCGTGTGCAAACAGAAAGAACTCTGCTATTGTCGTATCAGAAACAACAAAGGTTTCTGCCGGCAGATACCCAGCAATGGATCCAGAAGTCGCTTGGATTCTGTGTTTTCTGGCATAAAAACCAGCATCACGCACTCAGGCTTTGTTCTCTCTGGGCTTCGGTTCCAGAATGTTTTATGTCTCGGCAATCATGGTGCTTTCAACAGCTGAGGAACCATGTGCCAACCTGTCCCTCCCTCTTCGATCTTTAAAACGTGCGGTGGCTTCTCCGAAGGCCAGTACCTGCTGTCGTTGCCTTGTGCAGGGGCCGAGAACTGTACGACCCTGACCTCGAAGGGGTCGGGACTGGGCTTCCCCAGGAACAAGATCGAGCACAGACACTGAGAGCGTCTCCTGTCTCAGCTCCCGGCGTGGGTCCTCCCGCAGACGGGCCTGCCTGGGTTTCAAGGAATGAATCCTCCCCGAGCTGCCTCAAGCGCGGCGTGGAGCCCGGTGTGGGCACGGAGCCTGTAGGAGGACACCACTGAGGCCTGTGGCTGAGAGCTGGCCTGTCCAGCCTCACAGCTGCCCACCCCCCTCCCCTCCTTGTTGGGCGCCCCTCTTGGACCCGGGACCGAGCTGCCCTTCGCACGGTGGTCATGGAACATTTCTTAGCACGAAGATTGTGCTTGTTGTAGCGGAGGCTGGGCTATCAACTGCCGGGTGACCCGTGGAGAGGGCAGTCTTCCTCGGATGGGAGTTGGACGAGCTGGCTTCTTAGGGTAACGCGGACACTGTGCGGTTATCTCCTCAGGCCGAAATCCGGAGAGAGACCTACAGCTACGCGGGGGAGCTCTTACTCGGTCCCGAGGCCACAGCGACACCAGCACAGGAATGCTGCTCTGATCGTAGTGAGCTCACAAAGGGTGGTTCGGACACTGATCACGGAGGTCGACACCTCCGTCTTCCCCTCTCTTGTCGTGGAGGCCTTCCTCCGATCGTCACCCTCGTATTATAAATAACAGCAGGAAAGGGACTGCTCCTTCTCGAGCATCTGCCGTAGTGTGCTGGGCAAGAGTGGTTCTCGTATGCGTTCTGGAAAAATGTCTCTTAACGCGTTGCACGAGTACATAACCATTCCCGAGCAGCTTTGTCACACGCTGCGTGGGGCCCGGGGAGCCCGAGGGCGGTCAGACGTCTCTGGCTCCCGCGAACACACACCCAGGCTCACCTTCATTACCCACCATGCCACGCGGGGCCTCTTAGAAAGCCTTTTATCAGAAGCAGGGTCCGTGCTCAGGGCCAGGGCATAGGCGATGGTGCCAGACACATTTGAATCTGGGCCCCGCTGCCTGACAGCTGCCTGAGCCCAGTGGTTTCCACGACGCAGCTGTTTGCTCGGGTCAGATGGGGGATGAGGTTCCACCCGCGGGTGTCGCACGGCCAGCATCCACGTGTGGGAGCCCAACCCAAGGCCTGGCTCTTCCAGCATTGACATGCAGCCTACAGTGAGGAAAACAATGTCTTTAACTTGGGATTTAAAGAGAAAACCCCAGAATACAGAGTTTTTCATTGTGGGCTTTATTCGTTTTGTTTGTTTTGTTTTTTCCTGTCCAGGCGCGTAATAGCAGCTGGCGTGGGTGCACCTTTCCTCCGGGTGCGGATGACACCCTGGCGTTGACTCAGCAGGGCCGCGTGGGGAGAGCCCCGGGCGCGCTAGCCCTTTGGTGGGCCATGTTAGTGGTTGTGGACGGATGGCAGGTCAGGTCAAGTCTGTGCGGCCGAGGCAACGGCTTCCCTCGGGCCCAGGTCCGCCCCACGGCTCCACTTAAACCCCGTGAGGCCGGGGCCGTCGGGAAAGCACGACAGTCATGCTCTTCTGTTACGCCCGAGCTCCCTCTGCCGCGGACGCTCGGAGCCGGAACGGCGCCCCGCGCGCTTTCTCATCCCTGTGGAGCCCCTCGGGGAGGGCTGGTGGCGGGAGAGGCGCTCGCTGTCTTGCGGGCTCGTCCCGTCTCCACCTCCCACGCGTGACCTCCGTGACCTCCGGTGGCCTCTGAGCTTCAGGCCCCTCCGACCTCCTTTCGGGGGACACGCACATCTGTCTGACAGGAGCCGTCGTCTCGTGAGACGGTACCGACGCTGCGCGTACGCAGTAGAACGTGAGCTCACTCTCTTACGTTTGTTTCGGAAGAGTTTCACCTTCTTTGTTTTGGATCGTCACCCTTGGGTGGCAGAAGGATTTCGAATCATGGATTTGCGTGCAGAATTTCATCTTTGTCATAAGGGTAGGAAATCTATATTTTTTGACGCGTGTGTCCTCTGTGATGATCCCGTCACCCACAGGTAAGGGATGGGAAGGTCCAGGAGACGCACCCTTATGACCAATCCCAGTCACCGCGTTCTGCGCGTCACGTCTTTCAAACAGCAGTGAACGCACAGGCACCGTCCCCGGCCCACGTCGCTCTCCGGTGTGGGGTCTGGGGTGAAGGGTCTTCCTTTCCTGCTCCTCCTCCTCGTGCCCCGAAGGAGGCGACTGTCTTGGTGGGGTGTTGCTTCCCTCCTCCGGTCTCGTCTGTTCTCGCTCGGGAACTCCCTGTATTTGGATCAGGGGAGAATTGAGTTCCTACGAAGCAAAGGTTTTTTTTTTTTTTTAAGTAGCCTTTTTTGAGGCTTAATTGACACATAATAAACTACATATTTAAAGTGTATATTTGTGCAGTTTGACATAGACATATAAATGGGAAACCATTACCTGCAAAGAAAATAATGTATCCTCCACCCCGAAAAGTCTCCTGGTTGCCCTTCCTAACCCCTTCCCACTTCCTGGCCCTGCTAATACTTGGTTCCTATAGATTAGTTTATGTTTTCCAGAGTTTTCTACAGAAGGAAAAATACAGTGTGGGCTCCTTGTCATCCGGCTGCTCTCACTCAGACCCCAGTCAACGAAAGTGGCTACTAGAACTGACCAGTCGGTCCAGCAAGGCTGTAGGACACAGGACCAATATGCAAAAATATGTTGAATTTCCAAATGCTGGATGGAACACACAGAAATGAAAAAAACATTACATCCAAAAGCATCAAAATATGAATGATTCAGGGATAAATCTGACAAAAGGTGTGCAAGACTTGATATCAAAAACTATAAAATATTCCTGAGGCAAATGAAAGATCTGAATAATATGAAAGATTTAATATTCTTAAGACATTAGTTCTCCCCAGCCTGACTTCAAGACTGACTCTACGGCTGCAGCGATCGAGGCCATGAATTGGATCTGGGAGACCGTCAGCCCCATAGAACAGAGGGCGCGGAAATGGATCCCCCAACCCCAAGGATAGTGGTTCCAGGTGCAAAGTCACCGGAGTGGGGAAGGGATAGCTGGCAAGAGCTGGTGCGGGGGGACGCGGATATCCACATGCACACGGGAACATTAGCCACACCCCATCCCCCAAACAAGAACTCAAAGTAGATTGGCCTTTGGATGTAAAACCCAATGTCACGGAGCTGCGAGATGAAAACAGAAGATGGACGCTTCCTGATCTGGATCAGACCAAGATTCCTCAGGTACATAACCACGGCACAATTATAAAGGAAAGAACCGAGAAACGGGGCTTCGTCGATACTAGGAATTTCTGCTTCTCAATAGATGCCTTTCAGGGTACAGAGAAGCCACGACCTGGGAGCAGACACGGCCGATGCAGAGTGCCCAGGCACAGAGGGCGCGGTCTGCGGAGGTCGCCAGACGGACGACGCGGTGGTGGCTTCTGCTAAGGCTGGACACACCTGTGCTGCGGTCTCGCCACCACTCACCGGTCCGTACAGGGCACACTCCGCTGTCAAACTGCTTAGACGTGTGTCCGTAGCTTCTGTGATGACCAGTGAGCAGACAGCCCAGACGTCCCTCAGCTGGCGATGGGGGAGCAAACCCTTACCCACCCGTCCCCTGGAGCGCCGCCGGGCAGTGACAGGACGAGACCCGCGGCCCCGGGGAGCCCCATCCGTGTCCCGAGGGCCCTCCTCCCTCTGCAGCGCTGTGGGCCAGGCATCTACTTAGTGAGCCGGCCCCAGTGGTTCTGGGAGGAAAGGGGGAGCCCTTGAACCCGTGGCCGTTTTGCTCCCTGGTACCCGCGAGCAGGCGCACCCTGTGATGCTTGTGACTTTGATTTGGGTGAGGCTTGTGCATTTAAAGCCGGCATTTGTGGGCCCGTGGTGCTGAGGGGCTCCTGCGGTGTCCCCCACCCCACCCGTGGAGCCGCCGTCTGCAGAAGCTTGCTCCGTCTGAGATGGCGTTCAGCGCCAGGCCCGTCTTTCAGTGGCTCCCTCCTCCCTGTTGGAGCTGCACACCTGTAAGAACCTGGGTGCGTCTGGGGGGCCCCGGGCAGCTCAGTCGGTGAAGCATCTGACTGGTGACTGTGGTTCAGGTCGTGCCCCTGGGTCCTGGGATGGAGCCCCACATCGGGCTGTGTGCTCAGCGCGGAGTCTGCTTGGAAGTCACGCTCTCCCTCTGCCCCTCCCCCTGCTCGTGCACAAATAAATAAATAATCTTTAAAAAAACAAAACAAAATCCTGGATACATTCAAAAAACACAGCGATCTCAATATTTAACTCTATGTCTATCGGACGACTGCGCTTCTCTGGATAATATGGACACTTGGAAGTTTCAGCGCCATATGACCATTACAGGTGCCGATGCTGGTATCTTTCTGGAAACATCTGTCCAGCTGTAATCTAGGCAGGAGAGGGTCAGGTAGCTGACGGAGCTGAGGTACCGAACTCTGAGTTGTTTTAAAGATTTTGTTTGTTTGAGAGAGAAGGAACACAAGCAGAGGGGACAAGAGGGGGAGAAGCAGGCTTCCCACTGAGCAGGGGCCCGACGCGGGGCTCCATCCCCCGACTCCGGGATCATGACCTGAGACGAAGGCAGATGCTCAATGACGGAGCCCCCAAGTGCCCCAGTGCCCTGAGTTTGTACGCTCATGTGTGGGGCTGGGGGGTGGCTGTCTGGGTACGACTCCCAAATACGTAGTGGGTTTCTCGGAAAGCAAATGAGGTGGGATTGTCTCTGAGCTCCTGGATGAGACTCCAGCAATTTAAGGCTCGGTGGACGTCCCGCAGGTTGTCTGCCCTGCGTGGCTCGGGTTCTGTGGGGCAGAAGGGACTCTTCCTGTGCCTTCCCAGAAAGCACAGCTAGTGACTTCCAGCAAGCTCCTGGTTCCGCTCAGGCAAGCACACCCCTTAGCAGGCAGGGACGTGGCCCATTGGAGTTGACTCAGGATCGACACCTGGAGGTCATCTGTGACCCTTCAGGGACGGGTCCTCGTCCCGAGACGTGCTGCTGTTCTCTGGGGGGTCGCGCCCGCGTGGAGAACCGCAGAGAGCCTGGCTGGGGGTCCCTGGGGCCATCTGCACGTAGTGAAGACCGAGGGTTAACAGAGTCGCGAGGACCCCACAGTGCTAGTGGAATCCCATGTCCGTTACGCCGTCTTCTCGTGGTTCCTGGCTGCTGACGAGGGCTCGGTCGTTACTGTCCTTGCCCGTCCAGCTGGTAAAGCTCTGTGTGGTGGGCTGGTCAGGGGTGCAGCTCTTCTGGGGGGAACCCCTGGGCCCTGTGGCACCCGCCGTTCTGAATCTCAGCGTGCACAGCAAGACCGGGGTTTTCTTCCATTTCCTGCCACTGGCGGGTCTCAGAGGTCGTGCTGGGCTTCCTCGGGGCTCTGGTTCCGAGTGCAGGGGTGAGTGTGGGGAGGGCCAGCCGCCAGCCGCTCACCTGTGAGCGTGCCTTTCCAAACAGCCTGACAGATCCAGAGCCTACGTCCTGGCCGGTCCCCTGTTGTCCGTACTCTGGTCCCCCAGAATAGGTACTAGTCAGCGAAGCCGCCCCCTCCACAAAGAGCCCACCGTAGGGACTCATGCCAGCCAGTCCCTGGCCTGAGAATCCTGCCTCCCCTCAACCCCCTGAGGGTGCCACTGGAAGGGCTCTCACCCAAGTGTCCCCTCTCCCCTGTGTCCTGACCAGCCCCAGAGCCTCCCTATGGGGCCTGCAGGTGTGAGCAAAATAAACGTTCTTCGGGACCGTCACGTCTGTGCCCATCGCACACACCTTACCAAAGCCAATCCCAGGTCCCCTTAACGCCCGGGGTATGTGCTCTGACCTGGCTGCTTGAAGTGGGGGAGCAGTGATGAGGCCCCGGAGCGTGGGGAGCATTGGGGGGCAGTGCACCGGGAGCTCCCTGCCCCACAAGCCACGGGGACAGCATGGTGTGTCATGTCCCTACTCCTTTGTCTCCAGATCTGGGAAAAAAGAGTTGCTGTGGTTTTTAGACTAGCTCAACCGTTACGCTGGTGTTCTGCTGGGACACGGGCATCCTGCTCACCAGTCTCAGGGCTGCGAGAGGAGGACAAGGTGCTGGGAGAAAGCCCCCAGGGGCTCCCCGGCCTCTCCCGCCCCCGCCCAGCGCCCCCGCCGGTGGCCGCGCTCCTGCTGTAACCCAGGCCCGGGGCAGGCGTCTGGGGGCATTTCTAGGATCGGTCCTGCTCACAGAAGAGCTAAGTTTCCAGCCGTAAATACGATTTCTGCTTCATCGCCTGTGCGTGTAGAGCTTGTCCAGCACGTGGCATGAGCAGCTACGATTTTCAAATGGTGTTTCTCGAAAAAGTGCTCCCGTTTCTATATGCGGTGTTCGACCGAGGGCTCTAGGGAGCAGTGGAAGGGAGAACACCCCGAAACGTCCTCCCTGGGCTCCGGGGGTAACTCGGGGGACCGGTGCGTGGCCAGGAGGCCACGGGGGATGAGTGGCGGATGGTGGGTTCACCTGGGACATCAGCTCTGCCTCGTGGAGGAGAACCTGTTGCCACAATGGCCACACCGGTCGCTTACACTGAGCAGACCTTCCCCCCTCTGGGGCCCTGCCACCCAGGCAGCTGGGACAGGACGGAGCGACAGAGGTCTCTGCGGCCCCAGGTTTGGTTTGCTGAGGGCGCTTAGCTGCAAAACCCTTCGGAATAATCCCTTCCCCTTCGTCCAGCGGACAGAGCAGCGGTCCCCACCGCCGGGCACCGCGACACTCTGACCTCCCGTTAGGCATGTCCTGCTCCGAGTTCGCGGTCTGCGTGAAGGGGGCCGCGCAGGGGCAGCTGGACGAGGGGGTCCAGGCGCTCAGAACAAAACGCACGCCGCCGCGTGGTTTGCTCAGGAGACCCGTTGGGAGGTGGCGGCCGGCTGGGAAGCGGTGAGGGTCACTGCCACCTAGTGACGAAACGCTGCAAGGCGGCCCCGGTGCAGACGGACCTGGGAGCGGGCCCTCGCCTCCTCCTCAGTGGCGGCGAAGACAGTCTCCTGCCTGTCCCCTCTCGTGCCCTTCACGCTCGGCAGGCAGCGGTGAGGCCGGGGACGAGGTCGCCATCCTGAGAATAGCATCTCGTGGACGCTGGTGAGTCTTGCGTTTCACACACAAATGAGGCGAGGCTGGGAGGGCACGTGAGGACGAATGGGCTGTGACCGTCTGCCTCATGGGGCACAGTCCTGTTCACCCTGCCCGTGAGCCCCGAGGACGGCTCTGCGGCGGGGAGGAGGGGACACAGGCACAGCCCATCACCCTGGAGGGTTAGGGCCTCGGGTGGACGGAAGTCGGGGAAGCGTAACGGGGGAGAAGGGTTGCTCGGCCCTCGTGCCCCGGGGTGCAGGGCGCTGGGGACAGCGGGCGGCAGGTGCCGTGGGTCCTTGTTCCCCCCGGGGCCCCGGCACAGCCCCCCAGCAGTGGAGGAGTCAGAGTGGAGGCGGGTAGGGGAGCGGCCAGGCTGGGCAGGGCGGCGGGGGGCCGGGCAGGGGTGCGGTGCTGGCCTCCTCTCTCCTGGGCTGTCGTGGGGAGAGTTCCGGATGTAACGACTACCTGGGTGTCCTCCGCCTCAGCCACTGCCTGTCCTCCCTGTGTCTGTCTGTTTAATCCCTCGTTGTCCACCGCCTGTCTGTTGTCTGTCCATCCGTCTGTGACCTTGTGAACCACATGATAGTAACTTTCGGACCCTCTGACCTCCCATCCTGACGTGCGTTCGCGTCTCCACATACCCATAACGTGATCACTCCGAAGACGTACCCTTCCCTCATGCTGTCCAAGCCTGGGCTGCAGTGGCCGTGTGCCTCGGACTAGACCGCTTTTACGACCTCGTGGGTGTCCGCACGCACCGGCAGCCTTGCATCTCTGAGAACCCGGGGGCTCGCAAGGGCTGGCGGGGATGTGGAGAGATTGTGCAGCTCGTGGGCCCTGATGGTGGGAGGATGAAATGGGGCAGCCACTGTAGGAATAACCAGGCTTCTTTATTTTTTTTTTTTATTTACTTTTTTTTCTTTTAAAGACTCCATTCATTCATTTGTCAGAGAGAGAGAGAGAGAGCGAGCACAGGCAGACAGAGTGGCAGGCAGAGGCAGAGGGAGAAGCAGGCTCCCTGCGGAGCAAGGAGCCCGATGCGGGACTCGATCCCAGGACGCCGGGATCATGACCTGAGCCGAAGGCAGCCGCCCAACCAACGGAGCCACCCAGGCGTCCCAACCAGGCTTCTTTAAAAAAAAATTAAAAACAAAAAATTTAAAACTAAAACTACCATGAGACCCGGCAATTCCACTTCTGGATGTAGATCGCCAAGAATTGAAATCCGTATCTCCACGTGACCACTGCAGCCACGCTCAGGCAGTGCCACTCATGAAAGCCAAGATGCGGAAGCAACCCCGTGCCCGTCGATGGACCAGCGCGGGCCGTGACCGCGAGGGGGTGGCCTTCTGCCGAAACGGGGAAGGGCACCCTGACACGGGCTAGGGCGTGGACGGAACTTGAGGGATTTGTGCTGAGCGAAATGAGCCAGACACAAGAGGCAAATACTGTAGGATTCCCCCCAGGTGAGGTCCTGTAGGAGCCAGACCCCTCGAGACGGAGGTGGAGTGGTGGGCACCAGGGGTGGGAGTGGGGAGTCGCTGTTTAACTGGGAGTGGAATTGGGTTTTCCAAGATGGGAAAGTTCTAGAGATGTCTTGCACGGCGATGTGGATATGATCAACACTACTGCACGGTGCACTCAGAAATGGTTAAGGTGGTAAATTTTATGTTATGTGGTTTTTTTGTTTACCATAATTTTTTTTTTTCAAGAGCCCATATTGGGACCTGGAGGCCCACTCGCCTCGGACGCTGACTCTGCCTCTGATGCCTGCTGCAGTTCCCATGTGTGGTCTCAGTTCTCTCATCTGCGAAATGGGCATAAAAGCCTCTGTCCTTTGTGCACACATAGAGCCGCCGGCGCGGCTGTGCTCTCCGTACGGAGCAGGGCACGCTTCTCAGCTGTGCGGCTTGGGGACGCCGTGTGCTCTCGCTGACCTTCTGTCTGGGAAGTGCATGCACCCACGGGTTCCCAATATGGTCATGTCCTCTTACCTGGGAGGTCGGTGGAGCATCACAGGGTCCCTCTTCAGGCCCCAGAGTGCAGAAACACCCGACTTAAACGATTCCAGAGGAGCTTCTATGGGCATCACAGTCCAGAGAGAGGGGTCACTAGCGCAAGAAGTCAAGGGGAGGTTCGGCGCTCTGGGACACTTGGCAGTAGTTCGAACATATGGTTTTGCCTGGTGCATCTCTCACAAGTGCCAGGTGATCCCTGGGGTCACGGTTCCAAAGAAACCCTCTGGAAGGTGTCTGGTGGAGCTTCCCCACAGTGAGGGGCCCGTCTCCACCCTCTACCCGAAGTGAATCCGTGCCCCATGGGCCTGCAGTGCCCTGAACAGGCCAGCACGGAGTCCCCGGGGTCCCACCTGCCCTTCGAAGCGCGCAGTTCTGCAATGCGGTGGGAAACCTCGTCAGCCTTGCTCTGACCCTCGAAGCTTGTTGGTGAGTTATGAAGTTGTTGTTACAGTTAGAAACAGACAAATTTCTCATAAATAATTCATCATTACAAGCCATTTGAAGTCTATGACTCAGAGTTAGGAGGGAATAGACAAACCGTTTGGGGCAGATCCGCACACAGTCTGGAAACAGCAGAAAACTCCAGGGGAGAATATTTCAGAAATCTTGGTGGCTTTGGGGACGCAAAGTCTCTGCCATATGACATTCAGAGACCCGATCTGCAAAACTTTCGCAAAGCTCTTCTGCTGGCAGGATAGGTGTGCGGAAGAATGTGTCCCTTACACGCATCCGTGTTGAGTGACACCATCCATCAACGCCGGTCTGGCTTCTGGGAACGAAAGACGGGAAGCGGCACACGTAGGAGTGTCCACGGATGCACGGGGTGACGGAAGGAGAGGAGATCAGCCCTCGGCGATGACTGGCCTCATTGGCTCCTTCTAAAAATGAAGACAAAGCAGAATCGTCACAGTTTAATTCTGCCCCTGTCAGCATTGCCACGAGGACACCGACAGGCTCTCAGCGTCAGGCCCGTGGGGTCGGGGTGGGGTGAGCTCCCCCATCTCTGAGGCCGCCGTGGGGGCTGTAATACTTGGATTAAAGTGCACCTCGATGAACTGTTTCTGAGACACGCGTTGATCTATTTATAACCTTACTGACTGAACTTCAAATGTTCTCCGACAAGTTTCGAGGGTCCGAGCAAGGCTGGTGAGGTTTCCCGCCGCATTTCAGAACTGGGTGCTTCCAAGGGCAGGTGGACCCCCGGGGACTCCACGCGGGCCTGTTCAGGGCACTGCAGGCCCATGGGGCGCGGATTCTCTTCGGGTAGAGGTGGAGACAGGCCCTAGGAATGGTCCGTGTTGAGCTGTAGTGTTTGCGGAAGCTCTCTTGCTTGTGTCACATTTGAAACCATGACCCTGGGTGTTTCAGGAGTTCTGAACTCTATTTCTAATTCTTACAGTTTTCAGCTTATTACAACGTAGAGCTTGGTAGAGACTTTACCAGTGAAAGCGTCATAGAAGATCAGATTGTAAATAGAACTGGTTGGGAGGAAGGAAGCTTGAGAATGAGTCTCTGGAGCGTTTTCGTGGCCTGGAACATGGCTGTGTCCGTCTCTGAGTGGTTGGGACGGTGGAGAAGTGTGTGCAGGCAGAATATCACCTGCTGGAAACGGTGGTTTTGAGTATGATTAGTGATGTTCCTGGTCATCTTGTGTCCGCCGTCTCCAGACTTGTGCTATTTAAGGCCCAATAATGAGCGTGTGTGTGTTTTATGAGTACATAGGCGTCATCAGAGAACTTTCATCTGGTCTCTCTTGTTCCTTTGAAATCATGTGTTAAAAACACAGGAGTCGCCTGTGATGAGACCGTGTCCCCCGCACGCCCTGCAATTTGAGCCCGTATGTGTTCTCCTTTTCCCAGAGCCAACAAATCCTAATGATGGCTCTAAGTCCTTCTAGAACTTTCAGGGAGGACAGGAGCAGAGACCGTTGTGGATGCAGATACGGGGGTGTGCACGATGCATGGGCACACACGCACGCACACGCTCGCACACGTGCCCTCGCACAGCTGTTTTCCATAGTTGGGACTGGATGGGCGTGACCCGCACCTGTGCATCACCCTCGATGTTCTGGAAGGCGTCCATCTACATCCTGGTACTTCTTGCTTCCTGCGTCCTGTACGCATGAGCTGCACCTGCTGTGAGCGTGAGAGCGCGTGAGCGTGAGAGCATCTAAGCTTGTGAGCGTGAGCGCGTGAGAGCATGTGTGTGTGATCGTGTGAGCGTCTCCGACTGGAGAGTGGGCCGGAGAGCTGAGGTGCCGGCCCTCGGGCTCTGTTCTGCTGGGCCGACCCCCATCTGGTCTGTGGTTGAGCTGCTGAGCCTGGGACCCTCAGCCAGTCTCTGGACCTGGGAGTGGCCTCTGGTGCACCTGTCGGCCGGGTGCACCCAGACCCCAGAGCTCAGCTGGGTGCCCCGGGGCGTCTTGCCCAGGTTCTGAGGGCCCCTTCCAAGGCCACGGCCACTCTGAACGGCTGTGTGCTCTTGTTCCTGAAGAGGAACGTGCACGTTAAAGCTCCATTTTAGATAAAACCGACTGTGGTCTGCTATGCTGTCCTGGGTCCCTTACGTCCTCCACGCCCCACATGCTCTTAGTCTGGGAGCCGTGGCGTCTCTGCTGGAGACACAGATTCCAGTGTAAAGCATGTGGCCACTTAACTGAACAGGAGGACCCTGGGCGTCCGTGTCTGCCCCACGCAGGAGGCTGGGACATGAGGCTAGAGGCTGGGCAGCCTCAGTCACCCGAGAAGCACATTAATGCTCCCTAAAGGGCTCTCCGAGCGCCTTTTTTCATCCTGTGTGTGCGCATGGGTATTTTTCACTTTGAGAAGCTCTGTCTTTCTCCCGTCTGTCTGCACGCAGTTGTGGACCACGTGTCTCAGGACGAGCTCCCGGGGAGGAGAGCAGAGGACGGACGGCATCTTCCCCAATAATCCCGTCCGCTACTCACCCCCGGCCACCCTGCCGAGAGTGCGGGAGCCAGGCAGTGAGCCAGCAGATCACAGCTTCTGGTGTTTGCATGGATGGACATCCCGCCAGACGTGGCTTCTGCCTGGAGGGTCGGGGGGATGGCTGTCCCGGGGCTCCCCACTTTTGGAGCTGCTGTCATGTTGGAAACCTCCGCTCCATGAGAAACTCTCACACAGGCTGGCCGGGTTCCCATCCCGCCCCTCGCTGCCTGCTGGTGGGAGCCTCCTGCTTGAATGTCTGAGGGACATACAGAGCGTCTCCCGCGTTCCTTAGAGTCAGGAGACTAGGAAAGAACCCCAGGGCTTTGGTCTGCAAAGGGCCCTCATATCCCGGGTCCACTGCAGCACGCTCTGAGATGGGACCGGCTCGGAGAGGTGAAGCAAGTTTCCTCGAGGAGCACGGCTTGTCTGCGGCAGCAGGACGAGGTTATCTGGAGGGTCCAGAAGCCAGAGTGCCTCCCAGCCCGCCCTGGGCAGGACTCAGTGCCTGGCCAGAGCTGGCTGCCAGCTCTCATCCCAGGTCTGCAGCGGAGCCTCAGTTTCCCACTCCGGTCACTGGGGATGATCACGGCGGAGGCCTTGGGAGCAGCTTGGGGCTGGAGGGGGGCAGCGGCGGAAGGGAAGTGGCGGTGGGCCTGTGGCAATGTGGTGTGTGGGTCAGGGCTGGTGCTGGTGGCCGCTCCGCGCAGGGAGGAGTGGGGACCTCAGGGCGGGTGCTGCGGTCGGTCGGCAGAAACACCGGGCACGGGAGCTTCAGCCGCCAGCAGGTTCTTTCCTGCTGCGTGTGCTACCGAGGGCCTTTCTCGCTGCCCCGCGGTGCCCCCCACCTGGGGAGGCAGGGTGCTTCTTGTTCCGCCGTCTCGGAAACAGGCTCCGAAGGGGAGAGAGACAAGTCCGCGGCCAGAGACCGGTCCCCCGTCGGTCCCTGGACTTGTGCTTGTCCTCATTCCCGGGACCTTGGAGCACGGGGCTGACCCTGCTGTGATGCTAGGCCGACCTCGGCGGCTTTTCCAAGTCCCTTCTTAAAACTCAGGAGTTGAACTTCAGTCCTTGGGTGAGGAAAGGGCCGTGTTTGGACACACATCTCCATTCCCTCCCTGAAAAGCACATCTTCCCGCCTCTTCTCATGGAGCCACGTGCAAAATAGTACATTCTCTGCTCCTGAGAACACGGCGTCTGAAATACTGACCAAGGGAGTTCGTAACTGTTGCCGTTTGAGTATAAACACGAAGCTGCGCCTGCAGGAACCCCCCCGGCTTTTCCAGAACCGGAGCTTCGGGGCTGCCGATCGGATCTGTTTGCCCCGTGGGGTCTGTGGACAGCCCAGTGGATGTGGGATGAAGCCGCGGTGTCGCACGCTTGTTCCAGAACCTCCGGAGAACACCCGTTCCCAGAGGGGACCTGTGAGCGATGAGGTCCTGATTCTCAAGTCGCTGTGTGGGTCACGAATCAGCCTCCCTGTGGCCTGCAAGCCGCACCCCCCACTCCGGGGAGTGAGAAGGGAGCCTCTGCTGTCGTTTTCTGGGCACTGTGGCTCAGATGAGCTGCCTTGTTACGAAGAGTGATGGGACGCTCGCTGTCGCCGACCCCACGGCTTGTCGAGAAGGGGATGTGAAGGTCCCCGTGCTGCTGCTCAGCCGCGCCAGGTCAGTCCCCCCTTGCACCCCTCCCGACACTGACTGGGCGTTCAGATGGATGTGTGTGTGTGTGTGTGTGTGTGTGTATCAATATGTCTCTATGTGTCCTGGAGCCTCCTCTAGGTTTGTACCTCTGTCTATACATGGACATGACTCCGCTGCCACACGCACGCGTGGACCAGGACCCCGTCCATGCACGTGCCTGCACACACGTGCGTGGGCCAGGGTCCTGACTGCGGACACACCACCACATATACACGTGGGCTGAGTCCTGGTCTGCATGGGCGCCTGCGCATCCGTGTGTGGCCGTCTGTGGGGACGGTGTCTGTGGGGTGCCGGGAGTGGGGACACTTCCCAAGTGCTCCCTGCCGTTCCCACGCACTGTCCAGGACTGTCCATGGCTCTGCACCAGGGCTGGGCCCAGAACCGGGTGAGGCAGGTGCCCGGGGTCCAGAGCGGAAGGAGGACTCCCTCGGGGCCCTACGAGGCGCAGCGGGGCCGCCCGTGTGAGCCCGAGAGCGGCCCCTCCCAGAACCTAACGCCCCGCTGACCTGTCTCTCCCACTGTCATCTCGGAGAGTCTCTGGTGTGTCGTGCTCACAACCAAGATGGTTGTTTATGGCAAAGTTCAAAGCTGTTGTCGTTAAATTTCCCCACAGAGGTGGTGTGTAAAGTCTGCTGTCCTCATGAGCTGGAGTGTTGAGCGGGAAGACCCGGCTGTGCCCCCCGGAGAGGGGAAGCCGGGGGTGGGCAAGGGAGAAGGCCGCCAGGGGCCACAGGGCTCTGGAAGCAATGGGGAGCTGCTGGGCCAGCGGGATGGAGGGTGGCCTGCGCAGAGAGCGGTGCTTGGCTCCAGCTGGGGCTTAGCTGGGGCTGGTGGGAGCAGAGCTGCGGGCTGCTGTCCTGGAGAAGGGGCTGGAGTCAGCCTCCTGGACCAGTCGCCTGACTCAGCCCTGGGGAGCAGAGCAGGGATGGCGGAGGGCAGGGCGGAGGGTAGCCCGCCGACCTTGCGTGGATTCTGGAGCCGCGAGGGGGTTGTGAGAGAGCCACGCAGGCCGCAGACCAAAGGAT
Organism: Eira barbara; assembly: GCA_020311275.1. NCBI lineage: Eukaryota > Metazoa > Chordata > Mammalia > Carnivora > Mustelidae > Eira > Eira barbara. The sequence goes on along the minus strand of JAHRIG010000037.1, from coordinate 1,922,027 downwards.
CTGGAGTCAGGCTGAGAAGGACCTGGGAACCTTCCACGGGCCTCACCACAGAAGGGTGAGAGCGGTCGGTGCGGGCTGTCTGGCTGGGGGACAGGACCTTGACAGGGGCCTGCGGGAGAGCCAGGCCCACTCAGCGTGGAAGGATGTGAAGTTCGCTCCGGAGAAGGAGAGGAGTGCCGGTGGTCACAGTGGTCGGGAGGCCTGGCAGCGCTGAGCGTTCTGTTACTAGAGCAGACGGGGTCAGCGCGATAAGTTCTCAGTTGGGGAGAACAGGAATCCGCACCTTTCCCCACGTCTCTGCGGCTGTGGCCGTGATGTTTGTTCTGCCCGTTACACTCCGCAAGGACTTGGGGAAGGTGAGTTTTCATCTGCTCCACGTCTGACTCCCTGCTGGCAACGGAAGGGCCCTGCACAGGGCAGTGAGCGTGCGGACTCTCGTTGTGCAACTCACATGGCGCCGGAGCCAAGGATCACCAGGGAGGGCCCAGGCCACGGGTGTTCTCCAGAGGACTGTGCCTGGTAGAGAGGGAGCTCCCAGAAGGTGGGCCCGGGGCCTCCTGGAGGAGGAAGGCCCAGAGCACGGGGCAGGATGCCTGGCCGCTGGGGACCGGCGTGAGGGTGGACCCAGGAGCTGGGAGGGTGGTGGGAGGGGGGGGGGGGGTGCGTTCCCAAGGGGCGATCTGGCCGGGAGACCCCTTTTACAGCCCTGAGAATGCCAGGGCCCATAGAGGCTCGGCGTCCAGCGTGTGCCCCATTTGTCCATCACACAGCTGTGCGAAGGAACTTTGCCCGGTGTCCCTGTGGAGCTGAGCCTGTGGCAGGACTGCGTCCAGCGGGACAGGGCCCTGCAGGTGGCGACTGTGCATGGGCTGGGCCCTGGCTAGACAGGTCAGCCAGCAGCTTGGCTGTGCCCAGGTTTGCAGGACCTGATGAGGGCCCGCACACGGTGCCGAGGGGCTGGGTGTAGACGGCCAAGTTCTAAGTGCTGGCCCTTCTGTTGGTCAGGCAGGGAGGGCAGGTGACGAACTGTGCGTCTTGCTCTGCTGGTTGCAAGGAGAGCGGGGCCCTGGTTGGAGAGAGAGGCCGGTGAGGACGGTTCCCGCGGCACGGGAGGAGCCGAAGCCTGTTCTCTCTCTGGGTTTTGTTGGCTAGTTTGTCTCTGATGTCAATCACGGATCGTCACTGCCGATAATTCGGAACAAGTGTGGAAGAGGACGCGTGTGGTCACTAGGCCCGCTGGCTGACATGGGCGCACTCAGTCTTTCTGGGAGCGTCTGTGCCTGACGCCGTGGGGGCACATCCGGGGAGAGCTGTGTCCGTCCCGTACGCTGTTTGTGTTATCCCGCTCGTCAGCTGAATGGTCTGTCACTTCGGACTTTTATCCTTTGTCCAGCAAAGTACTAGTCTTAATTTCCTTGGGAAGCTTCTACGTGGTGAGTAGAGAGTGAGTCGCCCAGACACCAAGATCTGGTCGTCTTTTTAAAGGGGAGCGTTGAAGAGCCCCCCGTCCGTGAGAGCGGCTCCTAATTCCTGGAACATTTACGTGCCCATCACCCCGTGTGGGACGAAGGAGACTGGATTCGCGTCTGCTGCGGGCTCTCCCGGCGCTCACACTTGCTGTGTGTGGACTTGGTATTGCGGCCGTGAAGACGGGGCCCTGCTTGGGTGCGCCAGCCGCCCAGGGTGGTGGGGGGACCGTGGCAGAGGGGGCTGGAAGAGTGGAGGGGCTCGCGATGCGCGTGCAGGCGGCCCGCGCCCACTTCCGCTGTCCGCGGTGGGAACGTCCTCTCCTGGCTTGCCCCGACGGGGTGTGTGTGTTCAGAACCCCACTCCCGACGCTCCCGTCTGCTCTGGACCCCGGGATGTGGTGCCTGGAGAATGAGGACCGGGTCTGGCTCCATTCTGCGTCCGTAGCTGGCCTTCAGACGACGGAGCCTGCCCGCGTGGGAACTCGGTGTCCTGGCTGGGCCAGAGCCGCGCACCTCCTCCCCCCTCCTTCCCCTTGTGGCTCCGGGACTGAACGCCACGGTTTCCCACAACGTGCATTTTCCCTGATGGCCACCAGATGACAGTCGTGTCCCTCTCAAAATCGGCGTGCGCCCTGCAGGCTGACTCCCGATCAGGTGACTTCTCCAAGTCCACCCGGGGACGTGGAGCGGAGCGGGCCGGGGCTGTGTGCGTGTCCATGGCACATCTGGTTCCCAGCCCTGGGGGGGGGGCGCGGATGGCTGCGTGCCCCCCCATCTGGTGGCTCTCCGGCCTGCTGGTTCAGGCAGCCAGGCAGAGGACAGTGGAAGGAGAGGCCTGGGACACCTTCCCCCCCCAACCCCCGTGCAGAAAGCCTGCTTCTGCCCGGTGCCTGCGCGTCCCTGAGCTGTGCTGCTGCAGTGACAGGGGGTGTGGGTCCGCGTGGGGCTCTGGGTAGCGCTGCTGAGGAAGCCGCCCCGTGACTCTGCCAGACAGACACCCACAGGGAGGGAGAAGGGGCCGGATGCTGGGGGCCGGGGTGGGGGAGGGGCCCCCATGCAAGGTGATGCTCTGTTGCTGGGGCTCGGAAGGAAGGTCTGCAGCTGCGCTGGACCGTCCCTTACTGCGTGCGAGGCCTTTCTGTGCGTCCGGCTCTGTCTGCCCGGGCACAAGTGTCTGAGTGGTCTTGATGCGCTAACACGGTGAGGCCACCCTCGCAGCAGGGTTGTGCCCAAATCGGCTAAGGGCCTGTGTCAGCCCTGGGAGAGGAGCAGTGTGGCCGTCAAACCCACAGTCTCGGCAGGAGCTTGGGCCGGGCGTAAGTCCTGGCGCTCCTGGACTCCGGTCACCCGGGAGGTCGTCTCAGTTACTCTCGTGGCTTCGACCTCTCGGCCATGGTAGGACTAATACCTCTGCCATGCAGTTTGAGGATTAATGAGATAATATAATTATTCCTGCAAAAAAATTGCAGTGAGCGTGAGCCGGAGGGGGAGGGGGAGGTGCACCTGCAGTGAGAGCCCAAGAAAGGAGGCGGCGGACCAGGTGCCCACGATGGGCTCCTGCAGAGCCGGCCCGCACCTCCGGCCCTGCGCGCTGGCCAGGCATCTGCGTGGCCCCAGGTCCTGGTGGGCAGACGGGTCTGTCTGGGTGAGGACCCTTCGACGAGGCAGCTATCCGCCGATGGGGAGCAGATTCATCAGAAAGTGGGCAACCCTGAGCCAGAGGCCTCGGGGACGGCCGCAGCAGGAGAGAAGGGGCACAGTTTAGGGGCCACTGTCCTTGTCCTTATGGAGTCCACCTGCCAGGCCCAGGCTCCTCTAGGGAGATGATTCATATTCCTTTCCTCAGTGAGGATGAGGCAATCCGAGGAGACCAGAACGGTCTCGTCCTACAGTTTCGGGGCATTTCAGAGTCTGGACGGCGGGCCTTTGGCTTCCCAGCAGTGACCGTGTCCTGAGCTCGTCGTCCAAACGTTCTGTCTGGAGGTGAGGCCCAGGCATTGGTGTCAGGAGGTGCTCCGGGGGGCTGGTGTCCAGCTGATCAAGAACTTCTCCTGGTGATGAGGCCCTGCCCGCAGGCAGCAGAAAGGGGGCCGTGTCCCTAGAATGACAGCAGCAAGCAGCCGACGGTCAGCCTGTCGGGGTGGCCCAGGTGCAGGGGGACGTAAATGTTTCGGACTGAAGGCGAGCAGGTTCTGCTGGGGTGCTGGCTCTGGGCCCACCGTGTGCACCACTTTGTCCTTGAGAGGGCACCGGGGTACTCAGTGACTGGGAGCTTCCAGAACTTTCTCTCAAGTCTCCAATTTTTCCGATGCAGAGATGGTCCACGTGGGATCCCACAGGGACTTGAATGTCTCCTCAAGCCAAGACTTTGCCACTTGTGCTCCAGAAGGGGTACCCTGATTGTTTCATGGGAAGGTTTATTCTAGATTCTCATGGAAAAGAAAAGAAAAAAAAACCAGCAATGCTTCTCGTCATTTTCTGAAAGACTGTCTTCCCCATTTTTCATTTTTCATTTACTTATCCTACTTATTTTCGTTATTGAAAATTCAGATTTTACACAAGGAAAATTGCAATAATTAGAATTCCCTCCTCCCAGTGATAACCAGTTTTGTGGCCATCTCTTAAGGCTTTTTTCTTTGTGCGTAATGTTTTCTCGTGATGCCGTACTTGTCTGTCTTTTAAATTGCAGTGGCACAGATTTACAGTAAGAAAGAGGAAGCAAGTTTCACATGCATTTTGTTTTGTTTTCCATAAGAAGTAAATGAGAGTAGATTAAAAACACATGGAACCAGACCCTCTGGCTGCTTCCAAGAAGATTAAACATGGAGGGTGACTGCTCCTGGGTAGACGCCCGAGAGAAGGGAAAGGACGTGTCCCCACAGATGCTTACGGGTGGGCGCTCACTGAGTGTGACCTGTGACTGTCGAAGGTCAAGATGAGGCCAGCATCCACCAACTGACAAGTGGACGGACAGATGGACAGGCCCACTCTGTGCGGTATTATCCGCTGTGAGTGTGGACAGAGCAGACCCGGGCTCCACTGTGGATGAACCGAGAAAACGTTACGCGGAGGGAAGGACTCGGGTCACAGAAGACCGCACACATGGTTCTGTCGATAGGAAGCTTCCAGAACAGGGAGAGCTGTTGAGGGAGAGCGCAGACTGGTGGCAGCTTAGGGCCTGGGGGGAGGGGCGGGCGTGGGGAGCAAAGGGGTAAGTAGAGGGTGAAGCTTCTCCCGTGACGACGAAACGGTCTGACGTAGGCCGTGGTGGCGTTTGCCCGTTTCTGTGACTGTGTTAGAGGCCGCGGGTTGCGCAGCTGCGGTGAGCAGATCACGCAGTCCCTGAACCATAGCCTAGCAAAGCCGTTACGGAGAAACACGCGGTGTAGACCGGAGAGCCCGGGAGGGTCTTGGACACCCTCTCGCGGTGGACCCGGCAGCCGGAAGACTCCCCCTGACCAAACACACAAACATGGTGCACACGGGAGAATGCACACATTCCGAAGACAGTGGGGGCAGCCCCAAGGGCTGGAGATCAGAGGCCGTGGCTGTGTGGGCAGCCCGCGAGGTCCTGAGGTCGGCCGGGCTGCCGTTGCTGGCTTCTCTGAGTTCTGTGTTTTGAAGAACCCACAATAAACAAGAGGTCAGCCTGGGTGACACGGAATGTTGGATGTGATGTTGCTGTGCCTGGACGCGGAAAGCCAGGATCCTTGCCAAGAGCTCCATTCTTGGTCAAAGGGTATTCTAGAAATCTCCGCCCTCCCCCCCAACCATGGGTACTGGATGGGCAGGAAAATGGACGCTGGTAGTAGGGGAGGTGAGAGTCCAGCCCCGGGTCCACGCCTACACTGGTTGGCTCCCATGTGGCCGGCAAAGCCTGGGAGCCCGGGTTGCGACGTCGTCAGTCGTCTTGGGGGGGCGACCGTCCACCGCTGTGGCACAGAGAGGTGTGAGCCCCGACTTCTCTGCGTCACCAATTTTCCGCAGAGAGGGTCCTGCCGGAGGTGCCCTCACAGCCCCCGACCGCAAACCCCGGGAGGAGCCGACGCGCCAGTGTAGGGGACACGGGGTCCTCTCTTAGTGGGTCCAAGAGATGATCACGTGAGATGGACAGCCCTTCACGAGAGGAGAAGGCCGCGCTCCTAAGGGGCGATGCCGGGAAGACAGACCAGGAGGATCCGGGGAAGAACCGAGCTGAACTTGTAGAGATGGAAATGGTCTTTCCAACAAAAACACACGTGACTGGTCCGGCGGATGCCCCGTGAGCTGGACGAGGACTGGGTGCTGCTCAGGCGACCTTCCCGGCTGGGTGGTGGGTGACCCGCGACCCGACTTGGAAGTAGAGTCTCTGCCGCTGATCAGGGCAGGAGGAGGGCATCCGGACAGCCCCAGTGCCGTCAGGCTGCTGTCACGTAAAACGGGGAAACTCGGGCCTAGGGATGGACACACAGAGGAGAGGGGAGGAAAGCCTGCGGCCACCGCTGCTGGAGGAGGGACAGGGTCGGATTCTGCCTTGTGGCCCCGGAAAAATCAGCCCGCCCTGATTTCAGCCTTCTGACCCTCAGAACCATGGGGAAATGAATTCTACAGGGTAAGCCGTCCCATCTGTGGGACTGTCCCTGCAGCTCTGGGACCCTCGCCAGGGGACACCCCTGGCCTTCTGTGCAGGTGTCGCTGTCCGTGCTCTGGGGCCTCGTCTCTGATATGCTGACAGGTGCGGCCTGAGGAAACGCTGGGGGCCACACAGAGAGGGTCGTCGGGGACGTGCTCTGCAGCCCTGCCGTCTTCTGAGACTTCCCACATCCCGGTGCCCAGGGCCTGGCACACAGTAGGAGCTCAGCTCAACGCACCAAGGATTCACACAGAACTTGGCCACTTGAGGGCAACGTCTCACCGATGAGAAAGTTATTAGTGAGCTATTTTGTGTTCTTTTTCCCTTCAGTCTTCAAAATTGGGTGTGTTTCCTGCCACATTCTTAGGCCCAGTGCTGGTGGCCGCCGTGCTGGATGGCGCGGCTCTGGGGTTCACTCTGGGTTTTATGAGCATGAAGCCCCGTGACGAGGAGATAACCAAGTGGTCTCTTCTGCGTTGTGTAAGTGGACAGACAGCTGCCCTCTATACCCCACCCAAGGTCAGCGGATGTGCCTTGCATTTGACCCGGTGACACACGTCTCCTGGGCACTCTGTGGGAGGCGCTATGGTGGCCGCAAGAAGTAAAGCTGGTCTCGACTCCTGGATTTTCGGGTTCAGTTGAGAAGGGGATAAGAATGATCGGGTTTAAAGAAGGGATCACCTCTGCCCCCAAACCTGGAGGTAGGTGTGGGAAAGTGGACGAGGATGGAGAGCAAGAGGCAGTGTCTCGTGGAGCCCAGCAGCAGGAGCCGACCGGACCCTGTCACGGTCCCCGGCTCAGCCCCCGTGGGGTCAGCTCTCAAGAACACAGGCCTCTCAGCAGGTGCATGAGAAAGTGCTCCCCATCACTCGGCACCAGGGAAACACAGATCAAAACCACAGTGAGATCCCACCTCACACCAGTCAGAATGGCTAAAATTAACCAGTCAGGAAATGACAGGTGCTGGCGAGGATGCGGAGAGAGGGGAACCCTGCTACACTGCTGGTGGGAATGCAAGCTGGTGCAACCACTCTGGAAAACAGCATGGAGGGTCCTCAGAAAGTTGAAAATAGAGCTACCCTGTGACCCAGCAATCGCACTACTGGGTATTTACCCCAAAGATACAAACATGGTGCTCCGAAGGGGCACGTGCACCCGAATGGTCATAGCAGCAATGTCCACAATAGCCAAACTATGGAAGGAGCCTAGATGTCCATCCACAGATGAATGGATAGAGAAGATGTGGTTCATATACACAGTGGAATACTCTGCAGCCATCAAAAGAAATCTTGCCATTTGCAGTGATGTGGATGGAACGAGACTGCATTATGCTGAGTGAAGTAAGTCAATCGGAGAAAGACAATTATCATATGATCTCTCTGATGTGAGGAATTTAAGAAACAAAACAGATGAACATGGGGGAAGGGATGGGGAAAATAAGGTTAAAAACAAAGCAGGAGACAAACCACAAGACTCTCAGTCATAGGAAGCTGAGGGTTGTGTTGGGGGTGGGGTAGCTGGGGGCCGGGCACTGGGAGGGCGCGGGACGGAGTGAGCACTGGGTGTCGCGTTGAGTGATGAGCCACTGAGCTCTTCCTCTGAAACTAATAATACAGCACGTGTCAGAGTGAATTTAAATGTACCGAAATGTGGTCTGGGGCGCCTGGCTAACTCAGTCAGCAGAGCGTGCGACGGTCTCAGCCCCATGTTGGTGTAGAGATGACGTAAAAATAATCTTTAAAAAAGATCTTAATGAGGGCTATGTTTGTGGTTGTGAAGGCATTCGCGTGTCAGAGTTCATCCTACTGTGATGTTTAAGACCTGCTTGTTTCACTGGATGTAGATTATTCCTAAAAATGATTTAAGAGTGCTTAGAAAGAAGAGAGCAGAGGCTTCGCGCACTACTGCTGGCCACACGGTTGCTCTCCCATCTCCATGTCTCCGAGGACCTACTACACACTGGGTTACACGTCCAGGTTGTAAATTCGCTTTGAGAATTTACCATTTATAAGAGGAACTGGTAACAGTGCTTTCGGGGTAACGAACGGCCCTGTCCCGACCGTCTGACCCCAAAGTGGACATTCGTACGCGGCTGGGTGTTCCCGTCAGGGTCTGCTGTCCCCCGGCCCCGTGGACTTTCCAATGAAAGGCGTGACCCCGAGACCCTGAACACGGGTACGGAGCGGCGGCCTCACAGCCGCGGGACCCATGGCGGGAGAAAGCGAGGCTTTCACAGAAGCAGGAGCTCGTTTCATCGCTGCTGGTGTTTCTCGTGCAAGTTGAACTATTTAAAATGACGGCTTAATAGGCACCACCTGAAATGTGGGCGGGATAATGAGCCGAGATGCTGAACCGCTGTGTTCCCCGACTGCTTTGTGTGGAAATTAGTAAATGCACCATCGCAGGGAAAGGGCTTCGCGAAGCTCCTGTTCATTTCCTCCACGGCCTCTGCCCGGGCGACAAGTGGGGAGGGGACATGTTCTGAGGAGACCTGTTTGACGTGGCTTGGTGGGCTCCATGGGGAGGTCTGGCCGCTGCCCTGAGGGCGCGGCCAGGCCGCGGTGGGGGGGGCGGGTGTGGGCGGCCGGGAGGTGCGGCGGGGAGGTGAGCCCGAGCCCTAAGGGGGATACACGGCTGTGAGCACCGACCCAAGGGGCAGGGTGCCCGGGCGGCGGGTGTAATGCACGTGAGGGGTTGGCCTGGATCGAGCAGGCCCGGCATCATCGTGGATGGGGGGCGGCCTGGGGACTGAGGAAGCGGAACCCGCAAGAGGAGGGGCGCCCGCTCCCAGGCCCTCCTCCCCAAGGTTGGGGGTTTATGTCAGGACAGCAGAGTGCTGGGAGCGCAGGAGGACAGAGTCATGGAATCGCCAAGTGTCCCGGCCCCTGAGTTTTCTTCATTCCAGAGAAGTTGTCCTCAGTGTGACCACTTTGTCCAAGTCCCAAGGGCCTTGTTCCGGAGCCGCCAGCTTCTGTGGGGTCACTGCGAGCAGTGTCCCCTCCTGTGCTTCCCGGCTGGGGCATGGGCCGTGGTTTGCACTCTGCGACCCCATCTAAACCTGTGGCTGGTGGATGACCCTGGCCCGCGTCCGCTTCCAGAAGCTGCCTCCCTGCGCTCCTGTCATGGGAGCAGTCCACATGGTGGCCAGGTTTCCTTGCTGGCCACAGGCCTGCTGTGTCCACCTGTCGGGATCTCTGCCCATTCCGCGCAACTCCCTTTTTCTTCCCCAGCTGCTGACGGTGGCTGTGGGCCCAGAGCTGACACTTGGTCCCTGTCTCTGCCTGTTACTTGTGTGTCCGCGGACCCGACCCTGTGGTTCTCCGACAGGAAGAGCACGGAGGGGACTCTCTCCAGAATGCAGTGATGAGCACATCTCTGGGCTCGAGCCTGTCCAGCACCCGCCACCAACAAATGCCACGGAATCATGAGACAGCAGCGAAACCTCCACCGACCTCCCCGAGGGGCATTTGTTTCTACGCCCTTTGCACTCCTGTCCCTGCCCTGTGCCTCTGCGCCAGCCACGAGGCCTTGACCGGGCACCCCCGAGGCTGTATGTCTGGCTGGAAGACAGCCGGGCCAGTGCAGGAAGATGATTCTGCTGGGACAGGTGGCATCTCGGGCGCTTTCCTGTGTCACCAGCCCTGCTCCGGGGACACTGATGTTACTGGAGACGTGGCCCAGGCAAGAGCAGGAGGCCAGGGCTTGGGGGTCTGCGGGCCGTCCTGGTTTGGGTCCTGTAGGAGGGTTTTCTTCAGCGACAGCAAAAGCCAGGCGGCAAGCGACCATGGGGCACTTGACAAAAGGATGGCTGTTGGCCACGGGATCCTGGCTGGGGCCCGGGATGTGTGCCCGGCCTAGAGTCCCCGTGTCCGCGATGAAGCAGAAATGCGATGAGGTAGGCAGTTAGGGACCACGACTTCTCGCACGGTCGCTGACTTAGAATCCCAGGCACTTGAGTGTAAGGCTTCTGTGCAACAAAACAGTTAAGAGAACGTCAGTGTGCTCCTTCCTTCCTTCGTCCTCCCGGCTGTAGGAGCAAACGCAACTTTTTTTTAACATCTTGGAGTCTATGTGCCTGACTCTTCAAACTTTGCTTTAATATACATTTTTCTTTATATTTAATTTCTGTGACAGCCAAATTACATGCCCTTAATTGAATTAACACAAATTAGACCTGAAAGGAATTGAGGAATAAAAATTTGGGATGTTTCTTGAAAGCTTTCTTATTGCTTGAAGCTCTCTGAAAAAAATCTCCTTTCCTTAGGAACGACACCAATTAAAGACATATTAGAGTTAATGCCGGTAACGTCTTTCCATAGCGGGGGTGACTCATAACGGCTTCCGATCGTATTCTTCCAGAGCTCAAATGTCAAGCATCTAAAAGCTGGATGCGTTTCAGGGAGACGCTGTGTCTTCCCACGTGTGCTGGGGACAGGGCCTTGGGCAGGACGGGCACTGGCCAGTCCTGGAGACCTACCAAGGGGCTTCATGCAACAATTCATGCTGGGGTGGGTGTGGGGGTCACAAGCTCAGGGGCTCGCAGGGGGCAAAGATCTCCCAGGACTTCGGTCTCCGCCGTCCTCCCAGTCCCCGGCCGGCATTTTCCATCTGTTTGCGTTTTCGCGTGGCTGGTTGACCGTCTCTGCAGGGGGCTCCCTGTCCCTGCGGAGAGCCCTGGCCACCTTCCGACAGCTGAACTGGGAGGAGATGATTTCTCGGATGAGGTAGGACCCCAACCCCCCCCACACCTGTTGGCCCAGGCCCCACATTTGTGGTCTTTAGGGGTTGTAGGCGGCTGCCTGCCCTGAGTTGGGATTCCTGCCCCTTCGCCAGCCCTGCTGTCTCACAGGGTTTGGGGGCAGGGTGACGAACCCCAGCGTGGAGCTGGCACGCCCTTCGTAGCTGGTACGGCCTGGGCCTTGCACGCGACGCAGGTCAGAGACTTTGCACATCCTTGTGGCCGTGACAAGTGGCACCCCAGTTCCCCAAATGGGGTTTTGAGAGGTAATTCCCACAAGATGCCGTATCAGCAGGGGAATCTGTGTTTGTAACGAAGAAGACGCAATCTCCCGTCTCTCCCTCTTGTTCTCTACAGGGAGGACATATTGGGGAAGTGGCCTCTCTTGACACATTGGAAGGTATTTAAGCACCCGCTTGGGTTTTCCGTCTCACGTGTCTTACAGGCGCACCACCAGCTTGCTGAGCCGTGTCACCTGTGTGCACAGGAAGGAAACTTAACCACTGAGTGTCCTGAGTGGTGGCCCATCTGGTTAACAGGGACCTGTGGCCACATCTGCCGGAGTCCTTGTACGCTCACCCGCAGAGGCGTGAGGTCCCTCCCAGCTGGTTCATGCGCTCTTTGTCTGGAAGAGATCTCTGGGGCCAATCTGACCCTCCCGCCTGCCCCCTGGGCACTGCCACGAGGCCACCAAGCCTTCCTGTGCCTCTCAGTCAGGGGAGGAGGACCACCTCTCTCTTTCCACGGTCTTCTCCCTTCCCTCGCTACCAGGCAGCATCATCCCTCCCTTGTCACTGTGCCTTGGGAATTCACACTGGGCCATGCTACCGGCTCTGTCTCCCAGAGCACCCTCAGCGCCTCGAAGGGCGACGGCCAAACTCCTGGGCTGCACACAGCACCTGGGCCGCAGCCAGCATCCGCGGGAGGAGAGAGAAGCCACACGGGGCAGCACGTACCCCCTGCTGGGAGAGCCCGACCCGGGGACGGCAGGTTCAGGCACTCGTCCGCCCACACTTGGCAACAGAAGGACGCCTTCTGCCAGAGTCTCTGCTGCACAGGACACGACGAGCGCGGCCGGACTGCCGTCCACCCGCTTCCCCCGCAGAGGGCTGGAGCGGACCGCGAGGAGCGAGCGGCAGCCTCGGCAGGACGGCCGTCGGCGGTGATTTTTCATGTGTCGGAGGGACTGTCAGAATTCTTGGTCCTGGGAGAGTGTCTTTCTCACTGTCATGGGCGAGATAAACTCTCCAAAACGCAACCGCCGGCCCGGCTGCCAGCTCCGCATTTGCATTTAGTGGTTGTGTTACAAACGAAACACCTTGCCAGACCGCTTCTTTTGGATTGGGACGTAAACCGTAGTAATTCTATTGGGACACGGAAGTGCGTACTTGAATTTGAAGAAAAATCACGTTGCCAAGGCTCGAATCAGTCCTTTCGGGTGGTTTGGCCTGTGTGTGTGTCGCAGCAAAGCGGCGCGGGGTATCGGCACACCGCACCATCTCTCTCCAGACGAATGCGCAGACGTCAGCCAGCTCACGGCCGGTTGGCGGTTTCTCCGGAACATGCAGAGGATCGGGGGAGCTTCCGCGTGTGGGAATGAAACGTTAAACTGCAGAGAAGGTCCCCCAGGCCCTTGGAGGGTGTAACTAAGTGCGGTCAAGCCTGCGGCTGAGGGACACAGTCTGCGCGCTGGCTCTCTGCTCACCCCTGCAGTCGATACGGGGACAAAAGGCCCCAGGCCGGGCTTTGTCTTGTTACTGATCAATAAAAGCACTTTGCTGCAGGAAGAAAGTGCAGCTCCCAGCTTGGAGGGCTTGATATATGTAGATATTAAAGTCCTCATCAGAACTCCGTGCACACCGATTCCGTTGAAGAGACGGGCGAAGTAATTGGAAAGCCCGGCCCGGGCCCCGTTCAGCCGTGGCGACCATAAATCTCAGGGGGCCGACGGGCGCACAATGGTTACACTCCTTCACTCTCAGGGTGGCCCGTGTCTGCACTATTTATCAACTGAAATGTGAATGGGCAAGTGAAGGGCCAGTTTACACGTCGCACAGGGAGATGTACGACCACTGCCCACACATCGATTGGCTTCTGTCGCCTGTTCGCGGCCGGGGCATGGACGCGGAGGAGGGCAATGATGGGGGGTGTCCTTATCAGATGTTGGATACTTCCCCAGACTGTCTGCAACCATTAACCTTCATATTATCTGACTTTAGTGATTAGTGCAAGGCACGGAGAGCCGTATTGATGGCCGTCTTGGCGGGGAAGGACGCGCTGAGTTACGGGGGCTGAGTTTTGCTGACTCTGTGATGCCCCGATAGCACTAATGCCATTGCCTCGGAATGGCTAATTTGTCATTTCTTTCATGGTGTCGTCTGAGATGCGTACTAATGAATGGAGCCATCACCGGGTGGTGCGGCTTTCCTGGGGCCGAGCTTGGAGGAGAGAGGTGTCGCCGGGCAGCTTTCCGGAGCCATGCAGGTGGTCACAAGGCCCACTGCTCGGGAAGGCCAGCTCTGACCTCGTTTCCCTGGCTCTCCTTGTGTCTCCGCTGGGCGCGGGGTGGGGTTGCGTCTTGAAGACCCCAGATTCCTGTGCTCCCTGCCCCGGTGATGTCCGGTCCGGGAGGTGGCTCCCTGTGTGTCCTTCCGAGCCTCCAGCCACTCAGGCCTCTCCTTTCCCTTTGAAGCGGGCTCTCCGAGCTTGTTCGTAAGAGTGAGCCTGAAACCATGGGTGGCAGGGAGTCACCCAAAATAAAAACGAGCCCACATCGGCAGCCTGCCCCCAAACCTGCATTGTTACAATCAGGGCTGGACTCAGCCTGCACGAGGCCTCAGGGATGCCCGGGGCAGACTTTGAATTCCAGCTCTTTCACAGGGAGAAGGGCCGGGATGATCGTCGGGCCCAGAAAAGCCTGAAGCGAGTGGTCCAGGCCTTCAGACTTGTAGCCACAGTGTCTGCATCCCCGGCTTGTCTGGAGGAGCTGGAGGCGGCCGTGGATGGCTTTGGGCTTGGCTCAAAGATCGCGTTTGCTCCTATGTTGCTGGAGGTGCCTGGCTTCTCCCTGTTCGGTGCCCACAGATGGGACAGGTGCCACCGTGAATGCCCACGTGTGGAATGATGGCAGGCGGATGGGCAGTAAGGGAGAAAGGGATATCTTCTTCTAAGACGTTTCAGTTAAATATGCCTTATCTGTTCTCTAGAGGGTGTTTGTGAACTCTGAATGTAAATGGTAGCAATGTACAAATTAGTGGAATTTTCTTGGCAAGTGTAATGCCCCTGAAGACATCAACAGTAAGAGTTCAGTGTTTTAATCGGCTTGGGTCCCTACCTTGGGTCCTTCCTTGAAGTCCGTAGCGTTCTCAGAGTGTGCCCGATGCTCTGGGCTCCCTCTAGGGTGCTTGTGTGTTTCTGGCCTCGTCTGCCCGCTGCTCCTGAGCGTGCCCTCATTCATTCAGTCGCACTCACCGGGAGCCCACCCTGTGCCCAGCCCCAGGGGTGCGGTGGGGAACAGCACCAGCACAGTCCCCACCTCCAGGGAGCTTCCTGGTCCCACGGGAAGAGAGATGTTGAACAGCGACCGGGTGTCTCGGGGCAGGATGGAGGTGTGTGTATACGGTGCAGGCATGTGCCCGGAAGGTGAGCAGATGTGGCCGGAGACAGATGGAGTGGAGAACCCTCAGGGGTCTCCTGGCTTCCCCTTCCAAGGCCTCTTCCAAGACTGTCTTGCAGAGCAGCAAAAATCCAATATTGGATCCTCCTTTCAGGTCCGTTTGTTAACATTCTGATTTGTATACGTCCCTCAGCTCGTGCGCGTCGCTCCTTTTCCTCTTGGGAAGTCTGTCCCTGGAGTGGGTTATGGAGCTCATTGTTGAGCATCTAACAGAGTCCACACACTAAGAAATCAAGCCTTGCCACCTGTCAGACACCAGCCATCAGCAGAGCGTAGACGGTGTTGGCACCAAGCCCGTGGTGCCCTGCAGGGAGATTCCCCAGGACAGTTCTTTCTCGGAAGAGCCCTCCTGATTTTTTGAGATGTTCTTCTTAAAATCTGGATTGCAAATATATAAGAAAGAAGCCCACAGTATCATGATCCCGAGCTTTGTATCACCCAGGTGCAATCATTAGCCGAGCACAGCCGACCTGACTTCAGACACACCTCCTCCCACTTCCCTCACCTCGTGTTTTTTGAAACAATCCAAGTGTCATATTATTTCATCTGTAAGCACTTCAGTATGTGTTTCCAAAACAGAACGACAAATGTTAATATAACGGTAATGATGTCACACCTACAGAGCTACCGATAGTCCCTTACTATCACCAAATGTCCAGTGTCCAATTTCCAATAGTCTCAGACAATCATTTTTAACAACTTTTTGTTTGAATAGAGATTCAAATAAGATATACAGATTGCAGTTAAGGCTTTTTTTAAATCTGTAGAATGTCTCCACCATCGTGTGTCCCCTCCGTGCACTTCTTGGGTTATGCGTTAAGGAAGTCGAGATGTTTGCTCTACAGGGTTTTCTACTGTTGGAGTTTTTTCGATTGCATCCCCATGGCGTATTGAACTTGTTCTTCTATCCCCTGTGTTGCCTCCAAATTGGCAGTTGCCTGCAGATGTTCTCACCAGGGGATGCCGCAACCGGGGGCCCGCTAGCGGCATCTCGTGAGGGAAGGCACCGGTGGCGTTGCAGGTTGGTGGCGTGCAGGACGGCCCCTGCAGAGCACAGCGAGCCCACGGTGTCAGTAGTGCTGGCTTGAAGAAGCCTGGAAGCTGGGCGAGAGCAAGGTGGACACTTTTGGCAGGACTGTCCCATAGGTGGTGATGCATTTTTCCGTCGGGGCACGCGCTGTCCATCCGTCTCATGTCTGTGATGTCGCTGCTGTCCTTCCCAATGGCTAGATCCACTAGGGGTTCTGGAACGGTGATGTTCCGGGTCCATTGGTCCCAAGTCACTGACTGGCTGGAGGACATCCAGAAGGAGAAACCTCAGAAACCTCTGAAATGCTCTCTTAATTCTGTATTTTAGCACACAAGCCTCATCTCCAAGGCCGGCTCTCGGACCCAGAAGTGGTGGAGGAGTCCTTTGCTGGATTGTCTGTTCTCAATATTGGTCCAGAACCAGGCCCACCGTAACTAGAAGGAAGAGAGACTCTTTCCTAGACCTCAAGGTAATTTCTCATAAAAATAGGGAGGCAAGGTCTATGCAATCGGCTATGCCGCCACGAAGAGTTTATTAACACAGAAGGTCATAAAATACACCCCCCCCAGCACAGGTTAATTGACATGTGCTTGTGAAGTCACGGACATGGGAGTTTGATGGAGAAGCATCGCCTCAGGCTGGGGAGATGAGGCTGGGAAGGGTGGGCGACAGGGTGAGAGCGAAGGTTCTGGAGCAGACTGTTGGTGTTGGAGTCCTGTTTCTTCTGGGTCCTGCGCGCCGCCGGGTGGCGGCTAACTTACCTTAGGTAAGCTCTGTGTGCTGACCTCCTCCCTGGACGACAGGGCCCTCGGGGCTCTGCGGGTTCCACACGGTGCCCTCTGTAAAGTGCATCGCACGGCTCCTGCACGTGGCAAGCACTGCCGGCTCTCTCGGTCGGGAGACGGCTTCCTTCCATTCTAGCCTTCGGTGTTCCCGGCCAGAGAAAGCTCATGGGCAGGTGTGGGGTTTGAGCTGGGCTCTCTAGGCTGGGAGGGGGAAGGAAGGCCAGGCGGATCTCTGGGTACCACCAGCATCTCTCCCGTGGCAGTGGAGGAACATTCCAGAGGCTCTCCCCTGTCCCTGCCTTCTGCAGAGGCAGGACCAGACGGATGACAGGGTCTGGGATGTTCTGTTTGGGCTCTGAGGGAGAGATTTCTCCTTTTTACCCTCTCCTGTCTCTCTAGCCCTGGAAGAAAGCATGGACCGGGGGGTCTGGCCATCAGCAGCAGAGCGGGAGACTCGTGCTGCTTGCTGGCTCTGCCTGGACACATGCGTGTCTCACCACCCCCAGGAGTACGAAGGGTGAGGCGAGCATAGCATGTGTGTGGACAAGAACGGGCCTTTATGGCCTTTATTTCAGGGATCCGTGTCACTGAGCAGCTAACAGGCATGGAGATTTTGCTAGATGGGAAGACTTTGGCTTTGGGGAAGGGACTTTCCGATTTTCCACATGCTGCGGGCCAGCCTCCTTCCACTGGGAAGAAATGGGCTCAGGAGGTGAGCCCCGGAGTCGCTGCTTCCTGTGAGGGCCTTTGCTTTGGCTTCCGGATCTGGGTGGCTGTCGGCACTGCCGAGAACCCGAGTTTTCCAGCTTGTTTCCTTTCTGGCCGAGGACCCGCCTGTGTGCTCGTGTCTTTTACGGCGTGGTGTTCGGCTACGTCTTGCCCTCTTTCCCGGGTGGGGTGGGGGGCAGGGGTACCCGCCACACCGAGAGCGGGCGTGGGACAGAGCAGCCACCGAGGGCGTCGATCGGCTTCTCATCCTCTCTGAGTCGGTCACGTCCCCGCCCACCCCTGCTCAGCTCCCTGCTGCCACTTGGCCACACTCGTTGAGGGCAAGAACCTCTCTCTTTAGTTCCACTTCAGTGACTCCCCAGGGGTTCGAGGATTTTGGAAGTGCAGGAGGAGTATCGCTGTTTTCTTTTTTCCCCAGGAAACGTTCATCATTTCTTACTTTGCTTTTTAATCCCACGTGGGCTCGCAAGCAAATTCTCGTGCAGCACGTGGCGCAGGTCGAACGAGACGGAAGACACGTTTCTACCAGCACGCTTGTTCCGCGGGGCCCGAGCCCGGCGTGTCCCCTTCCTCTGCTAAGCGACAAGCTTGCCGAGGCCCGGTTACCACGTGGCCCTCGGAGGCGGTGTGGCCCGTGTGCGAGCAGCGTACAGCCGGCCTCACACCCCGAGGGCAGCGGTTTGCCTGAGGTGGGCTGTGTGAGCTGTGGCTCATCTTGGCGTTCACCCCGGAACTGTCCTCGGCGGCCGACACGCTCCTCGTTCCATGGGACCCGCACGTGGCTCGGCCTCGCCGCTGCCCTCGTCTTGTCTTGATTTGAATGAAATGCTTCAAATGTTTGCTGTGTGTTAGAATTTAAGAGGACAGAATCCTCTGCGAGGGGAAGAACTGAATCTGTAAGATTAATTACAAATAATTTATCAATATGTTAGGTTGTGGATTGGCGACATTTGACCATTTTTGACCCACAGAAATGATGCCTCGGTCTGTCTAAACACCTGTAAGTCTGTACTCCCCGTCGCTTTCCCTCCTCCTCGGTTAGCGTGAAGTTCCGTTTCCCACGATGCTGTTTTCCTCGCAAGACCCAGGGAGAGCTGGAGCCAGGACCGCTGGGTAACCTCCGCTGTGGACGGTTCCTTCCTTGCTTTCCCTGTGGCCCACGCGTCCAGCTGTCTGCCCTCGGACAGTCGTGCCCTTATCTCAGGGCCGCGATGGTAACCTGGCGGGGGTGCCCCCGACTCAGGGGTCTGGGCCGTGCCCTCCCCGACCGCTCCCCTGGGCAAAGCCGGCTCCACCTCCTGCCGGCCGATGGCAGTGGGTCAGTCCCTCCATCGGTAAGACCGTTCCCTGCGAGATGAAAGGGGTCATTAGTGCTTTCCACCCCAGAGGGCCGCTGCGAGCAGAACGCAGGGTTTACACGTGGGACACGTTCCTGTGGCCCCCGCCCCCTATGAAGGACCCCATCTTTATTAGCTGCTGTTATCATGAGAGGCGAGCGGCAGAAGGTGATCGAAGGCAGGTTTCGTCACCCGCCCGGGTGGGTCACGAGAGCTCCATTGTGACCACGTCCCGTGTCTCAGGCAGGCATCGTGCTCGCCGTTCTCAGGTTCTCAGACCCGTTCCCTCCTCTGGATGCTGTGCCAAGGAACCGCACTCAGAGAGCTTGGCGATAAAAATCATCACTGTGATAAGAGCAGCCGACTGGTGCGCCATGCACCGAGCACCAGGCTCCCTCTAAGTGTGTCCCTCCGACCGCCCTGCGAGGCAGAAGCTGCTCCGCTGCTCGGACACGCATTTGTCTGAGGTCGTCCAGGTGGTCGGCGGTGAAGCTGGGCTCTGGGCCGAGCGTCCCTGACCCCTGATAAGCACTGCCGGCTCGCCGACACCCTGACCAGCACCCCGTTCGGGGTGACCGGCCCCAGTCTGGGACGTGTCAGCAGGGGGGTCCTTCACCTTGGCTGGTGTCCCTTACGGCACCTGTGTGGGAGCGTTTGGACACCTCTGGGTCGTGACGGAGGACTTGGCCACGTTTCTCCTTCGCTTTTGCCAAGGAGACAGCGACTGGAGACGGTGCCGCCTCTGGCCACTGTGCCTTCCCTCCCACGACCCAGAAAGCTTTCACTTAGAGCCGTTCCTCCCCCACGGACCATCGGAGTTCAAGCAGATCACTGCTTCTCCTGGGTTCTTACTTTGAATGGGCGTCCGCGGGATTCTTGAGACCACGGCCAAGCACAGAATGCATTGAACCTAGAGGCAGTCCCATTCCAAGATTTAAAAGACATTACAAGGAAAACAGGAAAACGAGGCCATAAACGGCAAAGTGTGTACCTGGAGAAGTGATGCCTGCACGTGGCCCCCTCCGGTCTCTGCAGGTTGAGGGATGGAGCTCTGCAAAGCACCTGTTTCCTGGAGGCCCACAGAGCCACTGGGCTCCGCCTCTCGAGCCCCTACAACAGTTTCCTCGTAGCGTCTGTCCTGTGTCCACGGGGCACAGCCGTCTCTCTTGCCGGGCTGCCGGCTGTGGGACCAGAGCCTGGCACTCAGGAAGCCCTGCGTGTCTGTCGTGTTTGCGTCGGGGCCTCCGCTGAGAGCCTCCAGCCCTGTGGCCTCCTCTAGGACTCCACGGCCTTGCTCCGGGGCAGGGTGTCAGCCAGAGGGCCCGAGCTCCCTGCTCCCCTGCCCGAAGGCAGAGGCATTCTCTAACACGCAGCGTTGGCCGTGACCCACCTCTGCCCACCAGCGTCTTGTGGAGGATGCTCAACCCAGACAAAGCGACAGGGCCCTTCTCGCTCGGTCTCCCGTCACCTGAGAGCACTGCAAGTTCCTGTGTTTCCACCGTGCTGAATGAACCCACACAGCATCAAGCCAGCTGTCCTGCCCGCTCCACACGTCCGTCGGTGGCATCCGGCGCGTTCCCGCTGCTGTGCATCCGTCCTCATCATCCATCTCCAGAACGTTCTCCTCTCCCCAAACTGAAGCTCTGTCCCCATGAACCACCAGCCTCCCAGCCCTCCCCCAGCCCCGGGCGACCTCCATTCTAAGTTCTGTTTCTGTGGGTGATGCCAGGTCCCTCCTCTGTCTGGAATCACACAGCCTTTGTCCTTTGGTGTCTGGCTGCTTTCATGCACGTGCTGTCTTCAGGGTCCGTCCATGATGAGATGCGTGAGGTACACTCTCGTGGGTGGACCATTGTGTTGGTCCATCATCTGTCCGCGGACACTGGGGCACTTTGGGCCGCTGTGACTAGTGCTTGAACGAGGGTGTGCGGGTCCCTGTCGGAGCCCGTGCCCATGGGCTCTCGAAGGCACTGCCTCTCCTCTGTGTGCAACCCGGGTGCTGCCGTCCCCGCCGTCCCCTGTGCACCGGCCCCCACACCTGCTGCTGCCCCGTGAAGGCTTGGTGTGAGCATCCCCCTCTGCAGCGGCCCCCTGGACATCCGAGTGGGGCTCGTGTCTGTCCCACTCTGGTCCTCTGCCCTCCCCCTACATGGTTCTTTGTGCAGCTTCCCTGCTTTGCTGCAGGACTCGCTGTGAACCTTTTGGGGCCCCAGACACAGGACTACGTGCTGACTGGGTTTGCGAAGGAGAATCAGACTGTGCGGCCCGTTTGCGCCCCAGCCTCACACCATCCCTCTAGCCTTCCCCTCAGAGCCCCTCCTTCCGCGACGCCTTTGTCCTCCAGGAACTGTCGGGGCTCCTCTCCCCTACCGCAGCTCCTCTCCGCACAAAACACTAGTTACGAGACGCACGGTGGCTGGGTGGGGGAGTCACGAGCATGGGGCTCTGCAGAGCCGGTCACTTGCCCCAGAGTGATGACGGTGCCTTTGTCTCAAGAAATCCCCTGCTTTTATTTTAATACAATAAAACGCGAAGCCATTCACATTGGGAAAATATATGTCAAAATAAATAACGGAAACCACTTTTCATTGACTTCTCCGGTCATTTGACCTGACCCCGAGCCTCGGTGCTCAGCCCTTTGGCTAACTAGAGATGCCACAGGCAGATTAGCTCCTCGTTACTGCTGATTTCCTTATCCGTCAATTTCCTGGTTTTATGTTCTGGGCTTTGCCCGAGACCCGCAGAAAAAGCTCGGTCCATCTGGAGAATAGTACCCATTTGTCACTGGCCGGACCGGATACCCGGGAGAGCGGGGATCACAGGTCGGCATCTCCCGCAACAAGAGCCTCACATAGATGTTGCCTGGACTGGCACTCTGCCCGGCGGACCCCACCGTCTGCGAAGCCCGTGCCAGACCAGAATCGGTAGCTGCAGGCCCGGAGCATGTCGCCGGAGGCTGTTTGAAACCCACTCTGATGGCTCACAACTGTCCCTCCGGTTGCCACCCCCACTTCCCAGCCCCGGCTCTCTCTCCCCGTGTTTAAACCACTGAAAGCAGGGGGGAGACGGCCCTTCTCTGCCGGCGGGTCTGAGCGGTAGCTAAGGTTACATATGAAATGACCTCCTCGGGGGCCGCTGTCAGAGTAAAGCCTGTGCAGCGAGCGAGCCCGTGTGCTTGCGCTGGGTCCTTGTTTGTTTCAGCGAGATTAAAGAACTCTGGACTTTCCGTGTGAGCCGTTTATTGTATTGAGCTGTATTTAAAGGAAATCCACTGCTGCTTCATTGACTGGAGTCTCCAGCTAACAGCACTTTAAACAAGTGGAAAATGCTCAGTTATCACCCGACGTGCGCAGGATCGATAATCGTTCAGTGGCGTCTGACGCCCGGAGGCGCCGCAACAGAGAGCCGCGTCTCCTCGAGTGGCTCTTCTCAATCCTTTGTCCACCTCGTCTGATGATCAGACCAAAAACACGGGGGGAATCCTCCCTTCTTCAATCAAGCTTGTGAAAAACATTGGAAGCCGTGATGAACCCCCACTCCGCCCCCCCCGCTGTTCAGCTTGGCAGGGAGGAGGGCCCGGGAGCCGGGTGGCTTTCCGCGCACAGAAGGGACCAGACGGTGCAAGGTGCACGGAGACCACGCATGTGAGGTCAGGAGCAGGTCTCCGGATGCGGAGAGGCCGGTTATGAAATGCGGGTTCCGAGTCCCAAGTGGTTGTGGTTTCTGCCTCTTTCCATCCGTTGCGTCTCAGAGGAGTCACGGCACGCGAGGGCCGGCAGCGACTGTGCCACAGGCTCGTGCAGGCCCTGCTGTGGTCTGGGAGGCGTGGGAAGGGTTCCCAGGTATAGTTTCCACCTGCGGTCTGCGCCCATCGATGCGTGAGGTCAAAGAACACTATGTGGTCACCTCGGGGCTCCTGTCTGGGCTGCTCCTGCCACCAGTCAAGGGTTTATCAGGCCCCACTCAGGGCAAGACACTGCTCTGGGAGTGGGGGTCTCAGCTGTGATGGGCCATGCGTCTAAGGAGCCTCTGCTGTCACGGTGTCCCTCTGCCCTCCGAGCGTGTGGACGGCCCGTGGACGGGGCAGGTGCTGTGCAGGCCTGCGAAGCAGAGGGTCGTGTCTGGGCTCTAGCGACGGGGAGCCTGTCGCAGGTGCTGAGGTCCAGTCCACCACAGTAGGTCAGAGCCTCGTCCATCCTGCCTCTTGCCGTGACTCACAGCCTCTCCGGGGGGACCAGGCAGCACCTGCACGGGCCTGACGGCCTTCACTGATGGCGGGTTAGCACGCGTGTCGTCACCGATGGCTTCGGTGTGCTCACCTGGCAGCCTCGGGGGCCGGTGCTCTGCCACCGGCCTTGAGGAGAGCAGCCTCGGGCAGCATGTCAGACCCGGGCCCCTCGTGCGCCCCTAAGACTGCATGCGAGACTGGGGGAGTCTGCACTGCTCTTGGGGAGAATCCCGGCTTCTCTCACATCACTCCCTTTGTCTCTGCCTGGAAGCCAACATGAGTCAGGTCAGCCACGTCCGCACACAGGGTCCCGCTCCGTCCCTGAGTGGGCACCGGCCAGCACAGAGCAAACCCTGTGCCCTTGTGCAGAAGTGACCTCCGCACTCGCTCTCGCCTGGGAACCGGGCTTCTCCCTGTGCTGGGCCGGCCCGCCCCTCGCCTGGAGCCCCAGCCCTCCCCTGAGCTTGCGTGGTCACACACCCACGCGGACACCCACGTGCACGCCCACCCTCACACACGTGCGTGTGTCTGCCCACGCGCCCACCAGCACCCATGCTTGCCCGAGCCAACAGGAGAGAGACACAGGAACAGGCCCTCTTGTACCCTCGGGAGCAAATCCGAGTTCTCTGACCCCAGGGACAGCCGTGGCTCACGTCGGCCCCACCCGGACGCCCTGTTTGCTGCCTCTGCGCCCCTCACCGGCCAGCCCGGAGTGGCTGATGGACCTGACCGCTGTCACCGGCCCCCAATTCCCTGGCACCCCGTCTCCCCCCCACCTGTCTGCCCTGCCCCCCACCCAGTCAGCCTCTGATCCCTGCTGTCCCCAGCCTGAGTGTGCGTCAGCCGTGGGCGGAAGTCATCGTCATGCTCACGGCCCCCGGCCCCCACAAGGCGGCTCCACCCAGGCTCGCCGTGCCATCAGCCCGCGTCCTAGCACCGGCGAGCGGTTCCCCCCGTCCCCTACCGGCAAGCCCAGGCCTTTGCTCTCCGGCTCCAGCGCCCGCCGAAGCGCCACCCTCCGCACCAGCGTAGCGGGTCCTTCTCGGCCATCCCGGGAGGAAGCCTCCGGCTGCCCGCTCCTGGGAGAGCACGGCTCCTGCGGCCTGACCCGCCGGCCCTCGGCTCGTGGTGGCGCGGGCGCCGCACGCTCGTGACCAGAGTGGCAGTGGGCTGTGGGGACTGGACTCCTTGCTTTGCGGTCTCTGCCGTTGGCTGAGTTATGGCCCTTCGGTGGTCCCCAGCCCAGTCTCTGGAGCCTGGGCACGTGCCACCCTACCCAGCCCAGGGGACGGGGTAGGAGACCACCGTGGACCGCTGTGATTGTTCCCGGGACCCAGTCTGACCACAGGGTCCTTAAAAGCAGAGAATTTGTCTAGCTTCAGCCAGAGACACGGTGTGGGGACGAGGGTGGGCCGGAGAGACACAGAGGGGCTGGGTGTGCAGGTGGAGGCCGCGGGCTGTGGGCCGAGCCGCGTGCAAGCCGGAAATGCAAGGAGCCTGACCAGAGCCCCAGACTCGGGGGGGGCATCTGACCTCAGACCGTGAGAGAATAAACTGGTGTCACTTTAAGCCGCCGAACTCATGGCGGCCTACTGTGGCGGCAACAGGAAACCAAGCCCCTGTGTGTCCCCAGCACCCTGACCACGTCCAACACGGGCTGCTCTCGGCAGGTCCTTGTCGAGTCCATGGAGGAGTGAAGGCGCGCGCCAGGCCCTCCTCTCTCCTCCCGAAGGACACGGCCATTGCCACGTCCCACCCCGTCTCCTCAGCTCCCTGCAACGCAGCCACTGCTGGTGACCCCCTCTCACCAAACGTCTTTCTTCGTCTGAGACTTAGGAGCGCTCCGTCTTCTGGAAACGTCTCTTCCCACGGCCCCTGTGCTCCCCTCTCCACAGTCCTCCGTCTCCCAGGTGCTTCCTGCCTCTCCCCTTCCTCCAAGGCCTCGCTGCTGCCCTGCGGGCGTAGCGCTCCCTCTCGCAGAGCCCACAGTCGCCTTTGAGTTGATGGGCCCTTATTTTCATCATGGCCCAACTACGCAGATTTTGCCCTATGGTCACTCCACGCTGGGAGGGACAAACCCGCTGCGCCGCGCATGGCCCATTTATGCTTCTGCCGGACTGCAGGACGCCTGTGAGCATTTCAGAGACCCTTTCCTCGGGGAGGAAGGTTGGGTGTGTCCCCAGGATTTTAGAGTGCGGCCGAAAGAGCCAATCGGCGTCGACCCCGCTGGACCTCGAGCGACATGGAGGACGAGGACCCTGGTTTGAGTGGGTGTGTCCAGGACCCGTGCGTGGCCTGGCACGTGGACAGGAAGCGCTGTGGCGATAAAGCTTTTCTCTAGAATCACTGTTTTCTAGAGTATGCCTGTTTGTGTTCCCAAGTAACGTCACGACTGTGTACCTTTTGGTTCGTGTTGGAGTTTCTAGAAACATCTTTTCGATGGCGGCTGCCCGAAGTCTATGTTGGCACTTCACATGATAAACGCAGGTACTGCCTCCAAGGACAGTCTCCATAAATCTCGTGTTCCGAGATGCCAGCCTGTCGCCTGGGCCCATGTACACTGTTACGTCCGTATCCACATCTGCTGAGGATTTCGTGAAAGGAAGGGCTGTGCTAGCCTCGAGCTCACTGAGAGAATTAAGTTGGCGAAGTTCAAGTGAGACTCTGTAGCAAGACGGATTGTGACAGAGAAACCCGGAGGCTGCCATGCGCAGCCCATTTTTCGGAGAACGAACCTTCCTCCTCCTTTTCGGCTGGCGGCTAACTCAGAGAAGGGGATATTCATTTTCCATTTGACATGTTATTCTGTGTTCTCGAAGGTGGGAAGCAGCCTGTTTAATAACAGGCATTCACACTTTTTCCACACCATTACCCTCTCTGGAACTCCCTTCTCCCCGATTCTGTACTGTCATTTCCTCTCCGAGGCTGAATTAATTGATCTCTCCTCATGCCCACTTTGATCACCTCTCGATAATCACTAACACGAAGTGGCTCGCATTTACCCTCTGTGTCTGCGTCTGACGGGGCGGCCCCTGGCGAGGGCTGCTCTGGGTGCTTCACGTAGCCATCAGCACGGGAGCCTGCAAGCCTGGGCTCCCCGTCCACGGGGTCGCGCTGACGTGATCGGTGAAGCCGCCTCGCAGGGGGAGCTTCAAGTCGAAAGCCCCCACCCCACTCCGGGTTTTCAGGTTGCGAGTGGTGCTTTGACTACTCTGGGCTTCCTGTCCCCTCCCATGGCTTCTAGGAGGGCGTGAGGGTATGAAGGTAGGAGGGGAGCTAGTGTGAGGGATACCAGTGTGACAGGTACTAGTGCGTGACGAGTACTAGTGTGTGAGGGGTACCAGTGTGGGAGGCACTAGCATGAGGGATAATAGTGTGTAGGAGGTACTAGTGTAAGGGGAACTAGTGTGTGAGGGGTACTCACGTAAGGGGTACCTATGTGGGAAGAACTCGTATGAGGGGTCCTGGGGTGTGAAGGGTTCGCACATAAGGGATGATCATGTGTGAGAGGTACTCGCGTGAGGCGTACGAGGGTTTGCGGGGACACTAGTGTGTGAGGGGCGCTCGCGTGAGGCATGCTAGTGTGTGAGGGCTTCCAGTGTGGGAGGCGCCAGCGAGGGGGACCACAGCGTGTGAGGGGCCCTACTGCTGGGAAGGGTACAGTGTGTGGAATCCTAAGCGGGACGTAATAATTTCAGCTTCGGAGGGATTTATGGGCCAGTGAAGGAGCCCGGAGAGGGACCAAAACGCAGGGCCGCCGGGGAGCGCGCCTTCTCGCGTGTGTCCGCAGGGCACGTGAGGACAGGGTTCTCCAGAGGACGCTCTACAGGGTTTGAGGCCCTCAGAGAAAACAGACTTGGGGCTCCACCTTGTCCCTTGACGGCCTTTCCCGCCAGCCGCGGTCGGGTCTGGTCATACTGGAGGCGCCTGCGGGATTCAGCCCGGCCCCGGCGAGGGGCACGGCGCGGCCCACACCGGGGCGGACGGCGGGCCGATGGGCGGTTCCCCCGTCAGCGGCCTGCGATGGGGGCCGAGAGCCGGCCGAGCCCCACAGCCCGCACCCTCTCGCGCCAGCGTCTGCTTTCCGGCGCATTTGGAGAGGCGCTGGTTCGTGCGGTGGGAAGAACGTGAAATGCCTCTGACCTGGCGCTGGATGACGCCGGCTTCCTCCGAGGGGTGGTCTGAAGAGTCTGATGGTCTCAAGGGTTACGGTTCCGCTTCCAGCGCTGACGGCAGAGCTGGGACTTGGGGAGGCAGCGAATGGCCGTTCTCAGATGTTTAGGACTAGAAGGAAGGACGTTTCCAATCTCTGCCTTCCTGCCTGCTTCCCAGAAAATCTTCCTTTCGTGCCTGTGAGCAGGCCTAATGCTGTTCCTTTTGATGCATGACTTTTCATCTTCGGTGGATACTGTTTTCTCTTTTTCACTTTTTTCTGCTTTTCTTGGAGGAAGCGCATTTATTTGTATATTTTGGAGCGACAACCAAATAACGCGCGTCCATGAACTTTACAATCGGCTGCTTGTATGCGGTGGGGTCATACTGTGGGACACGATTTTAAGACTGTTAATCTGAATTACGTTTATACAAAATTCTGCGCCGTTTTTTCCAGTCATTGCTTTCAACAATGATGTGCCGGGCATAGTTAACGACATCCCACAGCTCCCGGTCCCTTTCCTTGTGGGAAGGCCAGCGGCGACCTTGTCCAGTTTGACTCCTCTGGCTTACCCCGATCCGCGTGTTCCCTGCCCCTCCCGGTGCAGCCTGCGTCACCGAGGTGGGAGACGGCCTGGTTCTGGCTCCTTCCACACCAGAGCAGAGAGAGCGGGCGAGCGGAACGGCCAGAGCTTTTCTGTAGCTGGGGTCTGACTTCAGCCTGCTGGACGGGGCACCACCAGGCGGGCTCAGTGCTGGTCCCACTTGACATGTGGGGCAGCCGTGTGATGCTCACTCTCCCATGGCGGGGCGGAGGGGTCCTCTCCGGTGGCCTGTCCTTCGCAGGAGGCGCGGGGCACCGTGGGACCCTGTGTGTCTGCTTCCCTCCATCTGTGCTCCCTGCCGGGAGCCCAGGGGGAAGGACAGGCATCCACCAGAGTACCCTGTCCCGTACGCCCTGCCTTTTCTTCCTGTTTGAGGACAGTCTCTTTGCTGGCTTGACGTGCAGGGCTGGAGGGCGGTGAGCGGACAGGCTTCTCCGCCCCTCCTGCTGGAAGGACGGGCCCGAGTGCTGGCTCCCCTGGCAGTTCCCGTTCGGCATCCTGTCACATGGACGGTGACTTGATCGTGTGCGCGTGGAGACTGGGAAACGGCGGCTCACATGGGGGCCTCGAGCTCCATGGGCCGCTCTCAGGCCTGCAGGCTGGTCTAAAAGGGTCTAAGTCGGCCCCTTCCCTTAACCTTGCCAGTGCCACATCGCTGGCCTCTCAGGCAAGCACTTTCCCGATGCTGGAGTGTAGTGTGTCCTGATGCTAAGCACAGGGCCCGGCGTGGAATCATTATTCATAATTATTAACTCATAATTCTGTGGATACGTTTCCATAAAGGACGTCAAATGGAATCTGCCATTTTGTAACCTCCTTTCCAGGCATCGTAGAAGCCCTAAGTAATGTGTGCTCTGCTGAAGCGTCCTCGCTCAGCCCCCACCTTGCCCGGCCCCTGCGCTCCTTCAGGCTGGGAGTGAGAAGCACGTTGTGACCTCCGTGTGACTGTGGCCGCGAGCCGACGAGGTGGAGTGTTGTCATCCGGGCACGGATTAGGAGGGGGTGGCGATGATGAGCCTTGCACACAGCGTCCCTGGGGACATGCTTGGCGTGAGCCCCAGAGCTGTGGGCAGCACTGCTTGGTGGGGTTCACCCTGCCTCACCCCCCACCCTGGTGCCCCCCGAGTCAAGAGCTAGCAGTGACTCTCCGCGGAAGAGGTCCGGGGCCTGGCAAGGCCTTCGGTCACCCGGAAGATGCTGAGTCTGCACTCGGGACGGTCACCTGCTTGGGGGCGGCCACCCCATGTCCCCCTCCCCATTTCTCAGCCTCATCTCCGATTTGCAGAGGGTTGGGGCTGACAGCATCCGGCTCCCTGAGAAAGGACACTGAGGAAGGAGAGTGGCCATGCCCCAGAGGTGGGGAGGTCTTCAGCACGTGGCCTGTGGCTCTGCTCACTCCTCACCGGTGTCCTGGGCAGCCACTGGCAGCTCCGGCCCCATGCCCCGTGCGGCAGCCCCCCATCCCTAGCCCTCCCCCCTGGGGAACACCTGGTTCTGGGCGCAAACCCAGGCCGGGCTGGGGCTGGTGCTCAGCAGGTCTGCGGGGAACCGCTCCCAGGCGTCAGGGGCGGGCTCTCGGGGAAACGGCTCAGCCATGGAAAATGGCAGTGCGGGGCTGCGATCGTGATGGCCAACCACGCGAGTCACCCCGTCTGGCCTCTGAGAGATATGGTGACAGCTGGCAAAGCTGTTCTTCAGGTGCGTCTCCCAGCCAGGCGGGCGCCCCTGTCGGGGATGTTCTGGACGCCAGTGCGGTCAGGTCAGTAGATGGCTTTGAGGTGGCAGCCGCAGCCGTCCCCGAGGCCCCACGGAGGGCCGAGTGCACGTGCCGGGGCTCCCGGGCACATCAGGAAAGGGAGCGCATTGTGACCCGGGATTAGGCGGGGGTGGTACAGTGATTTTTAAAATGCAGTTTTGTGAAGATTGATGTGCGCAGTGCAGCCCGTGGGCCGCAGTCCGCAGGGTGTCGGCCCCCGTCCCATGTCCATCGTCCACGGGTCCCGTCGTGCGCTCTCACTCGCGCTGCCCACATCAGAGCTGAGAGTGTTTCCATGGCTCGCGTGATTCGAGGTTTGTATGAACAACCACATTTTGTGTTTGTGCCACAAACCGGCGGTGAGCGTCCCTGGACAGGGCAAGGCCTGCAGGCAAGGCCTTGGTTTTGTCCTGACGGGGGTGGGGGGGGATGTGTGGCTCTGGGTTGACGTCTCCTTAGCTCTCCTGCAGCGGCTGGGCCGTTTCTGCTCCTCATCACATGGGATCAGCGGGAGCACCTGGCAGACTTAGAGAGGGTAGATCGAGAAAGCCCCAAATCTGCCTGACCACTGACCCAGGTCGCTGAATGCCCGCCACGTCTTGAGAAGCCCCATCTAAATTCGGACCTAAAAGATCGGGCCTCGGACCAACCACTTTGATCCTCCAGAGTGGGCAAGACCAGGTGCGGGAGATCCGGTATGAGGGTGGGTTTCCAGGCTGCGGCTGCCCGGGAGCAACCGTGGTCAGAGCGAGAACAGACACTCGTTCTCTGCGCGGCCCCACCCCACGGGGCCAGGGAGGGTCGCTTGGCAGTCCCGGCTGGGTTTCAGCCATCACTGTCTCCCTCAGGGGTTGTCCTCGCACAGCAAACAGGCGGCCCCGTCATACCCACACGTCTGAGTGCCGGACGGGGTCACAGAGATGCTGTCCTGGTTCTCCTGCAGCTTGTGCTCTGTGCGGGAAGGGGAAGACCCGAACCGCGCGCTGGAAGAAGGCGGCGCTGCAGACTGCGCTCAGGGCTGTGCGCAGCAGGGTGTGGAGGAGCAAGCTGGGAAGGCGTCCCTGGTGGAGTGGTCAGTGTCCCTGAGAAGAAGAAAAGGAGTCGGGTCAGTGTGGAGCAGAGAAAATATTCCAGGCAGACAGAATAGGAAGCTCAAGGGCCTGAAGAGGGAAAAAGACTCAGAGTTTGAGAACTGAAAGGCGGTTGGTATGAACGATTACATCAGGGTTTTCGAACACGGAGAATGCTCTTAGTTCTGTGGGATTGGGTACTTGGCAGTAGAAGTCGTTGGCAGGCGCTGGGAACCGAGCAGAGAACTTCTGGAATGTCTGGGGACTCTATCCGCTTTCCATCTGGGACAAGGTAAGCGACAAGCCCACGGAGGTAGCGAGCAATCGCGACGGAGGAGTCAGAGTCATCCACGGGACGGGTGTGCGGGGCCCAAACAAACCACGTGTGGGGACCCGGAGTCAGGCAGGGGAAAAGCATGCTTGAGCTGATTAGGACACTCTGACCCGGAAAGAGCTTCTCGGACGAAGCGGTGTGGATGTAGAGCAGGTGTAAGTGAATCAAATGAACTCGCTCTAGGAGGAGGCCCGACGGCCTGAACTGTGGGCCCCTGGGATGGCATAGGGCATTGCCTGTTGGATGATGCTCTGTAAGATACAGATCGCAGAGACATTAAGGTAGCCTACATGCGTTCTAATAATACAGTGTTATTTCTGGTGTTGGTTGGCTATTAGCTTGGTGATGCTGCGTAACAAATCACACCCAGATCAGGGGCATCCGCAGCGATGCCTTGCTTCCTCGGACGCGCTGGCTGCCCGGGGCTGGCCTGATCTAGGTGGGGACTGGCAGGAAGCTCTACTTCTCAGGGCTGGTCTGCACGCCGGCTGGGCCGCATCTGTGCTCCCCAGGTGACGGCCGTCCGTAGCAGGGGAGTACGGAGCACCTGGAACCGTGGAGGTGCCTGAAATTCTGGACTTAGGACTGGCCGTTCAGTTAGCCAAGGCGGGCGACGTGGTAGGTGTCGCCTCAAGGGAGGGACCCAACGCCCTTGCCCACCGTGAGGCCTTGGCAGGGGTGGATTCAGAAGGGAGCAGAGTTAGGGCCAACTGAGTCTGCCATCCCTCCCTTAACCCAATGACTTCCACTACCTAGAACATTGTCTCAAACCAAAGAAGCAGAGATGGTTTAAGTGACAGAATCCATAGCCTAAAATTCACGTGCTCTGTACCGGGGGGGCCTTCAAGTTTTGCTCAAACTCTTTACTTCTCCTTCATGCATAATTCTGCCGAGAACATGTCTTAGTCTGTTTGCGCTGCTGTAACAACGATCACAAACCGGGCATTTTTTTTCTCTCAGAAATTTCTCATAGAAATTCACTTCTCATAGTTCTGGAGGCGGGAAGTTGAAGACCGGGGCCTGCAGCTCTGGGGTCCGGCAGAAGCCTGCTTCCTGGTTCGCAGGCCACTGTCTTTGTACTGTCTCCTCCTACGGCAGAGGCGGGGAGGAGCTCTCGGGGGTCTCTTTCGTCGGCGCACATATTCCACTTACGAGGGCTTGACCCTCCTGACCTAAGCACCAGCAGAGGCCCCCCTGCAAACGCCACTGCCTTGGGGATGGGTTTTAGCGTGTGGCTCCGAGGGGCACAACCCTCCGTCCAGGGCCCACAGCAGTTCGCAGCACGGCTCTCTGTCGTTGGTGCTGAGGATCCTGGTCTACGTGCCACGTAGAGTTCTAGAATTTTCACAGAGGCAAAATTTGGCTGCCTTGGGGTGCCTGGGTGGCTCAGTGGGTTAAAGCCTCTGCCTTCATCTCAGGTCATGATCTCAGGGTCCTGGGATCAAGCCCCGCATCAGGCTCTCTGCTCAGCAGGGAGCCTGCTTCCCCCTCTCTCTCTGCTTCCCTCTCTGCCTACTTGTGATCTCTGCCTGTCAAATAAATAAATAAAATCTTTAAAAAAAATTTTGGCTGCCTCAAAATAATGTTCTCAGAGCAGGAGCAAAACCTCCTAGCTATGAGATTATTTCCTCCTTGGTGTCTAAGTTGTTTATTTACTTGGGCAAGTCTGTGATGGATACTTAGCTACATTTGTGAGGAAAAAATCAAATGTGTAGCACTTGCCTCAACATGCTATTAGGCCCGGAAAAGCAGAAAGAAAAGGTGTACAGGTGAATGGGACATGTCTCTGGGGCCGCGAGTCAGGGAATCGAGCTTTCACCCGAGGCGGAGCAGGAGGCATCTCAGCTGTGCCACGGCCGGTGCGATGGGATCCCAGCAGGCATCCAGCACAGGCTGCAATAGGATCCCAGCAGGCGTCCAGCACAGGTGGCAAGTGCTGGCCCAGTGGAGAAGATGCTACATGGGGTTGGTCCCGGGAGGGCCGTGTGTGGCGTGAACAGCCCCACTGCCCACCGTGGGTGTGGGACAGATCGCTGAGTCAGCCCTGCCTCGGCCCCCTACACCCCCTCTCCAACCATGTCCTGCCAGCCTCCCCTCTGCGGCCTGCCCTCCCCAGACCACACCTGCTTCACAGTGGTGCAGTACGTGGCTCCTGGATGCCTCTGTGGCCGAAGGGACTACCATCTGAATTCCTTGCTGATGGCACAGTGCCTCCCTGCAGGGGCACGGAGGTAACACTAGCAAGTTCTGGGAAGCCACTCCCGGCATCCCACACCACCCCCCCACCTCCTCTTGCCACACCCCTGTCCAGGCCTGCCAGGCCTCGAGGGTCTTCCTCCTGCCCTCCACCCAGCGTCGTCTCTGGCTACTCTCGCCTTCAATATCCAGCTCTTGGGGTTGAATCATGTTCCCTAAAAAGACATGCTACAGTCCCGGCTCTTGGGAACTGGCAAATGGGACCTTATCTGGAAGGAGGGTGTTGGGAGCCCATGTGCAATGACTGGTGTCCTCAAAGGAGGAGAGAATTCGGACAGAGACACTCCATGTGATGATGGCGTCAGAGACTGGAGTGACGCAGCCAAGTGGTCTGAGCCAAAGCAGGCCGAGGACCGCTGGTGGTCACCGAAGGCTGGGAGGGAGGCCAGGAAGGCCCCACCCTGAGCCCCCAGAGGGAGTTAACCCTGAGTCACCTTGATCTGAGACATTTGCCCTTAAAACTGCAAGAAGGTAAATGTCTGTTGTTTTAAGCCACCAGCTCGTGATACAGTGTTACGGCAACCACAGGAAGGTGACACGGCTGCCCACACACCCATCCTTCCCATGTCTCCAACTCCCGCTTCCTCTCTTCTACTCCTTCTCCCGTGAGCCCTATCCTGCCATCCCATCTCAGCCTGACCCCGGGCTCTGAAGACGTTCCCCAGACTCCTCGGACTGGCCTGATAAGGCCATCACTTTGTGACCTCACTTTGCCTCGCCTCCCGGCCTGCCAATGTGTAATTCTGCACTTGTCATGTGAATTTGGTTATTTTCTGAAGGACCTCCTGCTGGGTGGCAAACTCCGTGAAGCCAAAGACGTTTACTTTGTTGTTATATCCCAGCGCTGAGTACAAGGCATGGCACTTGGGAGCTACTCAGTAAGTGTGGGTTGGATGGATGAGTGGGTGGGTGGATGGGTGGATGGACAGATACGGGAGTGAGTGGGCGGCTGGATGGCTGTTATGGATGGGTGATTGGGTGGGTGGATGAAGGTGGGTGAGTGCTTGGATGATGGGTGGGTGGACAGATGAGTGGGTGGGTAGGTGAGTAGATGGTAGGTGGGTGGATGGATGGACAGATGCGTGAGCGAGTGGGTGGGGGGGTGGATGGTAGCATGGGTGGGTGTGTGGGTGGCTCACTGGATGATTAAAAAAACGAAAGATCGTATTCTAGGGAGATTTTCTTGGCATAGCGCTAAGTTACAATTCTCTTCTGTGCAGTTCAAACATAACAGGCTCACACTGGCTTTCTTCGAGACCTTGAATAGGATTCTCTCCAACTTTCGCATGCAGGTCCCAGAAGTCTACACATTTTGTAGTCTCTCCATTTTACAGATATGGACACTGAGGCTGGTATGACTTATCCAAGGCAGATCGCAAATTCTGCCTGTGCCCTTCGCACCCACAGCCACACCTGCCGTCACAGTGGCCAACCGTGGCGGGTGCTGAGCCTAACTCAGCTGATGGGGGGAGGGGTGGGGGCCGTGTCGGAAGGCTGCTGCATGCCTGCGTCCGTCCATGCCCTGCCTGGCGCCGAAGGCCTGTGGGAGGGCTGGGTTGGCTCCCTCCCACGTTCTCCCCCATGTGCTGTATGCTTTGACTGAGACCCCTTGCTTCTTCTCTGCATCGCATCAGGGACGATGGATGTCCCTCACAGTTCTAGGATCATCTCTGGGGGTGTGGTGTATGCTGAGCAGCCCTGAGCCTGGCTGCGGCCCCACAGGGAACAATGTCTAGTTCCAGGGTCTTTCATGACCCATTTATACTTGGCAAACCACTTGGAGGACCGATGTCTACAGACCCCCACGTGTCTGTTTCTGCAGACTTTTGTGACATTTTTCCAGAAGTGAGCAGGAATTTCTGAGAGTGTCTCCCAGGTGATGTGAGCAAAATGAGGCCGGCCGTGTGCGTGCGAGGGCTTGGCGGGGGGGGGGCAGAGCACCTTGAGCTGGTGGCACCGTGGCTTCACGGTCATGGCGGTCACGTTCCCCTGGGAGCCGGTTCTGGCAGCGCGGCCCTGCAGAGGGCATGTGCTTCTGAGCCCTGGGATGGTAACATGCCTACGACTTGTTTGAAATAAACGAGGCATAAGAAGTGAGATTAATGATACGTCCGGTCCGAGGGTAATCACTAAAATTAGCAGAAGCGAGTTGTGTAGTGCGAGCCGTGAGCGTCCTCGTCCCTGGTGCTCCCGAGCGGGGCGGAACGGCCGGGTGACGAGCACGGGGAAGCCTAAGGAGGGAGGCCGCCAGGTCCTTGCTTGTCACTACCCTCTCCTTCCGGCTGGACATTGTTCGGGGCCACGCGTCAGAACCCGCTCGCCGCCTCCCCACCTCGCCCCCCTCCTCCTCCTCTCCCTTCTTCTTCACTGGGCGCTTTATAAATCGTGCCCGGGGTCCGGGGTACTAAAAAGACCCCGACATCACTCAACAGAAAGTCAGAAGAGCAGCGCTGCTGGAAGGACGCGGCGCGGGCCACAGGCCGGCGTGGCAGGGAGCGCCGGCTCGGTCCACCGGTGCCTGACAGCTGCGGACGCCCGGCGCGGGGACGCCCGCCGAGGGTACTGAATCCATTCGCTCCGGCCCCGGACCTGACCTTGTGCGTCATCTGCACTTTGTGTCCCTTTCACGTGCAGTCGGACCCCGACGATCAATTCCCGTGTGGTTTTTGCAATAGCCGCGTGGGGCAGCTCACGGACGACAAAGGAGCCCCACCCACGTGCATGACAAGGACGCTTCTGCAGGAATTTAACTGAGAGAGAGAGAGAGATTGAGAAACGCAACCCCCAAGCCAGAAAACAATTTCCTTGCATTGTTTGCCACCTGCCTGCTTCCGCAGGCCTCCTGTGGGCTGCAGGGTGCCAGCTGCAGGCTGCCCTCCGAGGGCAGGCGGTGGGGGGTCTTCTGGCAGCCCAGGAGCCCCTGCGCCCCCAGGCCCTGGCCGGGAGGCGTCTTTGCTGGAGCGGCTTGGCCGGGTTTCGGCTTCTGCCTTCTCGTCCTTCCCTTCTTGTCTCTGCCCCTGAAATGCTGTCATGGGGTCGGATTGGCGGCGCGCCCTTCTGCTGCACGTGGTCTTTCTCCCCTCCCCCTCCCCTCCCCCGCCCGCCACCATGTAGGGAGGGCAGGAGGGGGGCCCAGCATCCACAGCCCCTGACCCACCGATGCCCGCTGTCCCCGCCACCTCTCTGGAGGCCAATGTGACCATAAGTGCAAAGCTCAGGAGGAACCTTGAGATTTGCTTTATAGAACGGGAGATTTTTAAAAATAAAATAGTATTTTTCTATAATGTCTGTAATTACCTTATAAATGAAAGCAAATGGGTAGGATATCACTGGCACTTTTATATTTTTCTTTGAATTCTCTCCAATCTTACTGTATCTTACTGGTACAATGCTATCTTCTATTTGATTTCTAAATATTTGCCATCACACTTAATTTACCTAAAGAGAGAGATTTTCACATTAAACAGTTTTAAACTTGGATGCATCTTACTGTCCACAGCACAGTCCCAGCTGGCTGAGTGTTTCCTTTGTGGCGCCGAGGATCGTGGTGTCTCGGACCCCGCGGAGCCCTGCGCTTAGTTCCCGGAATTATAATGGGCGTTCTGACCTGTGTCCTTGAGGACCGGGTGGGTGCCTGGCCCTCCGCTCCTGGGGAACGCGAGAGCCGGCTGGGCGTTCGTGGCCGCCTTCCCCAGACAGGGGCTGAGAACCAGCCCAGAGCAGCCCGTGTGTAAGCACGACGAGGACAGCTAGGACGGCCCGGTCGGGGTGTTCTAGAACGCAGTATTATTCTCTAGGGATGTGTGTGCGTGTATTATTGTGGGGTTGTTGGTGAGTGGTAGGGCGATTTACCTTACAGATTCCAAATTCTCTTTAAAAAGATAAAGAGATTTATCTTAGTATTTTAACTCTGCTACTTTGACTAGATTCTGGCAATTCCTGGCTTTAATGTACTAGATGTCTTTCCTGTCACTGCTTACCCCTCTCCCCTCCCTGCCTCCTTCCTTCCATCGTCCCTCTTTGCTTATCTCGTTTCTTCCTTGTCCTTCCTCCCCACCGCCCCCCTCCTCCTCCCGCTCTGGGTTCAGGCCTCACGGCCGCTGCAGGACCCTGCCGTCCATGGGACATGTCTGCACGCTGCTCCCCTTTGCCAGCACGGCCGCGTGGTGGGTTCTTCTTGGGCTCACGTTCGGGCCGTCTCCCGTCCCTCTTCGCTCAGGATAGAACGCATCTGCTGGAGTCTGTACTGGAAATCTGCCCGAAGCTCCCAGCTGCTTCTCTCGTCTCTGCCGAGGAGTGACCTTCCGAGGGGGCAGAAGACCAACCCCCAGCGTGTCAGCGCCGTCGGCCACTCAAGTTCTCTCGTGCCCTGGGCACCAGACTCTACTTACCTTCCGAGGCTCAGTTCTTTGGGGACCGCTCAGGAGTCCTCTTGGGGGAGGGAGTGCTGCCCCGACCACGGCCCCCAGAGGCCCTCTGCCGATGTCCTTCCGTAGCTGCGTCAGAAGCGAAGGCCGAAAGGGCCAGGTCCGTCCTCCTTCCGTGAGGCTGGAGGATGGTAAGGACGCTAAGCTGAGGCAGGGACAGGGTCCCGGGAACCCCAGGGACTTCTGGGGTTCACCCTGTGCCTCAGATTAGCTGTCTAGATGGCTCTCCCTTGGCAGAGTTGGGGGCGACCAGAGGCCCTCTCGAGACCACTTCCGAGCCCGTGGCCCCCAGCCCACCAGGGAGCACCCTCAGCCCGCGGGGGGACGGGCACCGGCACTGCTGGGCTGTCACAGGACAAGAGGACCTTGTGGCATCCTTCTGGAGAGGCGCTGCCGTCAAAGGTGGCGGAGGAGGGAGGACTCCTCCGTGTGTGGGAGGGTGGTCTGGGCCCTGGGCTCTCCGCGGGCGGCAGGCGGTCCTGCCCTGGGCCTCGCCCCAGCCCCCCGAGGGAGTCCTCTGCCAGTGTCCCCAGCCCACAGGCGGGCGGCCCTGGCGTGGGCTTCTGCCAGACTCGCCAGCTCCCTCGGGGACCGGCCCGTGTGCGGGAGGACGGGGGCCCGTGGGGGCCCCACTGGTGGAGGTCGGCACCGCTGCCAGGGACCCACGGTGACGGCGACGGTGGGGGCCGCGTGGACGCAGCTGAAGGCAGCCCAGCGTCTGCGGGGAGGGTGGGCGTCGAGCCCCCCGCATAGTCAGTGGTCGGGTGGGGGGGGGCGGTCTCTCCCCAGACCTCCCGCGCGGGGCGAGGGGCGGAGTTGCTCCCGGCTTAATCCTCCTGAGAGAGAAAACTCTTTGCAGGGAATTCGGTGCCATCCTGCTTCTGGGGCTTAATTTTATGTGGGTGGAATATCAGAGTTTGGGGGTCATTGGGGGAAATCTTGTGTTTTGCAACAGAAGGAAAAATGCTAAAGTAAATAACAATGAGGGGATTTGGGAGAATTTCAGCTTTTTCAAAGGGCTTCTGCTTCCCATTCCCGAGGGAGGGAGGGTTCCCTTCCCTTCAGAATACTGAGAACCAGGAAGCAGTGGAGTCTCGGTTTTGAGTGTGGCTCCTCGTACTGGCATTTTCTCTCCAGAAATGGTTTAAGAGTTTCTACCGTTAGTATTTCGTTAGAGACTTAATTTCTACCGCGTCATTACACAAACATTAAATGAATCTGTTTTCCCTCAATCTAAAGCTAAGACAGTTCCCTTCTCGGGTAATGTTCCACAGCACACGGATTATTTGGAATTAGAGGCTGCCTTTGTTTTTATTAAAAAATGTATTGGAAGGGTTTTAAATAGAATTTTGGCACGACACTGTAAAATATTTTACCGTGCAAACGTTACAGGAATGCATGTTCGTTTTAGTATCTTCGCACTGCCGTGTTCTTCCCCTGCTGTGCCGACACCCACGTTCCTGGGTCTGTCGTTAGCAAAGTCAGAGTCTCTCGAGGCTGGAGCGGGTGGAGGCATTTTCCGGGTTTGGTTGCATTTCTAGCTTTTGCAAATAGATGGCACTTTTGACTTGCCCAAGAACATTGCGGATCAGACCTTTGCACGTGGAAGACACTCACAATGGTCTCTGTAGAAGTCAGAAATGTATTTGTTACTATTCACGTGGAGGCTGGAGAAATTACAATTAAGCCTCTTGGAAGACAGCAGTATCGCGTCTCTCTTAAATGCTAAAACCTTAAATACAACTACCCCAGGTATGAAAATTGGCGTATTTTATTCTCTGTTTTTGTGATTTTAATTATGCATTGGTGCATGGTGGTCTTTGATCCGGAAGAGCAAAAGAAAATGGTACAATGAAAGTGGTTTTGAAATAGCATTGTGTGGGGCTGTGAGTGTTTTTAGTGACTGATTTGTTGCAAAAGGCCCTTGTGAGCATCTTGGTTTCCTCCCCTTTTCTCCCATCCGCACACACGTGTGTGCAGGCGTGTGCGTGCCTGCGTGCACACACACACACACACACACACACACACAGACACAGACACAGGAGGCTTATAGCCCCTCGCTGGCGCGCAGAGGGGAAAAAATCCGGCTGTTGTCTTGCAAGTGTTACTTATCATATTAATTAAAATCTGGTGACATGATAACACCGCCAGCTGTGTGGGAAAGCGAGGGAAATTAACAAACGTTTGATTTGTTGTCTTGCTAATGTGACACTTATTATACAGGTCAGAGTAAAACAATACCTCAGCCACAATATGCTAATGGCGCGGGAACTGTTGCGGGGGTAAAAACCGGGGTGTTTATTATAATGAGGCAAAATAGCACGTTACCTTTAAGGGAAGGAAGTGATCTTTGAATCTGGTGCCATAACTCAGTTTCTAAACATCGAGTTGCTAGAAGTAAAAAAAAATGTATTAGAAACTTTTCCTATGTGAGCTTTGAAAAAGCAGTATGAGAACTTACTTAAAATAATTCGGGTTCAAATACATTTGCCGTTTCAGTTTTGAACGAGCTTTATTAGGAGGAGAGGCGAGGAATTCTATCGACTGTGGCCGTGGTGCGTTTTGTTGTCCTCAATCAGTCACATTCACGAAGATGGGGGGGGTTTAAAATCGGGTTCTGTTTAAGGAGAAATGGTCGCGTTTATCTTCCTCTCGGAGCTTATAAATGCTTCTAACAGTAAAGATCAAAATTGTTTTAGAACATAGTATGAACCCAAGAGCGTGACTTTGGAGGGATCTGTTCTGCGCCGGCCGGGCCGCCTGTCCCCGGCTCCGCGCCGCCCCTCCAGTCCTGCACCTCCGCGGGACACGGGCCGACCTCTCCCATTGTGCTGGGAGGCCGGAGCCCGCAGTGGGAGCCCGTGTGCCTCGGTGTGGGAGCCAAGGTGAAGGGCTTCGGTGCACGCGCACTCCCTGGGACCATCTTCAGCACCTCCTCCGCCCGTCCTCACAGGAAGCTCTGATTTTCCCCTTTCCAAAGGCTTCTCCACCTCCGTGTCCTTCCCCTTCGTGCTGGGTCCCCTGCAGCCGCGCAAAAGCCCTTCTCCCCGGGGCCCTGTTTGAGAGGGCGGCTGCAGCCTGTGTGGTGCACCTTCGATGGCACATTGTGTAGGTTTTCCCCAGAGCGTTCAGACTGCGCGCTGAGTGAGCATCTCCATCAGAGGTCGGCAGGCAGGTCGGGAGGGCAGAGGCCCCCTTCCCAGGTGGGAGCGTGTTAGAAGGAGCCCAGCAGCGCTTGGGGCCCGGGGCGGTCAATGGCGGTGAGGAGGTGCAGAACCTCTGGTCCCCTAGGGGCCCTGTCCCGGGGACGCATGACTGCTGTCCTAAAGCAGGCCCAGAAGCCTCTCACTGGTGTGGGGCTTTGACCCGGGGGACACCCCCTCCCGCCATGCGTCTCAGCACGGGCCTCGGGGGTCCAGCTGTGGTGAAGGTGGTTTCTAACCTGTTGGCAGAGGATGGGTCATTTATTGTCTTTCTGTCCCGATACACTGAATAATTCCATGGTTTGGTAATGAAGTGAACGGGGCAGTTTCCGAGGGCGGGGGAGGGGCACCGGTGGGGTGTGGGCTCTGGCTGGTCACTTCAGAAACGCTCAGTGACGGTTGGCTTGTGCGTGTATCTGAGCTGTGCACAGGACCCTCCTCGCTGACTGACTCTCTGTAAATCCACACATCTACTCCCCTGTGAGGGCAACACACGCTTGGGTTCAGAGCAGAGTCTGTGTCTCTGGCCCTGGGCGGCGGCGTCTGGTGTGCTGGGCTCGGCAGAGCGGCGAGGGGCCAGCCACCCGTGAGCCTGCCCCATTCCGGGGCCAGGGGCTTTAATCGGGCCTGCGCCCCACAACTGGCATTTCACAGGACAGAGACATTTAGCTCTGACACACACAAAAATGACTTATTTAGCTCTGAATGGATTTTTTTCTGCTTTGAAGAGCTTGTGTTTTTCTGAACATTAAATTATTGATGAGAGTGAAAGCAGTACACAGGGGCCGCTCAGAAATGCAACGGTCGTGGTCACCAGACCCGCCCTGGGGACAGAAGTGTCGGCGTTCCCGGGGTTCCTCCCTCCGGCCCCGGGCCCCGAGAGGAGAGGCGAGTGGAGACACAGCCCGCCTGCTTTGTGTGGGCATCCCGGGCGGGGCGGGCGGGGCGGGCGGG
The DNA here is from genome assembly GCA_020311275.1 of Eira barbara. Taxonomy (NCBI): domain Eukaryota; kingdom Metazoa; phylum Chordata; class Mammalia; order Carnivora; family Mustelidae; genus Eira; species Eira barbara. Next base: position 1,880,666 of record JAHRIG010000037.1, on the reverse strand, counting down.
GCGGCCGGGAGCGCTCAGGGAGTCGGAGCAGCACGAAGTCAACAGCCCGGGTATCCAGAGCGGGGTCTGACTCTGTTACAGAAATGCTACCCAACTACCATTATATACAAGAAAACACTGCATTTAACGTGGATGAAAAACCAAGGTGTGTTGCTCTGTGAGGGAGCACTGCTCGTCCCCGGGTCTGCTCCTCGCCGTCACCCCTCCTGCCCCGCGGTGAAGCCAGGACAGACGGACAGAGCCCTTGGGAGCGGCCGTTAGTGTGAGACGAGCCGTGCCTGCACCAGAGCCATCGCTCTCTCCAGACTGTGCTGGAATGTGTGCGTGTGTGTGAGCCCCTGGCCGGTTCCCGAGAGGATGATGGATGGCCCTCGGGAAGGAGGCCGACATGTCCTTCTGTCCTTCCTCACCGTGTCCATCCACAGAGCACCCAGAATGTTCCAGGAGGTACGGACTGGCCTGAGGCGGGAAGACCCCGCATCCTGGGTCAGGCAAGGGCCGTGGCGGAATGAGCCCGACCGTTGGGGGGACCGTCAGTGGGGACTGGCCCATCCGCCCGCTGGCTTCACAGCCGTCCTGGCTCTGCGTTGCCGGCCCCGGGCCCATGTGTGCTGCAGACGGGAGCACTCCTGCCAGCAGGAGAGAGCACTGGCGCCATCTCTGCGTCTGGGGCTGGGGCCGCCCTAACCCCCTCCCCAGGCTGGCTATGGCCACTCCCTCAGTGCCTCACACTCTCCCTCTTTAGCTCAACTCCATCGCCGGAGGCCGCCCGTCCTTGTGGTTCCACCCCGGCTTGCTTTCCCGGGCGCGCTCGGAGATCGGGCTCGATGTCTGGCTTCTGTGCCTCCTCCTAATTACATTCATCTCTGTAACGGTTCTCACGTTCATCTTCATTCAACGGCGCTTTCTCACAACGCGGACCCATTTCGTTGTGGTTTTCAGCCTGCTGGAGGAATCTGGAAACTGTGACATGGACGTGGACGAGCATTCCCGGGCTTCTCCCCAGGCCGGCGCGACCCATCCCTCCGCGCGCGTCTTGGGCCACGGTGCCCTTCGCGGGAACGCTGCACGGGCCTGCCCTTGACAGTCGGCAGCTCGATCCCATCTAAAAATAGACGTTGCGTTAGACGGAGCTAGGCAGACCTCCTTTTGTACCTGAGAAACATAAATCTTGTATAATTAATCAAGAGAGGGGCTGTTCAGCTTTTCCCTACCTGCGAGGCAGCAAGGTAAGGACACGTCTCTGACCTTTCAGATGCTGACTTGTGCCACTCCGTGGTCCCCGGGGTCAACCTCTAGCCCTTGTACCTCGAAGGTGGCGACACTGAGCCAGTCCTGGCCACCCTGCCCCCTTGCCACGGCGCCGCTATATTGTTCACGGCTTCTAATTCTCCATCGATGCCAGGGAGGGCCTGGTGGAGAGAAAGGAATTCAAACACACCATTTGGATTTTAAGGACAGTTTTTGAAAAAGAGCAATTTCCATATATCAACACTTTTTGGTGTGATCCATGAAACATTTTGATATGATTTAGCAAAAACAGTTTTTGCATCAGGAACGTTATAGCTCCCTCATCTGCATATGTAAAGAATGCAAAATGGAATCCCATTAGGTATAAATTCAATGCAGAGAAGACGCCCTTCGTTAATGCAACCTTAGGTAGAAAATTCAAAGGCACAGAAGTCACAAAATTCAGTGTTCCGGCTCCTGTGGCAATTACTGCCCGGCCGCGTTTGCAGCGCTGGGCACGTGTGTGCGCCGGGAGGGCTTCTACCTGGAGAGGGACGCGCCAGCTCTTGGCTCAGCCCCACAATTGGGAGGAAGGGAGAACTGGTGACCGTGAATAAATTGTGACATGGGCTTTCTTGTAGCTGAATCACGGCTTCTGTTTCCACACTGAAACCGAGGGCAGAGAGAGCTTTTCTCACCAGAAGAAATGCCAGTGCCGGCGCTGGACAGAGCAGGGACGTGGGGCAGCCCGCGCCGGCCTGGGGAACCGGCACGCCGGCTGGCCTGCTGGCTGCCGTCCCGGACGTCCCTAGAGCGCCGCGGCTTGGATGCTAGATGGCTGGGGACAGGTTCCAGAGGCCCCTGAAGGTTATGCCTCACCCACAGACCGGCCCTAGAACGGAACCTTATAATGGACTCGAGTAGGGGTGGCCAGGGCTGTTAGGAGAGCCTGTGTTCCTCCCCGTTCATCCGCTCCCGGTCGTCTCCCATTTCTGACTCTTCCCTCCTCCCGTTTCTCCCTCCCTCGTCTTCCTCCCTCCCTCTTCCTGATTTCCCCTCCCCACTCCCCCTCCTTCCCCCTTCCTGTCCCACCCCTCCCTCCTTCCCCTTCCTGCCTCTCCTCTCCCCGCCTGCCCCTTCCTCCTCCCCCCTTCCCATCATCACCATCATCATCCTCCGCTCAGGTGGCGTTTTCTGAAAACATGACAGGGTCTTTCACCGCTCTTTGCTCCAGCGCCGTGGGGACTAGAAGTGCTCCTGCTCTCATTTCTGCTCGAGGTGGAAGGGCTGCCTTGCCCAAGGTCGGGCTGAGCCAGCCTGGACGGGGAGCGCTGGCCAAGCTCCTCTGCATTTCCTGGCAGCCTTTGGCCTCCTGCTGACAGGTGACAGCACACGGAGAGTCTGTTTTGCAGAGGTGGGGTCTGGAAGGCTCCCGCAGATTCTGGGAGCGGGTGTGGTACGGGAACTGCAGTGTTTGAGCCCCTGCCGCGCTGCCATCTAGAAGGTACGGGACTTCCCCGGAGAACCCATCCTCTTTTGCTGTGTCCCTGAGGGGCTGAGAGGGTGAGGCCTCTACCTCCGTGTCGGGAGCGGCTGGGTCCCCCTCGCCTCGCAGGCCGGTGAGGGGCCTCCAGAGGGCCCGGCGACCTCAGGAAGGGGCTGCGGACAGTTCTTCCCCACGAGAAGGCCGGGCTCCTCATTGGTGGACGGAGGGCACGGGCGGGGGTCCACAGGGGGCTGCGGGACACGGCCTTCCCTTTATTGGTGGCCTGCGCTCAGCTCGCGGCCCAACGGGCGGCTGCGGACGTTGCCGCTGCTGTCCCCAGATCCTCAGCTGGTCCTCGCAGCCTGTCAGTCCTTGACGCGGTGGCCTGCCTCCAGGCCGGTTCCGAAGGGTGCGGGGGGTTTCCGCTGCCCTGCAGGTCCCAGGCTGTGCTTCCGGCTGCTTCCCGGTGCCCTGTGCCACTTGAACACATGTCCCTGCCTGCTGCGGCTGCCTGGTTGCTCTGCAGGCAGACGTTCACCTTCTAGGCCGGGAGATTGGGGTCCAGACGGTCAGAAAGCCCCAACTTTCTCCAAAATCAGTAGCTGGCAACCGAGAGGACCTGCTGCCCTGGTACTGAGGTTCTAGGACACGGAGCCCAGAGGCTGTGCTCCCGTTCGTCCTGTGTCCCATGGTGGCCTTTGCTACCTTTGCAGCTCCAGGCATGTACAACCTTGAGCGAGTCCATCACTTGACCTCCAAATGGGCATGTACAACCTTGAGGGAATCTGTCACGTGACCTCCGAACAGGGGCGTGTATGACCTTGAGCGAGTCCATCACATGACCTCTCGCTGCACCTGTTCTCCAGTCAAAGAAAACACAGTGAGGATCCTGCCTGGGAGAGCATCATGGCCCCGTCCACCACCTGCCCAGTGCAGGGAGCGATTCCTGGAGGGACTCAGGCATCGGGTGGGGAGGCAGGCCAGCTCGTGTGGAAGCTTCTGGGCCTGGACTGTGCCCGCAGGCTGCTCTGTCGGGGTGGCTCCTGAGAGTCGCAGCCAGGACTTAGAGGCAGGCTGGTGTGGACGAAGGGGGCGTTTGATTCCTTCCCCACAGAGATCTGGAGCACCTCACGCTCCTTTGGAAGAGATTCTGTACGTGCATTTTTGTTTTGTTTTAGACATTCTCATCTAACAAAAGTAGGGTTTTTTCTTCCCTTTTGGTCTAGGGTTCTACAAACGTGTAGGAGGTATGGCTGCACGGACGCACCAGCAGTCGGGGTGAAGAGTCATTCCGTCTCCGCACGCTCCCCATGCCAGCCCCACTCGGTCACAGCAGTGCCAACTAACCGTCCCGTTTCCGCGGGGATGTCCGAGGGTCTCCCTACGTCGTCACCCCTCCCCCGGGAACCCCTGCTCTCTGCTATTCCGACCTGGGATCATCTGGTAGCCTCTGCAGGGTGCCTGCCCAGGGGGCTCGCCCGTGGGGGGCTCCTCTCACTGCCGGGTAGCATTCAGTGCTGTGGACGGACCGTGTCCACTTATCCATGAACCTGTGGAAGGACACGTGGATCATTTCCAGCTTCGCTGTTCAACAAGTAACATCCGTGTACGGGTTTTTGAATGCCTGTGTTTTTGTGTCTATGAGCGTGATGGCCGGTCGTGGGGCAAATCTGTGTTCAACCATAGAAGCACCTGGTGAACGGTTTCCCAGGGAGGCACACCGCCTACGTCCCCCTGGGAACGTTCCGCTCATGCACCTTAAACACAAGGTGCCCGACTGGAGGCCCCAGGGGCACTTGGTGATGTCTGGAGCCCGTTCTGGTTGTCTGGGCCTGGGGAGTCCTCCTGGTTGTCTCATACGGGGCGGCCAGGGCAGCTGCTATACCCGACAGTACACGGGGTGCCCTACAATGGGGAGTGGTCCACCCAAAATGTCAGCAATGCCCGAGACGAGGCTCAGCTCATCTGCGGGAAGCCCAGCGACCCATTCGCCCAGGGATCTCCCAGGATTGCTTGATTCTCTGTCAGTCCTGCATGGCTTTGAAGAAGAAGGATTCTCTGAGCCCCACCCGTGTCCCCCTTTCTGAGGACACAGAGAGCCAGGGTGTCCTTGGCTCTCTTTCTGTTCCTTCTCCCCGATAAGGACGGAGGCCCGTGTGTGCGCACTGCTATTGTGCGGGTTCAGCAGGGGCGTGAACAGGGTCCCTGCGGGGCATAGACAGTCCTCGGCACTCAGGTCCCACCGATTGCGAGAGACCTCGCGTCCCCATTGCCGTGGATGCTGGATCCTGAGGCTGTCCGGACATGTCTGGCCTCATGCCCCCCGCGTGGATCCTCGCCATCTCGGGCTGCTTGCGGGGCCCACGCCCACCCGCCTCTGTGCTCCGGGGGGCTGCACTTCACCAGTGCCCACGGACTTCCTCTGCAGCTGTCTTCTCAGTTTTCAGACTCCCAGCTTCTCCGAGGGCCGACGACACCACAGACCTCCTCTGTGGCTCCTGCTGGGACTTTTTGGCCTCCCGCACCCCAGGGTTGGGGCTCGGTGGCCTCCTTCCCCACCATGCGGTCCTGGGCCTGAACATGGGTTCCTTGGACCTCCCGCGTCCGTGGGGCCTGCTGCCTCTGGGCGCGTCCTCTCTTCCACTGTCCGTCCGGGCGCCAGGCTGCCGTCTGGACAGCCTCTGCAGCACGTTGTGTGAGATGACGCTTCAGCCCTGGGGGTGTGCCAGTGTCTGAGGACAGAGAGTTCACGCTGAAGTGACCGCGCAGTGGCACAGGGTTAATTATATAAAGTTTGAAGTGAAGGTTCGATCTGACAAGATGGAGTCGGTGGGACGCGGTCTGGGAACCTGGTGGAGCCGGGTGGGGGAGGGGCTTCCCGGGGCCCATGAGGGGCAGGCCCGGAGGGTGGGCACGCGGGGAAGGCAGGGTGGCCTCTCGGGGAGGAGAAGGATCGCTGTCGGGGGGTCTCTGAGAAAGGAGAGAAGGCGGTTAGAAAGGGGAGGACAGCAAACATGAGGGACCGTGGCCTCCCGGGACTGGGCAGGGCGGTGGGAGGCCTGCAGCCTTAATGGAAAATTATTGTAATTACACTTTCTACCCCCAAATTCGTTTAAATTTAATTCAATTAACATGGACGAAATACCACAAGACAAACATTCTGAAAACCAGAGAGCACCTTGGCTGGCCGGTCGCACTGAGGCCTGGGGTAGCTGGTGGGCGTCAGGAGGCCGCATGGGGCCTGGGCGCGAACGTGGTATCTTCTGTGTTTCTCAGAATGTCTTTGCACAGCAGCCTGCCAGCCCCTGGATGTGGAAGGTCCAGGGGCTTCTTAACTGTGGAAAATTAACTCCCTTACTCGCCAGAAGTCAATGAAAGTCGTGTGAAAAAACGGGATGTCTCTGGGCACCTCCTTTCCATGGAATTGGTTCCCCGAGTGTTTCGTAAGCACCGAGGGGCCGGCGGAAGTAGAAACAGGTCTGCTGATCTCTCAGAACCAGACCAGTGGTAAAATGATTCCCGTAAAGACAATTAAACCCAAGGAACACACAGAAACAACAGGCATGTGGGGAAGATCTGACTACACGGGAAAGGGAGAGGAAAGTATCTGGAGGAGAGAAACGCGAGCCGGGATGTTTGCAGAGCCCTCTCTGGTGTGCCTGAAACGTGGGGCGGGAGCATCCGCCGGGACCAGCGCCAGCTCGCGGTGCCTGAGGCGGCCCTTCTCCTCCTCTGAGACAGGTGACTTCTGAGCACCAGCGTGTGTACGCGCTCGGTTCCAGCTGTAGCGGTAACCAGCGCGACACCCAGTTTGAAAGTCTGTGCCGACGGGATCCGAGTACCTAAGTGCCCTTGTAATTAAATTCACTTTGTAGCAAGCTTGACTGACCGCCCCGTCTCGGAGTCGCCTTGGGACATCGCAGCTTCCAGCTGGCAACCGAGTTGCTCGTCACAGGTGGGGGCGGGGGCGCGATTCCTCCTGTTGCCCCAGGTCCACTCAGGTCCCCCGTGGGCACGTGGACCTTGTTGGGGCAATTTTGGGGTCACCGTGGCCGGGGCCGCCGCAGAAGTCGGGGTGCTCCAGGTCCATGGTGTCCAGACGGCTCTGCCCGGGGAAGGCTGCCCACTGACGGGTGCTCACCACCTGCGGGGGCCCCGACGGTGCGGGCGCACTGGTGCCGGGCCTCTCGCCTGGCTGGGGCGGCCAGGACAGGCAGCCACGTCCTCACGGGGAGCTCGATGCATGTGCGTTTGGAGGCGGCTGGGGGGTCAGGCACCAGGCAGGATAGAGGAGCAGCGCGACGGGCCAGGTCAGACGGGCCCTGGGGTCTTGCTGAAGAGTCTATATTTAGTCTGCAGGCAACGGCGGCCCCTGACGTATTTTGGGAGTGGGGGGACACAGTGAGGTATGCTTTTTTTTTTTTTTTTTTTTTTTTTTTTTGAGAGAGATTGCTTTGGCCAGTTTGTGGAAATGGAAGTGGAGGCCAACTTCTGGCTTTGTACTTCTGCGGGCCAAGGCCACCCTGGCTGGCTGAACACGACTCCTTCCTCGGGGTGGGACCTTTGACTTGGGGCTCAGAGAGACACTCAAGATGCTGGTGTGAACCAAGTGAACCCCCAGAGCTGTGGGTCTGTGCCCCAAGTTTAGTGCCTGCCAGTGCCCTGGGTGTGGGGCGGGGGCTCGTCCAAACTGCCCCCCGCCGGGGTGGTCTACACAGCTGGTCCACAGTCCTCACTATGGAGGCCGGATGAGGGGACTGGTTCTGATTCTTGCCAAATGCCCTGGAACCTCATGATTTTATATCAGGGGTTCTTGGTTGGGCTTTGGACTCATCGGGGGAACCTAGAAATGTAGACATATGGGAACACACTCGCGGGGACCTGGTTGGCCCCAGCCGCAGACCTGCAGTGTGTCCAGTCATGGTCAGAAGCAGGGACCTTGGAGCGTGAAGGTCATGTTCAAACATATAGCGGCATACGGTGCTGGGGCACTGGAAAGGCCACAGAGACATTTGGAGGGTCAGTTCTCTGCCCAGCTCTGTCGGCTAAGTGTTTCTAAAGCAACCGGCATCATTAAGTCTTCACGGGGTTAAAGGGCGAGTCGAGCAGCATCAGAGGGCAAGGGTTCAGCGCTCAGAACACGAGTCTCAGTATGTCCATGCTGCTGCAGTCACGCTTGGGAGGGAAGATTTGGTTGAGAGGGGAGTGTGTGTACGTGCGTGTGTATAAATGCGTGTGTGCACCGTGCACACGGGTGTGGGCCAAAGTGTGCGTGTACGACGTGTGTGTGTACATAGGTGCACATGTGTGCCCTTGGGGGTGTGCTTACAGATGAAGACACGATGGCTGTGCGATCATCACTCAGCACCCTCCTCCCAAGGAGTCCCGAGTGCTCTGCTGACGTCAGTTCAGAGCAGCGACACGTGGCTGAGTGTCCTGTGGTCCCTCTGGCAGGTGGAGTCGGGGTGGGCAAGGTTATGGGGCTGTGCCATGTGGCCTGAGGCTCTGTGATGTTGGCCCGGGTGCTGCTCTGGGGTGGGAAATGCTGAGCAATGGGTTCCGGCTGTCAGGGACACAGACGTGCCTAGAGGTGGGGGTGGGGGGTGGCAACAGGCCCCATGGCCTCCAGACCAAGCCCTGGAACTCAGGCCAGGATTCCCCAAACAACATTAGCCTGGGCACAGGCTTCCACCCGAGGACAGATGTGAGTCTGGGGAGCAGGAAGCAGTAGATCTGTGAGGGGAAGCTGCTCTTTGCGGTCCGGGATGTGACCTTGGTCCTCTCATCACCGACGTGCACACCGAGTGATGGCGAGCGTGTGGGCAGACGGCCAAGCCGGAGACGCCCCATGGCACAGAGCCGTGTGCTCCCCACTGGGCCACGGCAGAGTCCCCTCTGGGGCTCGTCTCCTTCCCTGGAGGGGACCCATCGCAGTCCTGAGCGGGTCGCCTTCAGGGCCGGTGAGCAGGGGCAGCCGCAGGGGTAGCTGTCTGACCGGCTCGGTGGTTCCCGGCGGGGGCTCCACGTTCAGTTCTGGGCTTCGCACCAGCTGTGTTCTGACCTATCGGCGACGCCCAGTGCTCATCGCTGTCTGAGCAACGGACTAGGGGGGTCCCAGCTCCTTGCTGGCGCCCATGGTGGGGGCGAGTAGCTCTGGGCAACTGAGCGAGTGTCGCCGGGTGTTGGCCTGCAGGACGAGCCGGGGTCGGGACGCTGCTCTCAGACGTCCCTGAGCCCCGACAGATCTCGGGTGCAGAGTGAACTTCTGCACTGACCACGGTCTGTTGCGGCGTTCCGTGCTCTCTACCCCGTGGAATGGAGCCGCTGGGAGGATGGTCTGGGGCGCCGACCACCCGGTCAGCCCCGAACGGGGGAAACTGAACAAACAGATCACCGCACACAGTTGTCACTTCTCTCTGCCAGAACGGCTCCCGTGGAAGGAAAGAAATTGTGAGCACGATGGAAATTAAGATTATAATCACTCAAAGTCCATAATCGTGTGTCGGAAAGTTCCTGGTGAAAAGCTGCCTTCCCGTAAATATTCTTAAATACAGTCGCATTCTCTACGGGAATGGTACCATGAACCAGGCCGGAAGAGTTCCGCACATGTGTGGTCTCCTTGATGAGAGCACTTTCCTACGAGTCAAAAGTGCCGAGGGGTCGGACGTGAGAGCCACATCCTGGTCACATGACGCGCCTGTCCCATAGCGTAGCTTCAGGAGAGAATCCCGAAAATGCATTTTACCAGCAGCAGCAGTGACTGGAGCTTGCATAAACGGGCAGAGAGTTTGAGAGGAGCCCGTGAGTCCCGATCAGATGCTCCTCAGCGACTCAGCGGCCCTCCCGCTCCCGTCTCCTGCCTTGTCCTCAGGCAGCTTTCCTGTGCAGAGCCCGGAGGGCAGATGCCACTAGCTGTCACCCACCACACTGTGGGAACTACCGCAGGAAACAGCGGTTCTCACTGTTGGTGGCGTCAGACGTCCTCGTGGGGCCGGAGCATCTCCCGGGGTCCAGGCTGCTGCCCCCAACTAGCTCTGTCCCCGGGAGGGACCCGGGACCCTGGTGTGCCCCCCACACCCCGTGGACTCATTGTCTAATGCCACAAAGAGGACAGTGGACAGCGCAAGCTTTCTGTCCTGGTTTCTGTGGTCCCGAGTCCAGGCCCAGTGCAGTGGACCACTTGGCTTGTGGCCTCTCTCTTGGGGCTGCGTCCAGCATTGGCCACCGTAGCCCCACCTGGAGCTTGTTCTGCTGGGGCGGAGGGGGCTCAGGTGCTTGGGGTGTTTTCCCGCTACCTGCCGAACCCTTCCTCTGCACCCCATTCCTCATTAAGACCTGGAACCTTGAAGGGCCTCATCTGATTGGGTCTGGCCCACCCAGGATAAACTTCTCCTTGGTTAACTCAGAGCCAACTGACTTAGGGGCCTTTATTCATCTGCAAAACACCTTCCCCTTTCCCTGACCCTGTCACAGGAGCCCCCATTGCATTCCCGAGCCCTGGCCTCGCTCCTTGAGAGGCATCTGCAGGTTTCAGAGGGGCAGGGGTCCTAGGGCTGCTCCCCAGACCCCGCCGGACCCGCAGTCTCAGCATCACCCTGGAACTTGCTAGAAATGCAGACTCTGGTTCCCTCCACAGACCGACTGCATCACAACCTGTGGGGCAGGGCCAGCGGTGTGTCTCAGAAGCCCTCTGGGTGATTCTGGGTTCCCAGGCCCAGGGTGTACAGAGGCGTGGTGGTGACAGTGTGGGGGAGGTTCGGAGCTGACACTCCGAGCTCACGGGGTTCACCAACATCGTCCTGGAGCAGCCATGTGAAGAGACGTTTTATTGCTGAACTCTCGGAAATGAGGAAGCCAGTGGAGTGACGCTGTCCCAGCCGGGGCCTGTTCGGGGCCGGGGCTCAGCCCCCTCCCTGTGACTCCAGAGCGTGGGCTCCCGGGGCTCAGCACCCTTGGCAGGGCCCCTGGGGTGATCGGCTCTGCAGAGGACACTTGTGGGGGTCTCACTGGGGTTCACTGGGGTTCCTGGCCACGGCCCTGCCTCGGCCGGGGGCTGCCATCAGGGCTCTGTTGGCCTGGCCCTGCCGCCCTGCATGGGGCGGCCTCGTGGAGGGGTCCATCCCGACCCCCGAGTCCCCGTGACCAGTGGTCCCAGTGCGGAGGCCAGGAGAGCCCGGAGCCAGGGCCTCTGCGCTGCCTTCTGTTGTTGCCCGGGCTCTGAGCTGTCCTGGGGATGTGGGCTGGTGCTGGCCGGCCTGGACCCGGGGGGTCCCTGGCTCCATCGCACAGGGTGTGAGCAAGCAGGTCGCTGCTTCCTCGTCTGTGGCAGGGGCCACTTTTGTAAAGAGCCGCTGAGGTAATCTGTCCCGTGCTTTACAGAGGGCCCCCAAGCGTGCTGTCCGTGCCAAGTGGAGAAGCTTTAGAAACCACCGTGTCCCTCCCTTTATAGAGGAGGAAGTGAGAAGGTTTACAGACTAGCCCATGGGCCCAGAAGTAGCGGCAGAGCCTCAAGCAGACTTTTAACCCCTTCTCTCCACCCGTCGTCCTACTGCCCCCTTCGTCCACGCATCCGTCCCTCACCCGTTCATCTACCACGTGCTCCGTCCCTCCCTCCGCCATCCATCACCCGCTGCTCTGCGCGCCCACGCCCTGCGCTTGCCCTCCGGCCGTCCACGCTCGCGCCCGCGCTCTTCTGTCCCTCCCGCCCTCCGTCTGCCATCCGTCCCTCTCTCCTTCCGTTAGTCTCCCTCCGTCTGTCCCTCCACCCATCCCTCTGTCTTTCCGTCTGTCCGTTCCTCCATCCAGCAAACATTTAAGGAACATCTGGGTGCCCGGTGTTGTCCCTGGTAATTCCTGATGAGAAACTTATGGTTCCGTGTTCAAGATTCTCTTGGCTTAGTGGGATGGAAGTTTACGTCTTGGTAATTATAACATGGACATCACGCGGACCCGGGTACGTACCAGATCCCAGGGAAAGAGGACACTTCTCCAGCTGATGTGGGGCCAGAGGCGGGGAGGCAAGGTCTTCCGGATCTGAGAGGATGGCTGTTGTCCCGCGGGCCCGGAGAGCCCTCTTCCGCACAACGTTCCTCTGTTCAGCAGAGCGGACGTCTGAGGCCGTGGGAGCTCACAAGTTCGGCAAGTTCCCAGGGTTCCCCGGCTCTGCTGAGCCCGTGGAAGTTGAAGGCTGTGGGCCCCCCGGCAGGACGGGCCCCGCTGCGCACCCCGCGGCACAGGTTAAACGAGCGCGCCCTCTGCGGAGCTCTGACAGTCTTGATTCTCTGCACTCGCTGAGCCCCTCACCCTGCCTCGTCCAGGTCCAGCCCAAAGCGGGTGGCACTGGGTGGCGCGAGAGGCTTCTTCGCGGCATTGTACCCCCAGCCAGGCTTCCCGGTTCCATAAAAGCAGCCGCGGGGCAGAGATCAACCGAGGGCTCTCCTGGAACCCAGCACCGCTGCTCTGCCAACCAAACAGCCTCCTGTCCCGAATCTGAACCAGGGAAACCTCCCTAAGGAGAGAAACGGGCTGCTTGGGCAGCCTCGCCCTGGTGCATCTGGTGGGGTGCGGTGTGGCCCCTTGGGCCAGCCTGGCTTGCAGCCGTGACCGCGGTCCTTCTGAGACGCCCCTGCCCCTGCCCACCTGCAGCCGCTTGAGTGAGAGGCCGGCCTGGGCTCCGCAGCAGGCGCAGGGGTCCATATGTCCGAGGGCACCATCCTGCTGCATGGGGCTCAAACAGCGGCTCCCGGGGGCCCATGCCGATGGCCCTGCAGGGGTGCTGGCGCTCCAGAGGGGACCTGAGCTGCCAGCCTTCTCTGCCCCCACCCCGTGCTCCCGGAGCACCTGTGCCGCCTCTCTTCCCCTTGCCCACTGGCTCACTGTTCTTCACGCCGCCGGGTGTGGCGTCTCCAGGGCTTTCTGCAGGGACAAAGGTGGTGCATCGAGGGAGGACGGGCAGTTTACACTCACACGTGTGATACGGCAACCTGCGCGCCAAAAAATAAGTCCTTCGATGAGATTAAAATAGCAGAATCCCTAAATTTAGTTCCAACTAAATCCAACGGCTCTTACCACTGGGTACCCTCTATTTCCATCTTCGCTCCAGACCTCATTCTGGAGCCCCAGAGTCACATTTCCATTACCCAGTGTGGGGCGTTTTGAGGGGCTGACATTTTGCTGTCATGCTTGAATCAGTTCAAGGCAAATCCCTAACTGTCTCCTACACAAGTCTGTTTGCTCTGGTCTCGCTCTCCCTGGACGGCATTTCTAGCTTCATGAGATCCCACGAGACCTTGTCTTAGACGCTTGGTCCGTGCGTGGACCCACCGAACACCCATCGCCAACTCCCGTCAACTGCGCCGTCTCCACGTGCAGTAAAATCCAGGCACCTTACTGTGGGCCGTTGTGTCCTCATTGAGAGTGTAAGGCGGGCTTCTGGCCGAGCTCTTACGAAACACAAACATCGTGAGGATGTAGGTGAGACACGTCCCTAACGTGCTGTAGCGCTCCTTCCTGGCCTGTCCTCTGCAGTGAGAAGGGTCCCTTGGCTCGTTTCTCCGTGGGAATGCCCTCAGTGGTTGTCCTGCTGGGGTCCCGGCCTTGCCTCCCCAGTGCCCTGCGTTTCCCTGGGTTTGCTCCCACAGCCGGCCGCCCGCGTCCTGTCCACATTCCTTACTAATAAATAAATTAATTAATTCATGAGAGACGGAAGCAGAGGGAGAAGCAGGCTCCATGCCGAGCAGGGAGACCGAGGTGTGGCTCGATCCCAGGACCTCGGGATCACGACCTGAGCTGCAGGCAGACACTTAACCATCTGAGACCCCCAGGCGCCCCCTACCTGCATTCCTGCTCCTTGCTGGGCCTCCCCTGCAGGGTCTCCCTCCGCAGGGCCCTCCAGCCCCCGCATTCCCGCTCATGGCTCACCCTAGAAGCCTAAGCAACTCCGTCCTGTCCTTCCAGTGTCCCCTTGACTCTCTTGTCCCGTGTCCTCTCTGCAGGTGGAGGTCACCTGCAGCTCCTGGGTGTGTTGTGGCCTCGCACATGGCCCACTCCCTGTACTTCTCCACCTGGAAAGGCTTCCTGGGCTCCCCTGACCCCCCACCACACCATGCCCCTTAAGCCTCTGTCTGCAGCGGGACGCCCCCGATGCTGCAGGCGGCTGGCTCTGTGTTCTTCTTCTGGCCCCGTGCCATGGCCGACCCCTTCCCCACCCCGTGCACTGCAGCCTTGCTTTCCAGACCCCTGTGCCCAGGGGCCTGTGCGTCTCCCCACGAACTGACACTCGCTCTGTGCCCCAACTGGTGGAGCCTCAGTGCCTGTTGGCCGCGGCAGCCCCTGACGTCCCCCCCGGTGGCATGTCTCCTGCACTCCCCCCTCTCCGCGCCTCTCCCTTGGGTGAGCAGCTCTCGTGACCCCCGAGCTGGGCCACTTTGTCTCTTGGCAGACTGGCCGAGTGTCCTGCTGCCCACGGGAGGGGGCGGGTCCATCCGTGGTCAGCGATGGCCCCGGCGAGCGGCTCCGTGCGGCAGACTGCTCACAGCGACAGGGTGAGGCCCCAGTCACAAGACATTATTGACTTGTGTCAAGAGCACCCATCAGACGCATTGATCTGAAAACAAAAATGTTGACCCGCCTAGGGCTGTGGTCAATATTTCACCTCGAGGGACAACACGCTTGGGTGGCTGGTGGAAGTGCTCGCATGCGTCTCCAGCATCCTTGCCGGCAATCCCTGAGTCTGTGTGCCTGGGACCCCATGGTGAGTGCCACCACCTTGGGCCTCAGTCCTCTGGGAAGGGGAGCTGGGATCCCCATCCTGCCTGTCCTCTCCAGCCCCCGTGGGGATGGCCACGCATGCCGGGCTGGGGGGCACGCACTGGCTAACTGCGCCGTGCTCATCTCGGGGAGGCCGGGCCTTTCTGTCTGAAGAACACAGGGCCAGGTCCAGCATAGCGCCAGCCCGCCCAGAGCCTCTGGGATGAACATCCAGATGGGTTGTTTCAAGTTCACGTTGATGCTGCCTTCCGGTAGTGCTCAGGTTGGCCATCTGTAGCGCCACATCTCCGGCGCAGCTTGAAGCTGGGAGGGACGGGTACTCCATGGGCAGACACGGCGGGGCTGTGGGGCCGAGGGACTGGCAGGCTCTGCACAGTGTCCCGGGGCTGTGCTGTTTCCTCCTGCGGTTTCCCAGCTGCCTGCGGGGCTGGGCGCCTCTGGACGGCGGATCGCACACCCTGCTGGAATTCTCCGTTTCACAGGGGATGAGGCTTCATGGACTGGAGCTGGACTCCTGGCTTAGGGGGTCCCAGCAGCCACAGAGCTGGGCCCTCTGTGTCTTTGCGACTTCCACTAGCCCCGCAGGGCCCGATCGGCCAGCGCCCTGCTTTCAGCGGGGGACGGCACTTCCGCCGCTGGCACGGTCGCCATTCCGCGGTGTGTGGGACGGTCCCCGTGAGGACGCAGCATCCCCTGTCACACACGGTTTTTACATTCCTGCTTCTAAGTGCCCAAGCCTTGGACCAATTTCTTTTCCAGGGCGTTTTCCAAGCATTCCATGTAGTTTTAATAGATGCTGGAATTTTCAGAAATGCTTCCGATAAGGGAAGGCAATTCCTGATATTATTTGGAGCTTGACGAAGAGTGGGTCACCCTTTCAAAAGGCCCCTCACTGACCGGGGATCAGAAATGAGACGGATCCTGGACTGTCCGGCCCTAAGCCTCCTCCGCGCTGTTCCTTTCTGAGTGGTCACATGTGTCTTTAACGTACACACGGATTTCCTCAGTAGGAGAACTTCATGGGGGATGTGGAGGTTGTGTCACAGATGAGCCTCGTACATTCAGGCATGACGGGGTCAACACGCGTGATGTTGGCGACCTATACTCCCAGAACTCGGACAAAACCTCTCTCTCCGGGATCTCTCTCTCTGAATCATACATCGTACATGTCTAGGTCATGCAGATAGATAAGGATAGATGCGCATCCGTGTATCCGTAGATGGAGACGGGAGCATGTCTGTGTGTGTACCTGACATGTGTATGTGTGTACGGACGTATCCCGGTGTGTCTACGTGGACAGACAGATAACCGTGTATCTGATCACTGGGAGAACTGACCTGGCTGGCTTACTCCCTTCCTGTAACATTTAGCACTTTTCACGCTGGTCTAACCTAGGAGCCCATGTGTTCTAGCAACCCTTGGAGGGGTGGTGGTGGGACCCCCGTGACATCTCCGTTTCCTCTGTGGAGGAATCGTTGCTAGGGCACACCCAGCTCGCTGGAGACGAAGTGGCCTGTGGAGAAGGGCGCTGGTGTCCTGTCCCCCGTCCTCCACACTCTCCCAGTGGGAGCCGCTTTACGCCCTTTCAGTGGGAGTCTGTCTCAGGACCTATGTGGCCCGTTTGGCAGGGCTCTGTAATGGGGATCTCAGCCGCAGGGCCCACAGGAAACAGTTTTAGCAGCGGGGGAGTGTTGTGTCAACGAGAAATGCCACGTCTTCAGTCAAGGAGACAGTCCAGCTGCATCTGGCCCAATAGTCGCCGCTTCCTCTGTCCCCCGCCTCACTGGGTAGCTC
Source organism: Eira barbara (assembly GCA_020311275.1). Classification (NCBI taxonomy): domain Eukaryota; kingdom Metazoa; phylum Chordata; class Mammalia; order Carnivora; family Mustelidae; genus Eira; species Eira barbara. The sequence goes on along the minus strand of JAHRIG010000037.1, from coordinate 1,864,387 downwards.
ATCACAGGCCACTCTGTCCAGCGCTGGGAGCCGAGCTTCTTTCTCTTTTTCTTTCTCTTCAAAGAGACGCTCTCGCAGGCCGTGGCCAGCGTAGCCGTGGGGCTGTGGCCAGAGAGACGCCCGCCCTCCTGATGCTCAAGAAGTGTTACCTCGTTTGTCGAGGAGCGTCCGAACCTCCGGGGGAAGGGCAGGGGTGATGTTTCTCCGGTCCGGTCTTACTTGTTGCGGCGCTTGGGGAAAATCTTGACCAGTTTACTGTTCCCGGTCACTCTGGCTTCTGGTGGATCTAATTCAACTTAAAAGCATTTCTCTGGGCTTTCTTGGTATCGGCATGTTCGGAGCTCTTTGGAGGGACGTGTTTTTTTCCCTTGCAGGTAATTAGTCTTACATAAAGGACTTTCCGGGACGAACACATCCAGTAAGGGTCGCACTTCCTCTCGGTGAGTCACGCGGGCGTCCGTGTCCAGAGGTTCTGGGAAGCAGAGTAGTGAGGCTCTGCCGATTTTGCTGAGCTTAGCGGTTCCCCCATTTAGGGACCACAGAACCCCCTTCTCATCTGGTAATTATCAGCCTCCATGTGGGCACGTCCGCCTTCACGTACTTGGCTGATGTTTGCAGTAGCACCGGGATGCGTCGTTAGGGAAACGAGCTCTGGTTTCTACTAGGGACTGCGTCCCGGCGAGCTTCTCTCTGTGGAAGGGAGCAGAGAGCACGTGGTGCACGATGTATGCTTTTAGGATGCAAAATGCTTTGAAGACGTTGATCTTTAAGAGTATGAAGTCTAGCGGGTGGTGAGGAGTGGACGGCTTTGCCGGGTATCAGGCCTGCGTCCCGCCACACTGGGCGCCCCGCGGTCCCCGAGCTCGTCCCGGCCTTACCCTCTGCTGATTTCACTTAGTCCACCCCCACTCACTCCACTGTCTGCAGTTAGGCACCTCCTGTTGCCGTCTGGCCCCTTCTGCGGCCTCCCCAGACCCAGACCCTTGTCTGAACGTCATGGGGTTGGCACACGCGTTCACCGTCACGCTGGCATCGACCGGATCTCACGTGTACGCGCTGCGAGCAGGACGCCCCGCACCGTGGGAGGACGGGAGCCCCGTCCTCGAGGACCTCTCAGCCCGCCAAGAAGTGGGCCTCCGGGGAAGGGTTTGCTTAAACCTGACTCCCCTCCAGGGCCTGCTTCTCCACGAAGAGACATCGCCCGGACCACGGAAGCCACTGCTGAGCTCCCCACTGCTGGCCTTGGCCACCTCAACACAGTCGGCTCCTACTTGTTCTTCTGTCATTTCTGTGGCATGGGCTGACTTTTCCTCAGCTGTGTGGAAGTGTAGGCACATACGTGTTGGGGGCTGTCGTCTCCCCAAACTCAACACTGAGTGTGGGCCGCGTGGTGGCCCAGGGCTAGATGCCGGGGTGCGAGCATGACGGAGACCTAACCCTTTCCTCAGGGATTGACCTCTGCTGGGGGAGCTCCTTGTCGCGGGTGGAGGCACCCTCATTCCTGCCCCACCAGGGCCATGGTGTCACAGCCTGCGCCAGAACTCCGGAAGAGGGAAACCTGTATTTGCCGCGCACGAACTCAAAGCGGAGCTTCACACGAGGTCGCGTGGTTGGGTTAAGAGAGGCCCCAGCGGAGTAGGGCAGGCCTCAATCCCGTATGACTGGTGTCCCCATAGGAGAGGAAAGTAGGACACAGACTCACAGAGGAGAAGCCCCGTGGGGACGGGCCACAGAACGGCACCACACGTCGACCGGCCGAGGAGCACCGGGGGCCACGGACCAGCCTGGAAGTGGGGACGCGAGCGGGAGGCAAGGGAGGTTCCCCCTGGGACCGCCGGAGAACCAGCCCGGCACACCTCAGTGTCAGACTTCCAGGCTACAGGACGGCATAGGAAAGACCTTTCTGTTGGGTGAGAATGTCCAGTTTCTGGCAACTTGTTATGAAAACCTAGGAAGCGAATATCTCCTTACAGAGTTTTAAACGGATAAATGTGATCCCATTTGCTTTTTTGAGAAAACCCAAGTGCCATGGGAAAGTAAGGTGGGGACCAGACGGCAGCCCCCGGGGGACTGTCACCCGGGCCCTCAGCTCTGTCACCTGGGACTCGGTTCTCCTTTCAGACTCCACGCCATCCCCGTCTATGTCAGACCCTCTCCGGCGGCTTCCCCGGCATCGCAGGGCAACGGCGCGGCCCAGCTTCGCTAGTCCCCTTTGCTCCAGCCCTTGTCCCACCCGCGCCTTTCCCCTTTGCTTCCCTGAAGCTGGGTTTTGTGAGTGCATCGTGGAACCGGTCCGGAGACAGGCCTGGGCCAGCTTCATGCCTGATCCGCCCAGCGGTCCTTGCAGCCCGTCCTGAGTCCTCTGTGCTGTTGGCAGCGTCTGAAGACATCGTGGTTATCACCGCGGGTGGGGTGCTGGTGGCATCCGGCTGCCAGAGGCCAGGGCGCAGGCCAGCCCCATGACAGAGACGGGTGTGGCTGAGAACCCTGAGCCCTGTGCCGGGGTCACTCACACAGCCTCTCCAAGCTCTCTCAGTTGCGAGAGCCCATCCCTCAGGCCGGCGTGCGGATGATGTCAGCAGGGCCCACGAGCACTTAGCGCAGTGCCCGGCTTAGGGTTGTCGCGGTCCAAGGCCTCGCCTCATGACCCTGGGCCAGCACAGCGCTCGACACTGCGGCCCACCGGGCGTGACCCCGCGCCCGCGGCTGCTTCCGCCCTGCTGCGGCCCCGTCTCCACCCTCACGGATTGCTGCTCCGGCTGCGCTCACACTCTCAGTTAGCAGAGTGGACTGACGCCTCTCTGTCCCCCGGGCCTTGGCAAACCACAGCTCCCTCAGTCCGGACCTGCCTCTCACCCCCCTCCCTCCGGCCGGTCGTTACGCGTGCCTCAGGTGAGCTCAGCTGTCCTCCCCGCCTGTGGACAAGGTTCCCCACCCGCACCCTTTCCCATGGCCACCTGCTGCCCCGTCTCAGCCCCCACCTGCCGTGGGCCACTGCTTGGCACCCAGCCGAGTGAGGACAGAGCCCGCCGCCATTCCGGGCACAGCTGGCTCTCCAGGGCTCCGTGCCCCACGTGGCACGCAGGGCCTGAGCACACGTGGGCCCAGTGGACGAAGGGGCAGATGGCAGCCCCAGGTTAGCCACGGTGGTCTGGAGGCGGCTGGACTGGAGAAGCAGTCGGAGCAGGACAGGGCCGGGAACCGGATGGGCCCGGGCAGGGGAGGCAGTGGCTCCGTCCCCTCCCACACCGTGCAGGTGTCGTGGTACCAGATTCTCAAGTGTCTGTCCCCGAGGTGGGCAGCCGTTCCCGCCTCTCGTCTCCCGGCTGTGTTCTTCACTTCAGAGCTCGTGTTCTCCCATTCTGCTGGCGGCTGGTGTCGTTGCTCTGTCCCTTACTCAGTGAGGATGTGAAGAGCTGTGCAGCGACTGTCCTCGCCGGAGGAGAGAGCGGGAGGAGGGACGCTCATCGCAGGAGGGAAGGGAGGACCCCGCACTCACAGCCGGGGCGGGGGCTGGCTTTGGGGGGTCCCGGGAGGCTGAGGAGGGACCTCTGGGGGGTGCACAGGAGCGGGAGCCAGACGGAGGTGCGAGGGAGCACACGGGGGCAGAGGTCCTGGGGCTGGGGCCGTGTGTGTCTGCGGAGCAGCTGGGGGTCCTGCGGCTGCAAGTCACGGACCAGCTTCCGAGGCTGCCCGTCCTCACTGGACTGACTGTCCTCACGACACGATTCCGAAGCAGGGGCTCGTGGTGCTGGTTTAGCTGCTTGAAGGCCCACCGAGGGAGCTCGGCTTCCACCTCTAGCTCGTGGGCCATCGTCCCCATGCCTGGTGCCTCGTGGCCGCGAGGGAGGCCAGCGCTCAGATATCACAGCCACCGTGACTCTGGTTGGGGGGCGCAGCCGCCCGAGCCCCGGCCTGTGAGGAAAGCAGCAGCTCCTCAGATGCCCCCCCCAGCCCCTCCCACTCCCGTCTCGCTGGCAGGTGTGTGCCATGGCCGGGCTGGGCTGTAAGGGGCTGGAAAGGACCCCAGCGCGTCCGCTCCGTCTGCCAGAGGGATAGCGCCTGTGCTCCCCTGCTGGCCACAAAAGTACGGAGAACACGTGGACGGAGGCCAGACGAGGAGGAGTGCTGGCTGTCCTGCTGAGAGGTCGGGCCTCACGGAAGGCACAGGAACCATCAAAGGACTTCATCTGGGGAGAGCTGTGCTTTACTTTATTATTTATTTGCTTTTTAAAGAAGATTTCACTTTTAAATAATTCGTATACCCACCATGGGGCTCGAACACGCCGCCCCCAGGTCAAGAGTCTCACGGTCCCCTGACCGAGCCCGCCAGGTGCCCCTGGGAGCTGTGCTTTAGGAGGAGTTCCGGCGGCAGAGAAGGGTGGAGAAGGAGAAGGGGCAGCATCAGGGGCGGAGGGAGTCGGGGAGCCCAGCCGGGCGGTGGTGTCGAGGAGCAGGACGGAAACGGGGAGCGCAGGACGGAAGAGCCAGGTGCTCAGTGGTCGGTGCTGGCGCTTGAGGGCACCGTCCCGGAGGAGGGAGTGTTGAGGCTGGCACTGGGCTTTGGCCGGGGTGCCAGTGAACCCCAGGGGCTCCCGGCTTCAAGTTCTACCCCAGCGGGCGGCGTGTGAAAACACACGGGCTCGGTCTTTTAGATCGTCAGCTTATGGGGCCCACCTTGTGGAGTTTGAGATGCCCCTTCTGGTTTTTGCCCGTGGCTTGGGGTGTTTGGAAAGAGCAGCTGTCCTCGTCTCCTTAATGAGTCTCTAAAGGGGCATCTAACTGGCTTTGGAGAAGGATGTCCTCCACAAATAGCCAATTTGGCAGGAAAGCTGGGTGAGGTCTCACGGTTCTCTAAAAATGGGTGTTCGTTTTACATAAAATGTCAAGTTGGTCTTTAAATAGCAGTCTCTGAAGCACAAGCCACTTTATTACCCATTAAGCCACTTAGCATCCACTGCGCAGTTTTCCAAAGTTATTTCCCCAGAGGGGCTGCTGATCCACAGCGCGCTCAAAGGGCGGCGGGAGGAGAGGGGAGAGACCGTTGAGGAGAGAAAGCCAGCCACCTCTAGCTGCATTTGCTTTATAACTGAGAGGAAGCGCAGACATCACATTTGAGACAAGGAGTCGAGAAGGAAATCCACAGATGTGGCTGTCAGCTCAGGGCTGTGTCTGGTGCGGCTCCGTGAGCATCGTGCTGTTCTGCGGGGACGGTTTCCGTCGCTGATGCCGCGCTCTCAAGTCCACTGCTCTGCCCGGGGCCCCGTGTCAGGGACAGACGCAGCCGGGAAGCGGCTGTGAGCTTGGCCCGCTGAGAGCCCTGTCCGGCAGGGGAGACAGAGTCCGTACCTTCGAGTCACCGAAATGCTCTCCGAGTGGCCGATGCTCCTGCCCCCGCCGCTTGCTGCAGAGGCCTTGCCGCTGTTATTTTAAAATCCCAGCGAAGCTCTAGACTCCGGTCCAGTTATAGGGCCCGTGGGGCTGGAGGGCGGCCTGGGCTCATTCCCAGGGAGGTAACTGCCTCCGGCAAACTCCCTCGCCGCCTTATGCTGAAGGTGAGCCTCAAGGAGATTTAAAATGTGCGTGTGTCCTTGGCCTTTGAACAGCCAGGGTCCCCTAAACAGAAGGGGCCTGTGTGCGTTTCAGGATGTTGGAGAGTCAGTGCAGCTTTCGGGACTGGCTGTGGCTGCCGAGGAAGGCTCCTCCCCCCTGGGTGTGTCCGTGGCCTCTTATCTTTCTGAGTGTGGATTCACCGGGGATGGGGGACGTGGTGGTTTGGAAAGAGGACTTCAGTGCGTGGGGTGCTTCATATCCCTTTTGTCTGGGATCAAAGACCGGGGTGAATCCCTGCCACGCCCAGCCGCGGGGGCCCAGGACGTCCTCTTGGCCCGGCCGAGCCCGCACCCCGATGGGCCGTCTGACAGTTCAAGCTGTTTTACTGGGCTGCTTCCTGGGACCCTCCCAGCACAGCATCTCTCAGGGTGTGTTTACTTGGGCTGTTGTAACAGAAGAACGTGGAGTGATGGCTCGTCAACAGGCGATACTTGTTTCTCGCAGTTCTGCAGCCTGGGGCCCAAGACCAGGCGTCGGCCAGCTGGGTGTCTGGGGAGTGAGGGCTCCTTCCTGTCCCAGAAGGGCCAGCCTCTCGAGGCGTGAGGCGTCCGCACTTGGAGAGAGGAGGAAAGCGGCTCCCTCCATGTGTCCTCTTTGAAGGTCACTAATCCCACGGAGGAGGGCGGGAGGGCTCCGCCCCCGCGACGTAAACACGGACACCACCGTCTGTAACCAAGGATCATGTTCTAAGGACTTAGTAGCTGTGACACCATGGAGATGGAATGAGGCAGAACGAGCATCAGCTGTCATACAGGCCATGTCCGAGGGCCCCACCTCAGCCAGGATCAACCTTCTGTGGGGTCTTCGGGGGTCAGAGCAACAGGGACACTCCATCCACCAGGCCGCAGGGACGATTCCCGTCCTTTGCCATCTGCTACAGCTGTGTTGCTGCCTGGGGCTGAGTGTCCGTTCCGTTAGCTTATAGTTCATGAGTCTGTCTTGCTCGTTGTCCCCTCCCTGCTGCTCTGAAATTCTAGAATTCCACGATCCTCTTTCATCGACTGTAGGACCTGCAGGCAGATGTGAACCCAGGATTCTCCGCTTCCAGTCCCCAGAAAGACAGTGTCTGAGTTGTCCGTTCCTTTAACTTCCCTCTTCCCGGCAGACTTGCCAACTTCACATCATTTTCCCAATAAAATAACACACTTGTTATTCCTCTAAATCCTGAAATTCCACAGCTCTCTTTGTGGACTTGACCCTACGGACTGTCCCGTGGACCTGGACGCCCGCTGTGTGCCCATTTTGTCTTTGCTGTGTCTTTGCTGGGGCCACTTCCCCGTTTGGAAAACCCCTCTCCCCACCTGCAAATGTCCCAAACTATTTACTGTTTAAGGCTAAGTGAGATGCATCCCTCTCCCTTCCTCACCTCTGCCCCTCCGTCTCCTTCCCTCTCCGGATTCTCCTTCGGCACCTCTCACGGATGCATCACTTCCAACCTCGGAGCACAGTTACGTCTCTGCACGCCCGGATTCCTGGCTGCACTGTGAGGGCTCGAGCCCGAGACCCCTCACAGATTGCGGAAAACTGAGGGAGGGACAAGTTAATAATAGTTCCTGGCATTTGTAGGTGATGATAGAGGGTTTACAGACATCCTGCATTCATGGGCTCACTTGAGTTTTGTAACGGTCTGTAAGCCAAGCTGGTTCTGAGGTTTATATATTGGGTAAAATGTATAATCAAATAGGTTGTAGGAACAAGTCGCAGAATTGACTAGAAACAACGGTTGTCAAAGGTTTAATGCATCTGATAAATCTGAAGGTTCGTGTCAACTCTGATCCTGATTTTAATTTGATAGGTTGTGAAATGAACTCATATTTCAGCATTTCTCCTGAGTCAAAAGCTCTAGGTTGAGCTGAGCTCTGTGTCCGCCGCTGCCTCATAGGTCTGTGGATCCAGGATACGGCCGCCAGGATGCACGACCGGCTAAGGTTTCCAAGGAGCTTTCGGCTTATCTGGGGAGACAAGGGAGTAAATCCATGAGATGCAAAGTGTGCGGTTTCCTCCTGCTGTGTAACCAACCCACACAGCAGCCTCCTCTCAGGTTCTGCAGGTGGACTGGGCTCAGTGGCGGGGGTGGGAGGGATCCTTCTGGAGCCGTTCATGTGGTCACAGCCAGAGGGTGCTGGAGTCATCTGTGGACTAAACCTTGATGGCGGCATGCGGGGGCCTCCCCTCTCCACGTGGTGTCCACATAGACTCTCTGGTCTTTCTGGTAGGAGTACTGACTGTTTACGGGCTGCTTCGGAACTTCGACACACCATGTTCCAAGAAGGGGACCCAGAAGCTGCTGGTCCTCTCAGTAGCTAGGCCGAGCCTGGCACAGTGTCATTCTAGCACATTCTACTGCTTCATGGGACTCAGGTCTAGTTCAGAGACAGTGGGGGTGGGCAACCCAGAAGGCATGGCCATGGGCCATCTTTGGAAATGAGCCAGCACACACAGCTATGGGCAGGTTTTTGGAGTGTGTGCAGGCTGTCCTGGGAGCACAGAAAGGCCCAGATTTGGGGCAGAGAAAGTTTCTGCAAGATTACGAATCTAGAGTGGATGTATTTTGTGTGTCTCTGTGTGTGTGTTTTGCAATAAATAAGATTCAGCCAAACGAAGGAAATGGAATACTTGCCGCGTGAACAAGTGAATTAACAAGTGAATGAGCAGAGTCGGAAACAGAATATTGGAATTTTCTATAAAACAGTTCAGGTGGGAGATGTGGAGATAATACAGAGGGGATATCAGAGATGTACACAAGTGGAATGGGAGGGTCATTCATCAACACGAAAGATGTCTGTCTTTTTGCACCCAGCCAGCATCTCGTCACTACGGAGACCATGGGGCACTTCTTTGACATGGGGACACACGCTCAGCCCACTAGCACCCTGCGTGTTTAACTTGTCCTAGAGTTTCCTGCAGATAAAATAGGACAGAAAAAGGAAAGAAACAAATGGTTTCAGGATAGAGAAGATAATGTTGTCGTTTCGGATTAAGGTTACCTAGAAAACCTAAGAATCACTGGAAAAACCATTGGAATAGTAAGAATGTAGGGTAAGGTGTCTAGTCACAGCTTTAATGTTGAAAACGGAGAGCTTTCTTAGGTACCAGCCATAGTCAGACAACAGAACTGGGGGGGTGTTCTGCTCCTACAGCAACAGCTGCAAAAGTTTACCTAGGATTTAACGTGACAAGAATTGTGTGGGACCTAAATAAGAAAACTGTACCTCCACGGCAAGACAAAATTAAAGAAAGAGACTGCAGTGACTGAAGTGTCATGTCCTGCCCCAGTTGGAAAAACCTGATACTGTAAAGGTATCATCCCTCCCCAAAGTGATTTATAGGAGGCTTAAGGCGGGGTGCCTGGGTGGCCCAGTCTGTTAACTGTCCACCTTCAGCTCAGGTCATGATCTCAGGGTCCTGGGATCAGGCCCCGCATTGGGCTCCCTGCTTGGCGGGGAACCTGCTTCTCCCTCTCCCTCTGCCGCCCCCCTGCTTGTGCTCTCTCCTTCCCCCTCCCTCTAATAAATAAATAAAATCTTAAAAAAAAAAGGTGTAAGGTAGTTCTTACAAAATTGCGATGGGCCTTTTCTCAGAACATAAGAAAATTATTTTAAATTTATATGTACTAAATTGGTAATTAAAACGAATGAACAAAGCAAGGGATGCCTCACTGGCTCAGACGGCGCAGCACGCAGCTCTTGGTCTCGGGTGTTGGAACTCTGAGCCCCAGGTTGTAAAAAACCCATGAAATATCAACACCAGAGATTCACAAACATTATGAAGCTGTAATATTTAAGATGGCGTTTTGCTACTGTAAGAGCAGATGGACAGATCAATAAGCCAAAAATGGAAACTCCCAAATGCACTCAGATATGTAGTTAGTGCACGACAAATGCAACGTTTCATACAGGGAGGACGAAGAGGACTGTTCCATATGGGAAATTGGAATGATTGGTTAACTATTCGGAGGAAAAATATTAATTACCTAACTTCATATATCATATACAAAAAACAGGATATTGAACGATTAAATGAAAAAATTAAGTCAGTAATAAAAAGATCTATATTATGACTGTATAATCTTAGGATGTGGAGGCTTTTTTAACACTAAAGGGAGCAAAGTTAAGTTTGAGCCAAGTAACAAGAAAGAAGAAATACTCCTGTATCTCCTCAAAATGTATATAAATTAACATAAAAGTACAAACCAGGTGAAACATTTGTGACGAATATGAATCCATGGCATATTTTATCCACTGCATAGAGATTACAAGACAAGACAGTGAAGACACACATCTGGTGGAAAACTCAAATGTGGAAATGTGGAAAAGCAGAAATCCAAAGGGCGGGTAACTCTGTTACAATGTTCAACTTCCCCAGCAGCTAATGCAACACTAGTTACATGAATGTCATTAAACTGGCAAAGGGAGAGCACGCACGTACCCAGTGCTGGGAAGGACAGGAGGCAGACCCAGAACGATGGTAGGACTGGAGGCTATCATGAATACTTTGGAGTGTGGTCTGACCCTAAGACTTTTCTAGAGTATAAATATGTTACATTTGACTTAGCAATTTCTTATCACGGAATTTATCGTCGGAGGAGAATCAAGAATATGCACAATATTCATACACTAATATAGTCAGTGTTATTTAACATCATTAACCATGATTGACAGCCTAAATGTTTACTTTAAGACATGTGAACTAGGACAGCCACGAAGTGCTATGCTGGTCAGACTTTAGAAATTATTGTTTAGAACGTGAAAGGCATGGCAACACGTGCACGACGAATGTCAAGGAGAAGCCAAGAGCGACAGGGACGACTCCGGGCCAGAGGCTGGACGCTCAGTGCTGTACCCCACATGGTCAGGCTCCCCCGCTGCTTGCCCAGAAAATGAGCTTCCCTTATACGCGGACAACGAAATTTTGAATACTTGTATTTCCTCTTTGTGCTTTTTCAAACTTTCCTCATTTGTTCCGAAGGACCCATGTCCTTTTTCTTTTTAATCCAAGTGGAAAATTAATGTTGCTTGAAAAACAAGACAGACAAATGTTAACTGTGTTGCCGAACTCCCAGATTTGCTGAGATGCGGTTTCCAGACCCGCTTCGCCTCCTGCCACATCTTCTCCAGGGACGGCAGGGGTGATCAAGGCACCAGGACAAAACTAGTTGTCCTTGATGTGTTCATCCATGGGCCGCTGCGACGACACGCCACGGGCTGGGCGGCTTGAAGTGTAGAAATGTGTTTCTCATGGTCCGAAGTCAGGGAGGCTGTGTGGTCAGGTTCTGAAGGGGGGTGGGGGGGCCTCTTCTGGGTTTGCCGACAGTGGCTCCTCGCTGTGTCCTTGCTGTGATGGCGGAAGGGGTGACGGGGCCCACGAGGGTCTCCTTTATAAGAGCGCTAATCCCATCACAGGGGCGCACCGAAGCACCTCCCACAGGCCCGCCCTCCTTCAGCATCACACGGCAGGTGGGGTTTCAGCATATGAGTGTGGGGGGACACAGACCTTCAGACCACAGCGCCAAACTTAAATGTGGTGGACTGTTCTGGGGGGAGGAATGGAGGAAAGTGGAAACTCATGATGACCAGATAAATGGGACATTCGGCACAGCCGTTGCTTCTAGGATTTCTACCAATAGGAAGCCCGAGGCTCTGTGACTTTTGCCGCCTGTCAGCATCCCCGGCATGTTCTGGAAGCAGGTCTGCTGGGAAAGGCTGCGGGGGCTCAGGGGAGTTCTTTTCTAGGGCCCCTTATTCCTGGAAGCTGGCTTCTCCCAAGGGCCAGTTCTAAATTGTTCGCATTGTCGGTGAGAAATAATTATGGTGAGGAACCCCGAGCTGGTGATGTAAGTAACGGTTTCCCTCTCTCTGCTGAGAGCCGTTGGCGGTTGGTGTCAGCGGAGGCCGGCACGCTCTTCTCCCTCTGGGTCTCCTCCTTTATGCTGCTCAGAGGCAGTGACTTTGAGCTCCGCGCCCCGCACACAGGGTGCAGAGCCTTGTTGGCTGTGAAGTGTTCTGTACACAACAGCTGCTGGTTGTGTTTTCTCCAACACACGAAGTACACAGGAGGAGAGGCGCGGAGCTCGGTCGGTAAATTTGGAATATTTTTTGTTAACAAATCTTTTAAAAGTACCAGGAAGGAAGGAAGGAAAGGGGGAGGGAGGGAGGGAGGCACGGGGAGGGAGGGAAGGGAGGGGAGGGGAAGGGGGAAGGGATCCCTCGCAAATCAAGATATCTTGGCAGTGACTTGCATTAGAGTTGCCTGTCTCCTTCTCAAGAATTCAAATGAATTTTGAGAATCCCCTTAGAAGTGACAACCCAAAGTGTAAGAATGATAAACGGCTTTGGCCTTGGTAATTTTTATTAAGCGCTAAATGTCACATTTAACCTGCATTACTGAAAGCAATTACCCACATATCAACAGTCAAGCCGCGCACAGCCGTGCCTGGAGCGGCGCGTTTGGCTCCATCTGGGAATAAGGATTTTCAATTAGGAGGCAAATAGCTGTGGAGGGGCCGGGGTCCTCCAGCGGCTCCCAGAGGAGGCGTGCGGAGCGCGGGCTTCCCAGCGAGTCGTCGCTGGCAGTGTCAACAGATCATCCCCAGCCATCTGCTGCCAGAGCCCCGCTTACTTTATCAAATCTCAATATTTACAGACGCTGATCAGCTCGTGGGACCAGGATGGCTCCCTGCCAGGGCGTTCTGGGAGCTTCATTTAAGGTGTGTTTCTGCAGGCTAATTAATTTACAAGCACCTGTGTCATTGCTGGGAGCTGTTAGCACAGCAGATGAGCCTCAGCCCGGGAGGGAGACTTTATCTCGGCTAAATTGATTTCAATTGATTTTAATTTGCTGATGGCACAGTGGTAGGTTTGACGTGAGCAGAGCCCGAAGCCCCTCTTCCCTTCCCCGTTTTGGAGTAAGCCCTGCGGATGGCTTATTTCTCGGCCCCGTCGTCGAGGGGGAGAAGTGCCGCCAGCGGGAAGCTGGCGTGACCCGTACTGGCTGCGCCGGCTCCGGAAAGCGGTACTGACCATGTCATCGGGCGTTAGGCGGAAGGGTGTGTGCCGTCCTCCAGGACCCCCCCAGCTGGATCTGGATTTCAGATAAACAGCAAATAATTCTTCAGTCCGTGAGGGTCCCGTGGGGACACTGTTGTTCCTCTGAATCCAGAATTACCAGGTGTCCTGGGTTTTGTCTGCTGAGTCTGGTCACCCTGGCCAGGGGCTCCTGAGCCGTGCAGGAACAAGCCTCAGCCCTATCTGGAGGGTCTCCTCGCGGCTGCAAAGTTCTTGTCCTGGAAACCTGATTCTGCGGTCAAGAGTTTAAATCAGAGTTTCTCCTCCTGAGCCGGACAGTGTACTTTTCTCCCGAAACACATTCCTCCAACTGTGTCTCTCGCCGTGGGAGCACAGGTTCCCAGTGAGCAGCTCGTAGCGGCAGAATGCGTCCGCCCTAGGCTGAGTGTTGGGCCCCGCCCCCAGGTGGCGGCGTTAGGCGGTGGGACCTTTGGGAGGTGATCGTGTCCTGAGGGTAGAGCCCCCGTGATGGGATCAGTGCCCCTCGGACAGGGAGCGCCTCTGCCTCCATCTGGGGAGGGAGGGCCGGGAAGAAGGAGCTCGCGGGGTCTGGCTCATGCGGGTGCTGCCCTCCCAGTCTGGCCTCAGTGTCTGTTATGTGAGCTGTCCAGTCTGTGGTCCTTCGTCACAGCAGCCCAGCTATGACAGACTGATGGACTGGGATTTGCGTGGTGTCACACGGTTCCACAGGACGAGGGCCAGGACCTCGACTGGCTTTCTCTTCCGGGGACAAGCAGAGGTTCAAAGCTTGGACAGTGCATTTGTGCACATAATTAACGTGTCCCAGAAGGAACTTGCGTGGGCAGGGACTCGGGTCCACGTCCCCGTTTCTGTGAGCATCCTGCACGGCCGGCTGCCTGGGCCTCCTCCCTCGTGGAAATGATCATGGCGCTGTTGGATCCTCTCCCCTCTCCCTCTTCTCAGTCTTCGTTAGATCACGGGATGCTCGTTACCTAGTGCCCCGTTGTTTTCGTCACTCAGTTCTTAATTAAGTTCTCTGTTTATTTTTGAAAAATGTTTTTATCCAGGGGTGCCTGGGTGGCTCCGTGGGTTAAAGCCTCTGCCTTCGGCTCGGGTCATGCTCTCAGGGTCCTGGGATCGAGCCCCACATCGGACTCTCTGCTCCGCGGGGAGCCTGCTTCCTCCTCTCTCTCTCTGCCTGCCTCTGCCTGCTTGTGATCTCTGTCTGTCCAATAAATAAAATCTTTAAAAAAAAAGTTTTTATCCTTTACTTAGTAAACTTGTGTTGCACACCTACTGGTACAAAGTGCCATGCTGTCCTCTGAGGGCGTTCAGTCCAGATGTGCAGTCTGACACATGCCGTCCGGAAGCACACAACAGACACACATGGGATGGGCACGCAGTAGGACTTCCGCCTGGGGAGTAAGCCTTTCTCGGGTTGGGGGGACAGGGAGAGAGAGTCTCAAGCAGACTCCACACCCAACACAGAGTGACAGGAAGCTCAGTCCCACGACCCCGAGGTCATGAGCTGAGCCCAAACCAAGAGTCAGAAGCTTAACCAACGGAGCACTAGGCGCCCTGTCATCTCTGGGATCACGTCTTAAGAGAAGATTCTCCCGGGAGTCGTCATAGAGGGACGGCTGCCTCGAGGGCTGAATGTCGCGCTCGCGGTGGCTTTGAGGAGAGCCGTCAACAGCCGCTTCTTGCGGCGCCTTAACACAGGCCGCTGCTAAACCCCAGCCTGGCTCTTTCAGTAAAAGTCATAAAGGGGGCCCCCAAATAATTCCAGACTTGCCCTTGGTCTGGCTGAGCCCGCTCAGAGCACTGGATGGACACACCGTCCAGCAGCCTCCCTTTCTCTCCGTGAAACATAGACCAACGCCTGGTGGCAGTAATTTCCAGGCTGTGGGGTGGGTGAGTTTTACTGTCCAAGCAGAGCCTGCCTGGACACTCCTAGTGTTTCCAAACAGACAGCAGGCCCAGGCGCTTCCTCAAACCTCTTCATTTCTGTGCCACCGTCCCCATGTGGAGGGTCACTAGTGTATAACCAACATTTTCTTCGATTTAATTTCTGTTTAAAAGCTTAAATTACTATTTTTTTTGGATTACGGTTTTAGCTTTTGTGTGAGCAGTACTATGAATTAAGTCCCAGGTTTGACACCCTCACTCGGTTTTCTTGTCTTATTGCTTGTGCACCAGGCACGGCTGAGACTGCCGACCTGTGTAATCTCAGGGTACGGGGGGTCCCTGAGTCCCTTGGAGAAGATGAGGGCCCTGGTGGGAGTGGGTGTGAGCAGAGGTCGAATCCCTTCTGTAGGGGATTAAAGGGGGCACATGCGGGTGAGTCTCCATGGAAGCTGCCGGCGGATGTGTCCTACCCAGCCGGGGACCTCTGCTGGCATCCCAAGGCTCTGGCTGTGGAGAGCAGAGATGAATGGAGGGGGTCTGCTTTAGAGTGTGTTCTTGGCTGCCTGTAGCTGGGAAGCGCTGTGGGTTCAGGATTAACGCCCGTGCAAAGATTCGGGGGAAATCCCCACCGAGCGGGTGTTTTCTGAGTCAGAGTATGGGTTGACCCCTGAGGCTGGGTTCCCTGGCCATGTGCAGGACGTTTGTTTGGGAGAGTTCTGGGGACCCTCAGCAGAAGACGGGAAGGAAGAAAGGAAGCCGGGGGCCCAGGAGAGATTGGGCCGGCCGTGCTCTCAACAGAGGCCAGCCCCACGGTGCACTCTGAAGCTGCGTGGTCTTCCAAGCTTTCCTGAGTTGCGGCGAGAGGGCCGACCCTTTCCAGCCCATGTGGGCCACCTTTGATGAGGGCTGCACCCAGAGGGGTGAGCCCAGGCTGGGTGGCTCTCTCCGGACAAGGCAGCTCCCGAGAAGGGCTGTGGCTGGGGGCCAGCTGCTGGGGGCACTCACTGGGTCTGGAGGGCAGGCCCCTCATTTCGGAGTTGGGACTGGTGGCGTCCCAGCGCCTGGCCCACTCGTGAGGCAGGCATGCCTGATACCTTCCTCTTATGTCTGCCATGAGCCCTGTGCACCTATGGCCACGAATCCTCACGGCACGCTCAGGAGGAAGGCGCCATTGTCCCCTCCCATTTAGTAGTTGGCAGAACTTCCATCCAGGATGTAGAGAATGTGGGTGCGCTGGCCGTCGAGGCCCAGCAGGCAGGGCCCCCACACCAGCTATGGGGTGTGGGATTCTGGCCACCACGTCCCCGTCACAACCACAGGGTGGAGTGGGGAAGCATTGGGACGCCCCTAAGTTGGGGTGTGTGAGACTGTCCCTGCCCCAGCTCTCAGAGGAGCCTGTCAGACCCCCTGGGGGAAGAGCCCAGACGCGTCAGGAAGTTCTGCCAGAGGTCACGTGCCGTCTCTGCCCTTCCATCCCTTTCCCTCCCTCTCCGTCCCCGTCTAGGCTCTGGAGCGTGGGGTGGATTTGGGGTGGGAGAGCAGGACAAGCTGCCCACAGAGGCCATGGGGCAGCGTATGGGGCACGTCTGTGTTTGCAGTGAGTTCTGTTGCCTGGGCCATTGATTAAGGCTTTGAAATTCAAGTGCAGTCCTGCATGGTTGCAATTATTTTAGCCAAGTGGGAAAAAAACCAACCCAGAAAAACGTTTATAACAGGTGCTCACCGCCACCATTAGGAAAGAAGAGTAAGTAAATGACCTGAGTAACAACTTAAAAAAATGTCACATGCTTGGGAACTTCCCAACGTACCCGTTGTAGAACACCCGCCGTGGTAACAGAATGATTAAGTTGTTTAGTTTGCCGCGTGAGGTCCTTAACGATACAGCAGCTGAATAATGGTGATGACTCTCAGTGACGTGGGGCTTAATTTTGGAACAGATCAAGTCCTTGTTAGTGATGATGAAATGGTTCCATCTGAAAGGGAAGTACTTGTTTTTCAATTTTCCTGGGGATAGAGTGGGGAGAAACACATGGCTAACTCATCCCTAGATAGATGAGGTTACGAACATTCTTGGGTTTACCCTGCCAGAAGCGATCACGGGGTAGAACAAGGGGACTCCGCTGCCCGGCTGACCTTTGCAGTAGTACTAGGGGCAGGTTTTGAGTAAGTGTTCATCACTAGAATTTTTTACTGGAGTACGCATATTTTAAGCCTAGATTGGATTAATCTCACGTATGCAAAGGTTAAGGCTAAATCAATAGAAGCCGTAGCTCTGTTTGTTTCATTCCAATCTGGGTCCTACAAGCTGGTTAAGAACATGATAATCATCTCTCTGACAGAAACTCGCATGTTCTTTATGTACCCACCAGGCTGCCCTGAGAAGAGACCTTCAATTCTTAGAAAAGTAAGTGGTCACTGCGGCGAGCGGTAGGGCCGGTTTTGAGAACAGCCTGCCGCTGCGGAGGGGTGTACGATCTCCACGTCAAGAGAGGGCTGGGATCCCACCAGACAGGGCTTATTAATTTGAGACAGTTGAACCCACAAGCATCGGAGTTCACAGTTCAATTACGGAGGGAGATAATCTTCCTGCCGCGGTTTATTTAGCTCGTGAGCTCTAATTAATTCTGTTCCACAAGGGATCGCTGCAGAGGGAAGCCTGGGCCCGTAGTTGCAGGGCTGCTCGTCTTCATTCTGGTAAACTGGGCCAGGCGTGTGCTCGCAGCAGATACCTTCATCCCATCTCTCCCACGTCTGGCTGGTTACCTCAGGAGGCAGCGCTGGGATAAACGGTCCCTTCGTGGAGCCGGCGGCGCTGCAAGCACCTGCTGGGCTGTGATCTGACTCCCCAGAAGCCGCCTGGGGCAACTGTCCCCCTCCCCTTTGCCAGTTTGGACACAAACGCTACATGACAACAGGTTTGATGGCAAGGAGGGCTCTGATTAGTAAGAGTAGGGTTATGGGCTGCCCAATCTGCCGCTGTCCTGTGGGGTCCCTGAATGCTCTCCCAGTCTCACTCCTTATATCACAGCTGATGCCTGTCACCGTCTTCTCTGAGCCAAACCACAACCTGCCCAACGGTCCTTAGTTTCCTGTCTTCCTTCCCAAACTTGCGACAAAGGTGAGGCTAGCGGGCGGCCCACCCTGCTGGTAGGCTGACCACAGACCACAGGGACGGGGGTGAGACAGAAGAGCCAGCCTCGGGACATGGGCTTCGAAGGATTGTTACTAGACGCTGCGCGCCGAGTGGTGGCATGTTCGTTGGGTATGTTGGGATGAGCTTGTTGTAGGATTTATTCTGTTATAATTCTGTGCGTCCGTGATGTTTGCCTGGCCAGTCTCAGGGTGAGTGCCGGGCACTGGGCACTGGGCGTAACGTGCTAGTCAGGACAAGCTGAGTCTTGGGAAGGAAACCGACCATCCCCAGAGCTCGGCGTCTGGAGACAGCAAAGGTTCGTCAGGGTCCAGCTGGGGTCCCAGCCTGTGGTTCTCGCCCTCCAGGACGCACTCTGGGAGTCATCGGCTGCGGTAGGAGGGAGAGCGGCAGCCGTGGGAGGCCTTCCTCCAGCGCTCCGTGCTTAGAGTCGGACTTCACAGGCAGCATTTCCATTCACAGCCCGTTGGCTGAAACACGGGGCGTCCATCATGCCCAGAGATCCAGGGGCTGGGGGTCCTTGGTGGCCAGCAGAGTGATGACGCACGTGGGGAGCACACAGTGTGGCTGGGCAGCAGGTGGTGG
The DNA here is from genome assembly GCA_020311275.1 of Eira barbara. Taxonomy (NCBI): domain Eukaryota; kingdom Metazoa; phylum Chordata; class Mammalia; order Carnivora; family Mustelidae; genus Eira; species Eira barbara. The sequence goes on along the minus strand of JAHRIG010000037.1, from coordinate 1,846,105 downwards.
GACCGCTGGTAACGGGAGTCACTGTGGCAGTCCTGACGTGGCCTTGGTGTAGTTCTGGGGCTCCGGGCCCTCGGCGTGTGGTTCTGGGGCATCGTCGTGGGTGCGTGAGTGTAACTTCCCGTTGGATGTTTCCCAAGTGTCGAGTGCAGTAAATCAGGAACCGCGGATGTTGGGAAGTAGAGGAGGCTGACCAGTATGTCTTGGGGTTTGTAAACCATACTGGTAGGTCTCTTGGGTTGTGTCGAGATGCCAGGCTGGACCCGAGAAGCTCGGCCCATTTGCATTAGTTTGATGGACAGAAACAATTCTTGGCGCAGAGCAAAGACAGCAGCCCTGATTCTGGGTTTGTGTGTCAGACTTCCCAGGGAGATCGGTTCTGCTGCTTTAAAATACATCCTACAAATGAACCTCAGATACTCCTTTTACACGAGACAACCGGGGGCCCGAGGAAGCCCGCGCTTCTGAAGGCTGCCTTGGAAACTGCTGTCAGAGCACAGGTGCTGCTTTAATTCCTCCACTCAGTTTAAAAACTTGTGGTATGACACATACGAATAAAATTTGCAGTTTCCACCGTATTGTAAGTGTCCAGTTCAGTGACATTCCCCACATTCCCCTGGTGGCGCCGCCGTCCCTGTCACCCATGTCCACAGCTTCTCTGACCAACATGTCCCTGCCCTGCAGCCAGGAGCCTGGCATCCCCGGAGGCATCTGTCCCGGGCAAGTCCTCCGGGTGGGGGCTACGCCCAGTCTCTCAGCAGGACGCCCCCACAGGTTAGGTCCCCCACAAGCTACTGTTACTCCCACTTGGCCGGGTAACAGTCACCCTCCCCAGATGGTGGGGCCTGTCCCCAGCCTGCCCGCCGTGCGGGGAGTGAATTTACCTGGGGGAGCGGGAGGCTTGGGTAAGCCTGTCGGTCCCTCCGTCTCCCCCCATCTGCAGGTTTGGCTCCTGCGGGCCGGTCCTCAGAGGGGAGGTTGCCCCCAAACCTTTCCAGCTCCTGCTGCGGCCAACGGCTCTCCCGCAGAGGCCGACAGGCCCCTCCCCTCCCGGGAGTTTCACCGTTGAATCACTCGGGCCAACATCTCTCAAAATCTGTGGGTCATCGGACCGTTGAGGCTGACGACGTTTTCATCACTACGGTTGCTTCTTCTTGAAGTGTTTGCTCAGTCTGCAAGGATGGACGGGGCAGTCCGCGGCCTGAGTGCTCAGCCCCGTCCCTCCTGCTAGCGTCCAGACACTGGGGAGCAGCCGGTTGTGAAGGAGACCGTAGCTCAGGATAAGTAGGAACCTTTGTGGTTGCAAGATGTGTATGAAAAGCGAGTTATTAACCCGAGGATGAATTGTGGGGAGGTTTCCATGAGACCGTGGGCACCGGGGGTGTTTCGGTCATTGGGGGAGCGGGAGCTTGGAGTCCTGGAGACAGTAAGGAATTATATGGATCACCAGCATCTAAATGATCCAGAACTTTTCACTTTTCTTTTCAAGTTCTGTCCCATAGAAGTGGGAAAAACAGAAATTTTATAAGAAAAGGTACCTTGCATTTTCAAGAAATGACTTTAGTAGTAGAGAATGAAGGAAAATGAAGGAAACGGCTGTTTGAGATGAAGTATCAGAGCCAACATAAACAAACAGCATTTGAGTCTATGAAGTTAGAAAGTTAATTTAGAAATATGAGAAGGAATCTTGGGGCCAGTTTTTTTTGGATGAATGTAGTCTGAGTCCAAGAGAAGGCATGGTGATTTTATTGCTATGAACCCAAAGGACAGATTCAAGGCAAGAGCAAATATTCGTTATTAATAATTAACAAATCAAAGTTGATTTTTCTAGTCATACCTAAGGTTTACAATTTAAAGAAATTATTCTATATGTGTGTTCATTTTAAGATAGAGCCAATTAGTAAAGTGTAAGGCATACATTTAACACAGAAGTTTGCTTTTTTTCCCCCCAAGAAAAAGAAAATACGGGGTGGGAGACAAATGCGCAGAGAGATTTGCGAGGCCTGAAGGCAGGCGCTCTGCAAAGTGTAGTTTTCGAGACCCTGATGTTCCTGCATCTCCCGATTCAGCCAAAGCTCTCGAAATGGGGGCCTTCAGAGAGGTGGGTTCTGCAGACCTCGGGACTGACCATGAGCCCACAGCCTGCATGGGACCCGCAGCAGGTGTTTCTCTAGTCCCGCCTGGCAAGTGTCCCCATTTGCCACGGGAGTGACTGAGGTGCACTGTTGACCTTGCCCTGCCGGCGTTCCCCGGGAGGTGTCCTTAGGGGAGGGCACGGGTCACTCTCTGTGGCTTCTAGGCGACCCCAGCCTCTGACACTCCCCGCCCCCCGCAAGACTGCAGCGGGACGGCAGAACTCGATTTTCTGTCCCGAAGCCCGTGGCCGCACCTGCCAACGACATGGGCCCTGTCCTCCCAGGTGTGGCGGCTATGGCCTCTGCGTGCAGAGCAGGACCTCACGGCAACAGTGTTAGCGTGTCAGTGACCGCGGAGCCCTGAGGATTGCCTCTGGGACGTCAGGCAAGCACTGCTTGGAGCTAATCACAGTGCCACGGTCGGGTTGGAGAAATGACAGCACGTGTTGCCTGAGAATGAGTGCGCCCATCAGCAGGCTTCTGGGGGAAACGGAGGTAACTCTGATCGTCTGAACTGGACGCATGGCTTAGAACACAGGCGACACTGCGGACATCCTGACCACCTTCAGCTCTGCCGGTTACGCCCTCAGCGTTCGTCCTTTTGCCAATGACCTTAGATGTGCTCTCCGTTTCCTCTGGCAGCTGCAACGCTTTCTGATCGGTGATGCCCACGGCAGAACTCACAACCCCCAGGACACAGGGAACAAATACAGAATTTAACAGAGGCCGGGGCAGAGGGGGCTTGTGGGCGGCCTCACGCCGATGCTCTCAGGCAGCTGTCGATGTCTGTGTTCGCCTGCCGTTCCTTCCAGGGTCCTGGATGCGTGGTCTCTGTGTATCGTGGACGTCTGTCTGTCCACTGGTCCATCCCCCACTGTATGGCACATGGAGACATCTGGAACTGTGTTTCTAAGTTTCTTTCCAGAGCCCAGTGTCTGTGATGGCCCAGCCCCCACCCTGCCCACAAGAGCAGCCTCAGCGACCTGCTTCCCCCAGTCCCCATCCCCACCCACAGCAGCAGCGCACCCCGGACCTGCCGCACACTTCCGTGGCAGACACAGCTGTAAGGCACCGCTGCTGTCCCTCGTGGGTGCACCTGCTCTACTCATCTGGGTTCCCTTCCCGGCCCTGTGTCACCTCTGTGGTCGGGGTGGCAGGGAGTGACCAGCAGATAACGCCACACGAGACAAAATTGCATGCTATTTCCAACAACTTTGCTTTCCATGAACCTCGGGCTGGGGACGTGCGCGTGTGTATATGGACTCACGGGTGTGCACTGAGTGTGGGGGGACAGAAGTGGAACTGTGCTTGGACGTGAGGATGAAAACATCACATGTGAAGGTCACGGGGGAGGCAGCATGGTTGGCTGGGAAACGACCCCGTGAGGTTGGGGCGCATCGCAGACCCGCCGTGCTCCCTACGCTGTTGCTGAACGTGGCAGGCCTGGCTCCCTCGCCTGCCGAGGACCATGACCTACAGAGTCACGTGTGGGATGACCACACAGGCTGCTTCATCTTTGACATGCCTCCTGCCATGGTGTTTGCGTGGTTTCCGGATCCATGACGCCTTTGTCTCTCCCCCACGACTTGCCTTAGTCCCATGATCCGTGCCCTCCTCCTTGATTTCTCGTGCCTCCGTGAGACAGCGAGACACGTTTTGCCCAGACACTGTCTGGGTTCACACTGCTATGGCACCCTGCCACTTCCAGACCTGGCCCAGGCTGCGTGTGTGTAGAAGCTTCTGGAACATGTGCTGCATTGACATGATGAGTAAGTGTCGTGTGCCTCCGGGGACCAACTGAGGCTCTCCCCTCCTGTGGCACCTAGACTGCCACCACGTGTCACTGCACATGAGCCGGAGTCTGGACTCCCATCGGCCCACCCGGTGCCCTCTCCTGGCCTCTGGTCTCCACCAACCCTTTACTATGCTGTTCTGATCTCAGGCAAACCCCTTCGGTATTTCAGAGGAAGAAAACTGGATTTTAGCCACCGTGTCCAACGTGAAGCTGATCCCGGCTGCCCCACGCGCTGACGGAGCCAGGCCTCCTTCCCGACACCGGGTGCCTCTTTGTTGCGGGGAAGGAAGGAGGGAAAGCGCGCAGCGCGGGGCGGCCGCCTGCCACCGCAGGAACATGTGTACCCTGGCGTATCATGTCACCGCGCACTGCGGGGAATAGTAATGAATAGTTGGGACCACAATGATGCGCATTGTTGATGTTTGTTAAAATAAAGATATTCAATTTATAATAAAAGGGATTAAAAGCTTAATTCATGGCTATGTTAATATTTGCCTGCGAGCGCTCAGATAAAGGGTGACGCGCCTTATCACCGCGAACACCTGCGCGCACAGGTTCCTCCGCTGAGATCTCTGTGGGATTGTCTGTTTTACAGAGCTTAAACTTTCATTTCCCCAAATAATGAGATCATTCGTTTACAGATATAGATAGGCTCTCCTCACTCCAACTCTATCCTGAGACGAGTACAGTGACTTCGGCTACAGACTTGCGGATTAATTGCCGCAGTGATCCGCCGCGATTCTCCCTCCCGCAGCCGCCAGTGAGCCCGCAGGTGCTCCGCCAGCACTGGGGTGGGGGTGGGGTGGGGGGGGGGGTGCTTCTTGGTGGGACCTGCCTGGTCACGGGTCCGCATGGGTGGCTTCGTGTTCTAAAGTGTCATGGGCGGAGGGTGAGGGGGTAAGGGGCTCTGCTCTCTGCAGATTTAGGACGATTCTCCGGATTAAGAGTCCTGACGGAGAGCGAACGCGTGTTTGTGAGCAACTTGAGGTGATCATCCTGGGCTAGTCACCTGGGAAACGCAGCTTCGGGAAAACCAGCACAGAGAAAGCCACCCCACGTACTAAGGTGCCATCTTTATGTCTCAGGATATGTGTTGTGTAGATGGTAGACTCTTGACATGTCTAAAGATCTGGCTTATATCAGTGTCCTGGGGCCGCAACAGAGCCCCTGCCTGGGCGGGCTGCTCCACGCACCTGCTCTCCCCCAGTCCTGGAGGCGCAGGTCCGGGATCGGGGCGCAGGCAGGCCGGCGCTCCCTCGGAAGGCGCCGGGGAAGGGGGTCCAGCACACGCCCCGTGTCCCCACGGCGTCCCCTGTGGTCTCTGCTGTGTCCTCGCCTCCCCTTCTGTAAGGACGCCGTCATTGGATGAGGACCGCCGGCCCCCAGTTGACCTCAACTCAACCAGCTCCATCTGCACGACCTTGTTTCCGAATAAGGTCACGGCCTGCACTTCGTGGGGTGACGGCTTGAAGAGAGGGGTCACCGAGGACGTGACTCTGCCTCTCGCACTGGTGTTAGGAACCAGAGTTTCGGGAGAGGCAGATGGCAGAGACCGGCAGGAGGCCAGTGGTCAGAGGGGATGCTGCCACCCCAGGGAGGCAGAGATGAGAAGAAATAGGGCTGCCCGACAGTCACCTGAGCAAGGAGCCCATCCCCCAACCCGGCCGCAAGTGGATGCCGGGATGCGGGGCAGACCCAGGACTCCCTGTGTCTCCATATGCGGAGGAGGGGACAGGCCTTCCGGTGGCCAGCGGTGCCATCTACTGAAGTCCGAGAACTGGCTCCTGGATGGAGACAGTCTGACTACTGCGACGGTGCTGGTGGTGCTTCCCCCCACGGTGGCTCGGGGCCACGTGCGCGTTTCTAGGAATCACCTGTCCCAGGCCTGTGGCAGTGAGTGGGGCTCCAAGAGCAGACAGACCGTGCAGCCACCTGGAGAGCTCCCCGGGTTCCCTCCCTCGTGCCGGGCCCTGTGTTGGCCTCTTGTATTCATTGCAGAGGGGGGCCCCCTCCTGGGAGCAGCCCTGGGCCCACTGTCTCCATAAAAGTGGGCATCGAGTGGTTTTCTCCATGGTCTGCTTCTGTGGGGTTTTGGCCCCATCGTCTTGGGTCCAGAGGGCCTGCTGTCAACCTTACATGCTGTCAGCTCCCTCCACAGAGACCGTGAAAGCGTCCGGAAGAACGGGAGAAGGCCACGTGGATAAGAGGAAACAGGACCGGCTGAGCTGTAAATAAGGTCCAGTTAAGCTCTGGGCCTGGGGGTGGGTCTCAGCAGCACTGCTAGTGGCGGTGGGGGGCTGTGTCCCTGGATGCCGGGACATCTGGCTTTTGTGGGCTCGAAGCCGTGTGCGCAGATGGTGGGACATGGACCGGGCAGGGAATGTTGGGCTGACCTGCTTGTGTACAGTTTTGACAGCGAGCAGAAGCGTGTGAAGGGAGCCGTGGGCCCGCAGTGAGCGGCAGCCCCAAACTCTTAAGGAGGCGGACTTGACAGGGAACGCGGGCAGCTGGCCGCCCGGGGGCCGAAGCAGACTCGCTGTGGCCTGCGTCCCCATGGGAAGACGTGGGAGGCAGCCTCGTGGCCTGTCTTGTCCTCAGGTGTCCGGAAGGGGGGAGCAGGATGCCCCATCTGTCGGTATTGTCCACACGTGTGAACCGATCCGTATGCAGAGTCATAGTGTTTATTTATTTTTTTTTAAAAGTCACCTTTACACATGTACGTAATGGGTTCTTGACAGAGGATGCTAAACAATGTGTGGTCAGGACCGCGGAACGACATGGGATGCCCGGGGCTGCTCGTTGCGGGGAATCCGTCTGACAATCGCGTGGAGGGGCCACGGGGCGCAGTGTCGTACGAAGAGCTCTGACTCTCCGGAGATGATTCCGTGTTCTGCTGAGCAGCTCTGACAAGCAGGTCAGTACCTAGCTGCAGGGGGTCAAATTCAAGTTAATGCAAATTAAATACGTTACAGCTTTAGATTCTCAGTGACACTAGCCGCACCTCAAGTGTTCAGAGCGCCACATGAGGCTCCCGACCACCCTCTCGGACGGAGCAGGTGTGGGACGGTTCCGGCACCGCAGAAAGTCCGCTGGGGTGGCCTCGCCCCAGGGGGCCCCACATCTGCAGGCTGATGATCTAGAAATACGACGGGCTGATCTGTTGCAGTTGTTTATGTCACAGAATAAAGCGACCTCCCTGTAACTGCAGCCCCCCTGTTTCCCTTGTCATTGTCTAGGCAGGAAAGATCTATTTTCTATTTTAAATGGGAAATTGTCAAAATAGATTTTTAAGAAGTCTATTTAAAAAAATATTTATTGGGCACCTGGGTGGCTCAGTAGTTAGGCGTCTGCCTTCAGCTCGGGTCAAGGTCCCGGGGTCCTAGGATCAAGCCCCACATCGGGCTCCCTGCTCGGCGGGAGGCCTGCTTCTCCGTCTTCCACTCCCCCTACTTGTGTTCCCTCTCTTGCGGTGTCTCTCCGTGTCAGATAAATAAATAAAATCTTAAAAAAAACCTGTTAAAAATTTATTCATTTATTTTTGAGAGCAAGAGAAAGAGAGGGTGGGTGAGGGGCCGCGGGAAAGACTCTCCAGCAGACGCCCTGCTGAGCAGGGAGCCCTACGGGGGGCTCGATCTATGGCACTGAGATCACGACCTGAGCTGAAATCCAGAGTCAGACGGTTAACCAGCTGTGACCCCCGAGGGCCCCTAGAGAGTCTATTTTAGTTCTTTAGATAGAAAAAGGTCGAAGTGAAACTTTGGAATAGTGGTGGGAGAGAACATTGAACGTCAATGAGAATGAAACTGCAACTGGCAAACTGTGGGGTGTAACCGAGCGAAACCATGAGTGTCAAGACGCCGTGCGCTTCCGAGCTATAGCGGTCTTTATTGGTAACTAAGTTTCGAGCGCAAGAGGAAGCCGATCTAATCTCCTGTAAGCATAGTCTGGGGCTCCCTCGCTCTGGGGGCCATCAGCTTCGTTAGGTGCTAACGGTACTGAGGTGGCCGCGGGCTGGGGAGCCCCATACTTTGTTTCCTCTCTCAGCTCTGCTGCGGACAAGCTGTGCCCTGTGCCCTGGAGGAGCCCCCCCCCCTCCCCGAGCATCTCTGAGCCTCGGTTTTCTCCATGAGGAGGGGCCCATGGCATCTCCCTCGGAGGCTCTTGTCGGAGTGGGATGGCCTGACAGGTGCAGCGGGGTCAGCCCGGGGCCGGGCTCACATACGCCGTTGGCAGGGAGCGCACCTGGCGCCCTTGGTGGCTGGCCGCTGGGCGGCTGCGGTCAGGTCCGGGATGAATTTCAAACTTCTGTCTTCATGGCCAGATCGTGGCTTCCGGGGCAGGCTAAGAATTGGGTGCCCCTCAAAGCAACTTTCTTTTCCTATTTATGTAACATTCACCTAAAAGAAAGATCCACTAGCCTTTGAAACAGAAAACTGAATGAAGCGATCAGAGACTCCAGAGGTTGAGGTCTTCCGATGAGAGTGGTTTCACGCCTAAACCGACCTGCACGGGTGGCGTCAGTCTGACAGCTGCACCTGAGCTGTCCCCCGATGCCCACCCCAGGCCATGCTTGCTCACCTCACATTGGTGAGCCTGGCTGCCCCAGGGGTGGGTAGATGTCCCTCGTGTGGCATCTGAGTTTTGCCAGCAGGCGTCACAGGACGATGGATGGGCAAGAGAGGGGATCCGTGGTTAGATTGGGATGCGCTGGTTCTGCTGAGGACAGAAATGTGGCTGCAGAGCCGCAGCTGTGGTCTCCGTGTGCGGGAGGGGAGTGGCCAGAGCCCAGTGAGCGGCCAGAGGTTGAGGAGCAAGCTGCCCTCGAGGACGCTGCCGGGGCAGGTGTGGACAGCAGGGGAGGGACGGAGAGTCTGGGCAGGACAGCTGTGGGTTGTCGCTGGGGCAGCAGTCACCTCAGGAAGGGACTCTGGAAAAGCCCCGTGGGGCACTACGGACAGGCTTTCTCATTCCAGCCCGAAGAACAGGACGGAGATAATGCCCTTCGGTGTTAACCGTGAACCTGATGGCGCTCCCGGCTCTGACAACACAGGACCGCTCCCCGTCGCCCTCAGTCGTCCGGCCCTGACTCTGGCTGAGCCGTCCCCTCTCCCACCCTTCTCTGCAGCCACATCGATCACCCTGAGTTCTGGCTCAGAAGGGCAAGCAGAAGTGTAGCAGGGGACGTCCCCAATAGCTTGCTGAAGGCATACCACGCACTGTTCTTCGTCCCTGGCCTCTGCCTGCCCCCCGACGGACATCGGGAGGGACAGCGTGACGGGAAGCATTCTGCGTGGAAGGAGCCATGTCTGTGACACTCAGGGGCCTCCTGCTCCAGGTGCCGTCGTGGGAGGGAGAACACGTTACTCCCAGCCCAGGGCTCCTCGCGCCAGCTGCCCGCTGCTCAGGGCCACGAGTGGTGCTTCTGGGGTAGGACAGGGGACCATAGTGACAGGAGGGGGGCTGGAGGCTCACTGAGCGAGTAGGACAGATAGAACAAGCCGGAACTTACTTTGAATATAAGGTTCCTATTAAATTTATCTTTACGTAAAGCAAGTTTGGCTCAGTTGACTTGTTAAATGGCATAATTTCTGTGAACTCAGTTTCCTTATCTGTGGAATGGGCACAGTAATAGCCCTTGGAAGTTGGTTGTGAGACATGCGTAGCGCAGTGCCTGGCTTGGCACGTGGGGCCGACTGAGTGAAGGACAAGATAGTCTGCTTTTTTTTTTTTGCAAAGATCTAATTCTGATTTTGCTTTGTTTTTTTGTGTGGATGCTCATTCTGACAATTTATACTTAATTTAAATAATAATAAAAATGATCAACATTTTTTGATAAATGGGGCTAATTTTCTGAATCTCTGGTACAAAGTAAATCCTGGAATAAGTCTGACATGTCTTTATCCAAATTCCACTTTTCACTTTTGGTTTGTAAGTGATGTCAACTGTGCCTTTGTTCTTCCGTAGAGTGGGAGAAAATATTTCTATGTGCGTGCGTGTGTGCGTGTGTGCTCGCATGCACATGTGTGTGGCTGTTGTGCTTTTAAACAGCCGGTCAGTTCCCTCCAGGTTACAGAGGAATAAATACAGACCAAGAGGAACGATTTTAGAGCCCATTTCTATGCGGCGTTGTTTACGACACAGCTCAGATCTACCTCGGACTGGACATTTTTAAAGATAACGATGTTTATAGGAAGACGGGCTTCTTTTTCCTCCTCTTTCATTTACGCAGAATGACTTTTTCTTTAACCGCTGGAACTTTTGTTATGCTAATCAGGAGGGACCATTTTCAATTCAATTCCCTGTCACCTGGGCCTGGTCAGTGGCTCCCTTCTGTGGTGTCTCTGGGGACCGTCCTCATCTTCTAAGCCATGATTTAGTTGGAGCTGCGGTCAATTTCCTGTGCTCAGTCTGTTTGCCGTGATATTGCAGACCTGTTGTCCCACTGACGTTCATGACGAGGCGGGAGCACACCTCCTGGGCCCGCCCTCCTGTCTCGTGGCCCAGAATTGGGTCCCCTGGCCTCTGGCCGCTGTCCTATTCCCAGAGTGGTTTGTGTCAAGTCTGGGATGGAAGCTTGGCTCTTGGGGACCTGTTGAACGTGCTCAGTGCCAGAGCTCAGTAATTAATTAGTGACTTCAGCCAGGTGGACAGGCCGGGCCCTGGATGCCGCTGCCCTCGCTCTGGCCCATCCCGGGAGAAATGAGATTCTAAACCCACACTTAGAACCTCGACACAGCAGTCCCAGCCAAGAAGAGTGTTTAATGATCAGTTTTACCAGCTGTCATGGACATCCACAAACAGGCCTGTCCCTGCCCTGGTCCCGTCTGCCGGTGGAGGGAGGCTGGGCCTTGAGCGCTTTTCTGGCGGGAAAGAGGGACATATACGTGCTGGGGTGAGGCGGGATCTCTTTGGCTTCTGAGTGGCTGGGCAGTCTGGGCAGCCAGGGAGGAGACCCGCCAGGACAGCTGGGCATCCCCGAGGTTTCTCTCCTGTTGGTGGGAAGCTGAGGGATCTCCGGGTCAGGCCTGAGAGGTTCAGGTCGGTCTCACAATCGAGGGCGATTCATTACGGTGGACTCGGAAAAATCCACGTTCCTGTAGCATGTGGAGGTGGCATCAGCAAGGATGCGGAGGAGAGAGACACAGAGAGATCCCCTCACCCGCAGCATCTCTGGGCGCTCAGATTCGGGGGTGCTCCGTGCTGCTCCTTTGGGCCGCCTGCAGCAAGTTAAGCTGACCCTAACAATGGGCACTTTCCTTCTCGTTCCCAGGTTGGGCCTTGGTGTCCTTGTCGGTAAAATGGGGCTGTCTTTGGCAAGCCCTCACCCGTTGGTCTGCAGTGTGGGGAGAACTACACGAGCCAGTCTAAGCCCCGCACGACCGTGGCCCTGAACGCCGACATTCCTGCTCCATTCGAGTCACGGCGGGTGTGCAGGTGGGGACGGTGTGGCCTCTGAGCCCGCCGCAGACTGGGGCTGGTTCTCGTGGTTCTCCAGTCGCTGGGTGTGCTCCCTCCGGCCCCCCACCTTCCTCTCCTCGGTCCCACTTCCCTCTCCATTTCCTTCTGCTTTTCTCATGCTCCAGATGGCCAGAGCCTCCGGGAACGATCATTGACAGGAGCCCCGTCCCATTAGCAGTTCACGGCGACAGGAGGTCCCTGCACTCTTGAGCAGAAGCTCTTACCTTCAGATGTCCTAAAAAAACACCCTAAACATATGGTCCTGTCATCAGCGGAGAAACCCTGGTCTTCGACTATCCCTGTCAGGCTTCCGGACACGATCCTGCCGGATTGTTCCAGGACTCAGATGCTGCGTCGTCAGCATAGGTGTTCGCTGTCCCTGATGTCTGGAAGCGGGCACACTGAGATTTCCCTCTAACGCGGCCAGGGCCGAGGGGCCCAGACGCTGGGTGTTCCCCATGGTCTCTGTCTGGTCTTGTCTGCCTCCAGACCATGGGCAGCGGGATGACGACTCTCATGGCCTCGTGTTTTGTTCCTTCTTGTTTCTGTGGCAAAGGACACGTGGGCTGCACGAGGCTGACGAGGGCTTGGATCTGACCTGTGTGGCGTCGGAGGCCATCACTCCCATCAATACGCTATATGCCTTCGCCAAAGGGCACGTTCTCCACCCACCAGCCCCGTGAGCTTGGCGGGGACGCCGACTGCTTACCTGGGCCAGTTGGCAATGGCTGTCCCCAGACTCCCGTCCTCCCTGGTCCTGAGCTCTAGAGCTGAAACCTCGTGGCCTGGCCTCCTGCCGGCTGGAAATTGTGTGGGACAGCTCTGCCTGGGACGACAGTGTCGGCTAAAGGTCTCAGAGAAACAGGAGAGCCTTGAGGACACGTGGTCAGCCGTGGGTCACACGAAACCACGTTTCTAGGGGTGACGCTGGGGGTATTTTGGGGACAGCTGCGCCTCTCCACTCAGAAGCTGAGTGACCCCCAGGAGATTCCTTAATGTCTCTGGGCCTCCGTCTCCTTGTTTGGAAAGTGAAGGTTGTCAGATCAAGTGACAGAGCGGTGGGAGAAGAGCTCGGGAGCTGCTTTAAGAGCAGTCAGGTGTCAGCTCAGACTTGAAACGTGGGTGCCCTAGCGACACTAGCGCCACATGGGGGTCTAGAGTGCGTTAACTGTACCTACGTGTTACCTGTGTCTTGGGAAGGTGTATCTGTGGCTTGGTCCTAAGTATGGCCACGAGGCCAACACTCAAGTTAGAAAAGGGTCAGACATTTGGGTTCACGTCTTTCCGTCCAGGCCCACCTGATGCCTGGACAGTGTTTCAGCAGACGCAGGGGTGGTGCTTTAGTTTGTTGAAAGGGGCGTCAGGTGACAGCAGCCACTGTTGAATTGTCGGATTTGTTGCCGGTTGGCAGGGTGTGGCCAGCGAGCGTCTGTCCCGCCGTAACGAGTGGGAGATGCTGAGGCCCTGCTTATAACCTACTCCCCACATCAGTGCTTTCCCTGCGTGCCCCTCGACGGGTCCCCTCCCGAGCAGGTGCAAGCGCAGGTCTCCACCTTGTCCTGGTCGTTACTCAGAGCAGGAAGGCCCCTTCTGCGTCCCAGGCACCAAGCGGGCCACCAGTGGGGAGCGGCGTCCCACGATTCTTGTGCGTCTGCCCTGGGGACCCAGTGGGACCTGTGGCCAGTGCCAGAAAGGACCAGGTCCCAGCGCAGTAGGACTGGGGGCTGAACGAGACGGGCCGCTTGGCTCTCCTGGTCCCCCATGTGGGACCCGGGCACAGACTCCTCCCTGGCTGAAGCTGAATGGGCTTCCCAGGCAGAGAGAAGCCTTCCGGAGAGGTTGGGAAGGAAGGTAAGTGTCCGAGGGCACGGCGGAGCCCGGAGACAGTGAAGGCAAGTGGGACCAGATGGTCAAAGGTCAAGCAGGGGACACCAGCCAACGTCACAGGCTGTCGGTGTCCCAGTCCGCTGCTGAACAGAGAACAGGCGTGGACTTCCCACTGCGAGGGCGGCTCCTAGGGCAGGGAAGAGGCCGTAGCCCGGGCCGTTCCACAAGCAGTTAGACAGTTGGGTCGCCAGCAGATGGACTCGGGGCCGAGGGCTAGGCTGGGAGCGAGAGGCACGTGGCGACCGGCTGGGAAAGGAGGTGGGGGCGAGAAAGCAAAATGGAAGGACGGGGTGGCCCCGTGGCCTGTTGCTTTGTCCTGAGCTCCTGCTTCCTTGGCCCTCGGCATCAGATTAGGTGCTGCCCATCTTCTTGGGGTGTGAAGCCTTGTGAACCACCTGACAGGAAGCCGGGATGGACGGGGAGGGGGCTGTCACCCGTGTGTGGAACTCCTTAGAAATGCTAACATTGCACCAGAGAACCCAGAATAAGACGCAACAGACCGGGAAGGCCCCAGGGGACGCACCTGCTTGGGAGAAAATGTGCTGCTAGCAGGGACCGTAGCGCTGGTCCACGGGCTCTCCGGGGCAGTCCTAGTCTGTGCACAGGCCAGGTTCGTGGCAAGTGGCCAGTACGCTTGGGCACAACCCTCACAGTTCATGGCTGGTGAAAATTCAGTCATTCTATTTCAATTTTTACTTTACCCGCTGTGTCGGGTCCAGGGTTCCTTTCATTGAGGAGTGACCAGACCGCTACACAGGGACAGATGTCTCGGTATATTGTCTGTCCTGCACTCTCATTCTTGACTCTTCCTGGTGCTTTATAGGAGCCCCTAGCCCTTTGGCTCGCACGGTCTTGTGTGAAGGGCAGCCCAGGTACAGTTCTGCCTGTTGCGCACTCGAGGGCCTTCCTCGTCACAAAGTAGCAGTCACTGCCGCCAGCACACCAGGACCCCGAGGACGAGACGGGTCCCCTGCCCTGCAGACCATGGTGCAATACCTGTCTTATGTCAGAAAACTTTCTTTCTGCTCTAAAATGGCAAGTGGCTCATAACGTCATCTCAGCCACACACTTTCTGGCAAAGAAATCTGGAAAGCTTGTAAACATCCCAAAAGTCCTGTTTCCGTGCAACTTCCCCCTTGTCCTGCAGATGGCCTTTCCCCTTTATCCCTAAACTAAGAGTAGCCTTGGGGAGGAACAGAGTCGTGACCCACTCGTTCAGAGTTTGGACCTTCTCTCTGGGGAGGTCCTGCCTCCCTCATTTGCAGGGATGTTCGAAATGTGGCTTTTAACTCAAATCTGACTCAAACGTTGATCATTTCAACAAACTGCAATTAGTGTACCATCTGTAAACAAGCCCTGTAGTCTGTCATTTTATTATAATGGAGAACTGAGTTGTTGTCAAAGTTAAATCTGTTTTGGGAGTTCGAGGAGATCCGATCCCATCAGGTGCTGGTGAAACCCCGTGCAGGATGTCCGCTCACCCAGGGTAACTGTCAGGTCCCCTGTCCCCCGGACCTCTGCACACTTGCTCACTCCGAGAGTCTGCAAGGGAGAACGAGTTTCTGCCTTCAACACTGTCTCTAGAGCAAAATCACATCTTACTGGTGTCAGATAAAATTAAACTGAAGGCAAAATGAAATTTAAAAGTCACCGAGTCTCAGCCGTTAACTGGGGCACATGGTCCCAGCAGACCTCCTCTTTGCTGGTCCCTCTCGCCAAACACCGTTGTCGGCGCCGAAACCACCGATCGCGGGGGAGCGGCCTGCAGACGCGGGCAGCCTGTGCCCCTGGGGCCACTGCGCCGTTCTGGACTGGGGGTGCGCGCACCTGTTGCTCGGGGAAAAAAATGCAGTAAAGATTTGCTCTTCTCTCATCTGAATAAATGGCTCTGTTTACTAATCATGGATTCCTCTTTCTTCTTATTCCAAAAGATTTCTGAGGTCGCTGCCTTAGTAACCCGGAGGACGATTTCCTTCATTCGCTGCTAAGTTTCGGCTGAAAGCTTGAGGCCCGTCACACCCTTTTCTCGGGCACTTGCCTTGTTTTCTCCGCAGGCGTCAGGGCAGTGGCCAGCGGCGGGGAAATGCGTGGCCCAGGCCTGCCCTGGACACTCAGCTCTCCTCCTTCCGCCCGAAGCCACGTTAGCAGTGTTGCAACCTCAGAAGGAACATTCTAGCACCCGGACTCCCTCAGTGTTCCCTTTAAATCTGGGTTTTATTCATGAGTTATCTTTGTAGCTGAAAAATTAAAATCGAACCCAGTCTTTTCATGACGCACTTGAACATGTTGGTTTCTATTTCTTCCCCCCAAATGCAGCTACTGCCTAATAGAAGCGAAAAGTGAGGCGGGGGCTCTGTGGCCTTGGCCAAGGTCACTCGGCAGGTGGGTGTCGACCCCTAAATATCTGGACCCCAGCAAAGTCCGAGCCGGCTCCCTGCAGGCCCCGGGGAGGCCCCAGAGAGGCAACGCCTGGACTTCACACTCTGGTTCTGCATTTTGGTGTCTGCATTGAGGTGTGACGGCCCACTGCAGGGACAGGGCCTCCCAGTGGGGATGTCCCCGTAGCGTGGGAGGTCGTCCCCAAGGCTGGGCCTCCCCGGGGGTCCATTCAGAGACGAGCGTTGTCGTTTTGCAGGCCTCTTAAAACTTGGTTTCTGAAAGGCAGCTGCGCCGGGGGTTCTCCCCTGTGAACACGTTTTCTGCGCTGGAGTCGACCTCTCCTGCGGGCCCGCTCCCTTTCTCTCCTTCTTTGGCTGCTGTTGCAACGTCACCTGCCGGCCCCCGACACTGGCGTCTGTTTTGGATGGTAGCATTCGTTTGTTTTCAGATAGGAAGAAGCGGGAGCGCGCTTCCCTCTGACTGTAGCTGCCTTAGTATGTGTGGGTCATTGTAAGCGCGGGCGGCCCTGGGGGAGGGTGGACGCTCGCTGGGCAGCGGGCAAGGAGCTGACCTTGAAAATACCCCACAGGACTGGCCCGGCACCTGACGTGTCACCCAGAGAAATGCCTTCCTTGGGATAAAGGTCCTTTGGCCCCTGGTAAAGAGGCCCCAGAAGTCCCAGCACTGCCCGTTTAAGACCTTGCTGGGGCGGCAGGTCTGAGCCGTGTCTGCTTTTGCAGCGTGTCTGACCCTCGGCCACATCATGGGATGTGGCCTGCCTCGTGGGGGCTGGAGGTCGTGGCTTCTCAGCTGTGGTCTGGGTCCTCAGCCGTTGGGTCAGAGGGTGTGGCGCGCCCTCCCCTTGCTCCTCTGCACGCCTCTCTGCAGGCGTCGAGCTATTTTTCTGGAATTTGCTCCGTATTTGTGAGTACTCGGCTTACACCGCTCTTTCTCGACCTTCAGTCTGAGGTTGTATTGATCGACCTAGAAGGATGAGGAAGGTGCAGCCTCCTTTCGCTGTCTCAGAAGTGTACTTTCCGTCCGCCGTCCTCTCCGTCTAGGAATACTTAAACACTTGGTTACACTGATGCCTGGTATTTATGGGAACTTGGGGACCCGCTTGCTGTCAGTGCTGACTCAAAGATACATGACGACCGGGGTTTTTTCCTGGAGTTTTGTTCTGTTTCCACAATGTTCAACATACTTCCCATGGGTCTATCTGTAAATGCTTGTAATTGTCCCATCTGGAACGACGGCCACCTAGACCAGCCACCTGGCTGATATTCGGGACTCTTCTGCCCGGGGCCACCCCCTGATAGCTTAACTACTCCGCCGGCTGGATCCCGTTTCCTGGACTCCACATCGACCCCTGGCGCTTTTGCCTTTGGGGGGGTCCCATCGTCTACTCGCCTTTTGGCTTGTTTTCTGCAACCGTCCTTAGTGGGCGGTCGGCTGGGGATAGACTTCTAGATTGGGTGGGATTGTCCGTCAGCTTTCAAAGTTGTCTTCTCATCTCCCAGCTGCTGGTGCTGAGAGCCCTGAGGCCATTCTGGATTTGGACTTTTGGCGTGGACTCCTTTCTGCCCCCTTCCTGGAAGCGTTTAACAAGGGCCTTCCTCTGACCCCAGATACTGAAGCTTTAGGAGCTCAGTCCTTTACGTTGATGTGGGGGTGTTTGTCCGTCACTCTGCATGGAGGGCGGGTCGCTGAAGCCTGGACACTCACAATCTCCCACCTGGGAAGTGTCCTCTGATTTGTTCGTCATTCCTTCCACTGCATTTTCCTCATTTGCTCTGTCTGGAATCACACCACTCGAGTAGTCTCTCTCTTGTGTGGTCACTTAATTTTCCTTGTTTTTGACTTTCTTTTCCATTTCATTAATTTTTGTTCTAATTTCTGAATAATTTCATAATCTTTTCATTCTATAAGGTCTTTAATTTTAATCACATTTTTAGTTTCTGAAAACTGTTGTGTTTCCCTTGAGCGTGGCTTGGGTGGCGTGGACAGTGCGACGCGCGTCTCCTCTTCTCCCCGATGCCTGCCCGAGTGCCTCTTGTTTGTCCGCTCATTCGTTTGGTCCCGCCTTTCTTGTTGGCTCCTTGTGTGCGTCTGGCGGCCCGTGGCTCAGGCACGTTTGCCGGCACAACGGCAACAGCGGTGCGGGGTCCGCGGAGACGGCCTCCCGAGAGCGGCGGGCGACCGTGCAGGAAGTCTGTGCTCTCGTTGTGAGCAGCCGTCATTGAAATCACATCAGCTAATGCACAACTAGGTAAGTTATATAAGAAACACAGACAACCAGTACTTAGAACATCACCCTGAGGGCATTTACCGCGTTTTCTCGGTGTCCGTGCTCTGGAGGTTTATGGTCACGCATGCTCAGTGGACCGTAAGGCAGCGCGCCACCACACTTGTCTTCCCGGCCCCCAGACGGGAGCAGCATCCCAGTGACGGCTTGGAGTCGGCCATGAGGGAACGTTCCCATCGTGGAAGTTGTCCAAGCCAGAGCAGGGCTCCCCTGTGCGTCCAGCCGCACCAGAAAGCCCGTCGTCACACCTGCACCAGCACACCGTGCGGTGACTCCGGTTGTACCCCTGGTGCTCACCAGTTCAGGCGACGGCCACTTGGCGTCGCTTTCCACATGTGAGCAAGGACTTACGGCCGTCGATGCCATGAGCTCACCCACAGCCCGGGGCTCTGGGACTCAGGGACGCCCCCCTCTGAACACGCTTCCCTCTCCAGCAGGCAGACCTGCTTCCTTGCCTTCATCCAAACTCAGCCTCCTCCAGCGGGAGGTCTACACAAAGACTAAAACTGTGGCTAATAGTCTTTCTGGATTTCACAAAACCATTTTATAGAAATGTTCCCATCACAGTTTGGAAATGACTGCTTTCCAAAGAACGAGGCTGTTCCAATGTCGCTTTTACTTCTCAGTAGGAATGCTGGGTTTCAGTACTTTTGTCCATTTAAGAAACTGTAGTTTTTGTAGGGTATGCGTTTTTTATTCTGTTTGAAAATATTTATAACAGTAATTAGCGCCATATTCTGCAAAAAAGTGTTTAATATTTGTTATAAAGGGAACCGTAGCTGTGAATGCCCATTGCAACGTGATATTTTAAAACATTCGGATGGAGATGCCTATAGTTAAGACACAAGGCATCTTTGAATTACAGTTCAATTTTCTTAAAAAGTTAAAATAAAAATTAAATCATATACATATATCATTCATGACAAAACTAATATTTTCTAAGCTCAGTGTTTAAGCCTGAAGATTATGACATTTTGAATAGGAAAAAATATAAACAGCTAGAGTAAGACAATCACAAAGAAATGAGATAATAGTCTTTAGATGAAACAATTAAATATGAATCATGACATAATCACAGACCCCCGACGGGTAAAGAAGAAAGCTCCTGATGATATAATCGTGTTGTTTTGTAACGTCTGTCGCTGTTCAGGCTAAAAAGATATTTGTTCCGTTGTAAACTCCTCTTCTGTTGCGCTAACCTTTCTCAAATGTTCCTATAGACGAGGGATTCCCTGCTTCCATTGAGTTGAAAGTAGTGACACTGAGAGAGTTTACAACATCCCGGCAGATTTACCCAGCAGAGCGCTCCCTGAGCTGCCCCGCTGACGGGCACAGACACACACAACACCTCCTTGTCATTGTTTCCAAACGTGAAGAGTGGGAACTTCAAGGTCACTAGACCTTTTTTCCTAAGCAGATTGGTATAAAATTTATCTAAAAGTTGAAAAATGAAATGGACTCTATCCGCTTGTGCAGAACTCCTAGAATCATTCTGATCGGAGACTTTTACTTTTTTTGTCTCACACGGTCTCATTCAGTAGTCGGTGTCACCGTCAGATCCAAGTCGCTGCCTGGAGAGAAAGCCTGTCTCTGGAATTCTGGAGCTGGAGGCCGGGAGAAGAATTTGTCACGCGTGTGTCTGAACATGACCATGTTCCTGTTCGCATGCATGTTCGCGCGCACAAACACATGCTCGTGCACACACGTGTGTCTGTGTGCTCGCAGAACGGACTCGTACACACACGACTTCATAAACAAATTCACATTCGTATCCATGGGCACGTGCTTGCTTCGGCAGCACATATACTAAAATTGGAACGATACAGAGAAGATTAGCATGGCCCCTGCGCAAGGATGACACGTATCCACGGGCATGGACACACGTGCTCATACCTGTGTGCGAACTCAAACGCGCACGAGTATTCGTGTGGACAGCCGCGTCCACACGCACGCACCGTTCGCAAGCACACCGACGTGTCTTTGTAGAGATGGGCAAGTGGTGCGTGTTATGGCTTGTGCCGTCGACGCGGGTTAGAGCGTGTGCAGAGAGGCCCGGCCCCACTGCTGTGGGCGTCCAGATCTGTCGTGGACCCGCTTCCTCATCCATGTGTCTGCAGTGGTTGTGGACTGTGGGCCCGCTCTGGCGCCCGTCCCCGGCTCCGTTCTGCTCTCCCTTGACTTCCGAAGATGCGGGGTGAAGACGTAGGTGATGGGTCACTCTGGATTCTTCATTTGTAACTGATATCATCCCTTTTAAAATAAACCTGTTTATTTATAATATTAATTTTTCTTTTTAATATTAATTAAATTAAATATAATTAATTAAACATTAATATTTAATATTTCAAGTAACTCACGGTTGTTATGGGCAATGGGGAGAGCCGGGCAGGGTGCGGGTGGGCAGGAGCTCCTCGGCAACGAGGACGGTCGCTGCGACCGTAGTTACCGTCCGAGCAGAATAGCGGTGTTTCTTGTTCTGGTGCTTATTTCACAGCGGTGGGACCCTGACGCGGTACAAGTCTGTGTCCCAGCTTTACCTCGTGGTGCGGCAGCAGAAGCATTTCTCCGTGTCATGAAAGCGCTTTCTCGGGGGTTTTCAGAGGCTGAGGAACGTTCTAGCCTCTGGCTGCCGTCTGAGTCCCATTTCCTGGCTCTGTTACTGAACGTCTACTTGCTTTCTACACTTTGTGGTATTAGGGAGACCTCCCAGTGGGCCCCTCTGAATTCGGGATGATCTTCTAGGAATAGATCGTGTAGAGTGAAATGGCCGTGACAGGAGGCATGAGCACGTCGAGGGCTCCCGAGCAGCCTGTCCCCCAGAATGGCCTGCGTTCACCCGCACCTCACGCCCCCCTCAACTTGCTGGTGTCTCCTCGGCCTCGGCCGCAGTGTTACCTTCACAGAGCAGCCTCCGCATCCTCAGCACGGGCTTGTGCGTGGCTGGTGAACCACTCGGAACCTTCCAGAGCTCCGGGAGGCCTCCTGTCAGCCTCCCCCCAGCCACACTCTGTGCCCTGGAAAAGCCGAGCTCGTTCGTCGTCTTCCTCTCTGATCCTTAACTCATGCTTTGCTAAATCTGTTCCGTTTGGATTTTTTCCATCATTTGCCCTTGACTCAAAGACATATTGACCCAGATGTGAACCTCAGGCCCTTCTTGGCTTCCAGAGAGCAAACGCGAGCCCCGCGCTCTGAGGGGAGGCGGCCGGCTGGAAGGTCTGGGACGGCTGTGGACAGGCAGGGGTGCCCCGGCGGGCGCCCGGCTGCCCACGGCATGAGGCAGGGCTCCTCACCCAGTCCTGTCCCTGTCCCACCCCTCACCCGTCTCCTCGGGGGCCCTCGTTGACCCCCAAATCGCTCTCATCGCTATGCGCTGCCACGCAGCCCCTCCTTTCCCCCCCGTCCTGGACGGTCGCAGGGTCAGGCCTTTACGTCAAAGGTCACGGAGCTTGGAGGGACGAGGGCTCCTCTCCTGGGCCGCCGCGGCGTGAGTTCACCCTCAGAGCGGCCGGTGCTCCTGCCAGTCCTCGGGTCACAGTTCTCAGAGGGTCACGTGCCGGGGAGCGTCTCTCGGGCCCCTCCCCCACCCCCTCCTTGAGGACTTTGCTTCTCCTCCCGTGGAGTCGACCTGCACTGCTCTCTCCGTTTCCGGTGCACGGTGTCGCGGTCCCCAGTCGGGGCGTCTGTCCGCACCCGGCCCGACACGTGTACTCTTCATCCGCGTCCTGCTTTCCTTCCGTCCCTCCCGCCGCCTCCCCTCTGGCGACCACCAGCTCCTTCTCTGGGTTTAAGAGCTTGGTTTTTGGTCTCTTTCCCTTTGTTCATTTGTTTTGTTAAATTCCACGTGAGCGAGACCCTATGATAATTGTCCTCCTCTGACTTTCTCGGCTCCAGCGTCGTACCCTCTAGATGTACCGCGCCGCAGGGAGCGAGACCGCGTCCTTCGGACGGCCGAGCCCTGCTGCCCGTGCGCGCCGTCGCCCATCACCCGTGGAGGACGCCGGGCCGCCTCTTGGCGTGGCTGTTGTGGACTGGGCCGCGGTAAGCAGAGGGCACACGTATCTTTTCGAACTCGGGGTTTCGTTCTCTTTCGGTGAACACCCAGCACGAAATGACCGGGTCATATGGTATTTCCATTTTTAATTTTTTGAGGAAACACCGTGGCGTTTTGTGCAGCGGCTGTACCCATTCGTCTCCTCGAAGTGCTCAGATCTGCTCCCTCCGGGGGCGGCTGGGTGTTCCGCCTGCAGCTTCCCCGTCTCACAGGCACGCGTGTGTGTGGGGATGAGTGTGGAAGGACTCCGCCGCCCGTGGGGTGCGCCCGGCCTCCTCGCCCCACTGTGGAAGTGGAGGGGACACATGCAGACCCAGGTCTGGAAGGGAGGGAGGAAAAGGTGCTGGAAATGGGACGTGGTACGCGGACCGCATGGTCCCGTGAGTCAGGTTGCCTCAGAGCCGCTCTGCGGGCGTGCGCCGAACCGTTGGTCCCCAGCCGGCACGCAGCCCGGGCTGTGGGGGGACCTGCTGGGCGCGGGTCTCACCCCAAGAGCGGGCCAGGAATCCAGGGCTCTGGGCTCGCGGCCGCACCTCCTGTCTGCGCCCAGGGGCTCGCTGGGAGGAGGGGGCTTCGGGCCCTGCAGGGAGGTCAGGTCACGTCCCAGCTCGACGTGTGGGTCGGGCGGACGGCTGTGTTTCTGGGGTTTTGGGGATGTGGCGCGGCCTGCCAGGCATGGCGCATTCCATGGGACTGTCCTCACGGTGGTTCTGATGACAGAGCGGCACCTTGTGTGTGATTACAGTCCGGGCTTATTCACGACTCTCACTGGCTCAGTCGGTACCTCAAGCCGACGTCGGACGCAATCTGCAGATGTCGTGTGTGAGGCGTACGTGCGTGCCCACCCGCACTCGGTACCTGTGCGATAAGGCCTCGTAATACTGTGGGACACACAGTGTTCATCAAAGCCTCCCTTTGTGCAGGTACAAAACGAATTGTGTTGTTGTGTGTTGGAGGTCAAAGTTGTTACAATAAACCATCCGTCTTGGAGATTTTTAGAGGAACCTGTTTAAAAGGTTAAAGTGGGTAATTATCATACCCTAATTTACAGCTACTTGGCAATAAGAGTTGCTTTTCAATGAACCATTTATTCATGACCCAGTGCTCCGCACTGCGGGATTCTTCTTGATGAGGTTAGGAAATGTAATTAATAAATGATGGGATTATTTATGGTTCATGGTGCCCGATCGGGACATACAGCGATACGGGGAGTGTGTTAGACGAGTCTCACGTGCAGGCTCGCAGACTTTAATCCGCAGGTTGAATTGTCATGTCTCGCGCTCTGGGTGGAACCTGCAGCACGGTTCTGCGGGGCGACCTGCTGCTTTCTCGTGAGGAAGACAGCCGTGTGTCTAGATGGGTTTGGGGGGAGGGCAGAGGGGGCGATCGTGTGGTCGCCCAGAACTGGAATGTCTGACTCCTGGTTACAAACAAGTTAGGACTCAGGTTAGAATCGTGATAAGAGGAGACTCAACAATGTGCCTTCGTGTCACCAACTCAAAGCATGGGCAGCCTGTGCTACTCAGTTTTTCTAAAGGTGATTTCTTTTTTTTTTTTTTGCATAAAAATAAGGTTTGTAATGTCGTTTGTTCTCCGAGTCTCTCCTGACTTGGCACTTGGTAAGCGGTGTGTGTCGAGAACTGGGACGTGCTCTGGCTGGTGTGAGAGCCGGAGCTCTGGCCTGTCCACTCCGTGGACGGTCTGGAAGGAGAGGATGCTGGCTGCGGGGTCTGAACA
This sequence comes from Eira barbara, assembly GCA_020311275.1. Taxonomy (NCBI): domain Eukaryota; kingdom Metazoa; phylum Chordata; class Mammalia; order Carnivora; family Mustelidae; genus Eira; species Eira barbara. The sequence goes on along the minus strand of JAHRIG010000037.1, from coordinate 1,822,361 downwards.
CCTCCACTGGGCCAGGGCGACTCTCGGGCCTGCCCCAAGGTGACAGTGATGGCCAGGGAGTGGGCGTGGGGGGCAGTCACAGCAGTGTCCTCCTACCGCCTCGCAGGATTTGGGCCGGGTGCCGGGAGCTTCGCCCCATGTGTTGGGATTTCCCGGTCCGCCGTGCCACACCGTGGGCCATAACTGATGCTTTTCCAGTCTGGCTGAGAGAATAGGGCACTGACGTTCAGTGAGCTGTCCAGGGTGGCACAGCTCGTGTGGACAGGGTGAGTCAGGGCTCGGGATCCCAGCCATGGCCCTGTCCAGGAATCCCGTAAACTGTGTGGTTTGTGAGCCCCACTCAGCTCTGCCTCACGGCTCTTCCAAGGTCACCTTGAGCTACCTTCTGAAGTTGGCCGCGTTTACATCTATCATCAGGAGTGAAACAGAGGGTCTCTGGGAGCTGGGGGGGATGCAGAGTCTGCTGGCTCCCCTCATCCGTGGCCTGTGGAAGGCACCCAGAGCCCTAGTCTACAAAGGGCTTCACCCAGGCCACTGGTTCGTGGGACCTAGTTCTTCCCATCTTAGTGCACGTAGTTTGGAATGTCCCTTTCCTACCTGCATTGGGTTGAGTCGTGCCCCCACCATGTCTACTCAGCTCCTCAGAGCGTGACCTTGCTTGGCAATTGGGCCTTTGCACACGTGATTAGCTCGGATGAGGTCACTGTGGAGGAGGGCAAGCCCTGATTCCGCGACGGGGAAGTTCGTGTGAACGTCCCACTGAGCGCGCGAAAGCCACGCAGAGGAGCTGTGGAGACACACGTCTGCCCGCTGTTCTGCAGCTGCGGCTGGGACGGATGGCTAAGGCGTGGCCTCGTGGAACCGGAGAGGGGCGAGGCCGGCGTCCCCGTGGTGACAGCTGCCAGACACAGGTCACCGTGCCCTGCGACATGCACGTGCGGGGTTTCTGGTCTTTACAATAAACCATCGAGGGAGGTAAGACACCTCCTTTTTCCAGTTGAAACGGAGACACAGAAGTAAAATATTTACCAATTCAGGGTTAAAAACACCTAATTGTACAAAGACACACCTGCGCCCGACTGCGGTGCTGCGTGGACGCGGAGCTTCCTGGCTCCTTTCTTGTACGGAGCAAACACGACCGTCCCTCCGGCAGAGCGAAGGATCACACGCGCTGTCGCGGCAGGAAGATGTGCGGGATGTCGAGCGGCTCAGACAGAAATTAGGCATTCGGTGTGTCGCACACACATTCCCGTTCTTGCTGGCGTGTCCTGTTTCTCTCGCTTCTGTCGTTCTGGCTTTAGCCCAGTAGGAGCGCGGCCCTCGAAATAAACTGAGAGGGGTCAGTGGCGTGATTCTGTAAGTTCTGTAAAGCTGGGGCCGGCAGGAAGCGTGCACGGAGCACGGTAGAGCGCCGAGCGCCATGGGGAGAACCGACTGCGCAGGTGCCCTCGGAGCCCCCCAAGGACGTCACCTGGAGCTTGGCTGGCAGGCGGCAGGTGTGTCTGCGCTGAGGTCTGCGCTGGAGTCCGCGCTGGGGTCCGCGCTGGGGTCCGCGCTGGGGTGCGCGCTGGGGTCTGCGCTGGCGTCTGTGCTGGGGCCTGCCGCCGCCGCCCTTGAACTTCACCTAGCATTTTGAGGAACGAAACAGTGTGTTTGTTCCGCAGGTGGAGAGCAGGGCCTCCCTGGAGGAGGCGGCGCAGGGCCAGGCAGGCCTGAATCCACAGGATGTGGCGCGTGACGCGGGCCTGGGCAGACACGCCTCCAGTCCGGCGGGACCCTCCGTGGACTGAAAGGGAGGAAACCGCAGAACCACATCGAGTTTCCTGCAGCTACTGCCCTCCACAGAGCAGAGCATCGGCATCTGCCCCCAGAGGTAGTGCTTCCGGCAGGCTCTGTCGCCGCGAGTGAGCTCGGCGGTGGGTCTGGGAGGGGGGTTCGGGCTTCGTCGGATCCGTTCGACATCCAGCTGTTACTGGGCTTTAAGAGCTGCCCAGCCGAGAAGCATCCGCCGATCCCCTCCCAGTGAGCCCTGGTGCTGGGGCCGGAGCCGCGGCGGCCTCCGACGGCGGCCGAGTCGCTGGAGTCTGTGTCGGGATTTGGATGCTTGTTTTCCGGTAGGAGATTCAGTTCTGTCGATTAAGGTAGAACACCTGCTTTTTCTCTGACTTTCCAGTAGATTTACATTTACAAAAAGCCAAGCAGGTGCTGAATTTTGTTGTATTATAATGAAATGGAAAGTTGTCCATGTCACCAAAGTGACTGAAAAATTTCCAAAGTGAAGCGGAATCCGTGAGCTCTTCTGGGGCTCCGGGGCTCCGCTCCCGGCATGGCCTCCAGGGCGGGTTCTGCCAGGGGCTCGGTGGGAGAGTGTGGAGAGATGACTCTCCATGTGCTAGTGCCCAAGGGCTTTATGGATCCCCGGAAAGAGGTTTTTTTGTTTTTAGTTTTTTGTTTTTTTTTTCTCTAAAGAAGGAGGGTCGGGATGCAATTTTATGTAGCATGTTTAATACAGCATTTCTGAATAGCAGATTGCCAGGACTCTCAGGAGCGCTATTATATCTGTGATTCTGGAGCCAGGAGTAGAGAAATTGCCGCAATTACAGTCCCGTCTCATTGATTAACGCGATAGCAAAATAGTCACGAAAATATTGGCATTGCCGCTTCAGTCTGTTTTACCTAATGACGCTCACGCCAATCAAACCGGATTTATCAAAGGAAGGCATTAAAACCACAGTGGCAACCCCGTCTGTCGCCTGAACCTCCGCAACTTCGTGTGCACGAGGCAGACGCAGGCCTGCCCCTGAACTTGTCTCATCCCAGTTTCGACGCTGAGTGTGCAATCAGTTTCTGGGCATAATCACAGGAAACAAAAATACTTACCTTTAAAAGTCTGTGTGTTTTGATATGTAAAAAAGCCGTCCCATGGATAGCGTTCTTACTGCACGTGTCCTACGCGAGTTACTGGAGAGACGAGACCCGGGCGCGGGATGATTTCTTCCCCAGAAAGAATTATTCGCTAAGGAATTACGTTTCTGTTTAGACATCTTTGCACCAAAAGTGAGAGGCTGTACTTGGGTGAAGTCCTGAGCTTGTCAAAGTTGTTTACATTCCCAGGCTTTCTGTTTGGTTTTTCTGAGTCTTTTGTTTCACGAAAACGAGAACTGGCCCCGCATCTTCTCCTACAGGAACTCTGGCTCTGTGTCTCGTATCTCGTTCCTTGCTTCGTTCTGTCGCTTGTCCGTGTCTTTATGTGTGGATACCTTTGGTCAAAGCAAACGCTGTGGAGATAAAATTCAGAGCATTTTGCAAAGCTCTCCTCGCTTTTCTGCCCTGGCCCCAGCTCCCGTATTCATGTAAATTCAGATTTATGTTGAACCAAGAGAGATGGGGTTTGGGAACGATAACGAGGCCCTTTGCTCTCTCTGACCTTTAGATGGTAACTCTAGGGCACCATTTGCTCTCTGAAACTCCTCCCCCGAAAGCTGTACCTATCCAAGATGTGCTCGCTTGGGAGGCAGGAAGGACGAAAGAAAGTTGTTGAAAACCTCGTGTCATCCAGACCCGGACAAAGCTCATTAAACCCTGTGCTTTGTTTGCTGTTGATCGAGAACTAAGAAAAGAGCCACAGTGAATGGGAACGAAAGCAGCCTTGTGGCTGTGCATGTACAAACTGCCAGGCCCCCAAAACAGAGTGGATGCGAATAAAACCAGCAGCCTTTTCTTCTTGCCCGATAGTGACAGCATTAGGTACCATCTACATGGCGGAGATGAGGCGTATTCGAGCTTTGGCCCTAGGCAGGCTGGAGAAGTGCAGAAAGTGAAGGACAGCCTCCCTCTGGCCCTCATCCGAGATCACTCCTTTCCAGCCTTGTTAGCTGCTCCCTCCCTGCCAGCCAGCAGGGAGCCCACCTGGAGCATAGCCGCTTCCTCCCTAGACCACTGAACTCCTACACATCCCTCAGGACCCATTTCACCTCTCACTTCATGCGTGGAGCCTTCCGGGATGTCTGCAAGGCCTGGTGAATCGTGCTCTCCTCTTGGCTCCCAGAGCACTTGGCTCCCAGAGACTTTCCTATTCACACAACGGGGTGGAGGCTTTCCCTCGCCTCCGCCCTCACGGCCAGCAGCTGGAAGCCGTGCCCTGCCGGCCCGTCCTCTGTGCCCAGCTGGCACCTAGCATTCTATAGATGCTCATCCAATGCGTAACTATGTGAATGAGTGGGTCAGTCAGCAGTGGTCCCTGGTGCGGCTACCCAGGCAGTGTAGACTGCAGTCGAGAACCGGCTGCAAACAGACGTTCACACGGTCTGTACTGTGGAGCGTCCGTGTATTTTCCAGGTCTGCTCCCTTCTCCTCGCTGATTTCAAGCCGTGGTTCCCTCTCGGAGCCCTTGCGTCCCCAGAGAAACCGCGCAGCCGCCCCCGCCGAGCTCAGAGTCCAGCTCTTGCCCCTCACAGGCGTGAACAGCGGGGCTGCAGACCAGTGCTCGCCCGGCACGCGCCAAGTGCTCAATAAACATGAGTCATCGTTAGGGCAGCCTTCGTCTTATCACAGGGCTTGAGAGGACGCGGTGAAGGGCCACAGCTCTGCCACGGGGCCCTGACACCCACTGACGCTCTCCCAGGATCTCCTCCCAGCCAAGTGCTGGCCACGGCTCTTTATAGGGACTGACGGGCTGGAGCTCGCGGCGGCCCCGGGCAGGAGGCGCCCTGAGACTCAAGACTGTTAGGAACTTGCTGGAATCATGTGGCGGGGGCAGACCTGGGGCTCGAACCAAGGCTGTGTGGATCCTGCTTCCACAATACATCTGTTCTTTATAGGGCATCTACCTTGTGCGTGGCGTCCTGGCAGGTGTGTAGGTGTCGGCTGGGCGGGAAACGCCCGCCCTCTCAGAATTAATCAAGTCGAGACATTCTGAAGGTTTTGCTGGATTTATAACAGTTCATTTCTGGAATGAGTCTGACCAGAGAATGTAATAAGTTAGTCGTTTCCCAGTGTTTCCGTCTAAGGATGCCCCGACACCCTGGAGCCCGAGAGTTATCGAGGACCCCGAAGAGCTTTAGTTTCCGTGGTTACAGCTGTTGATATTGACCAGGTTAGAAATTAAAACAGAAACACTTGAACTATGTATTAATTAAAAATTATAATGGTAAACTCATTTTTATAATATAATTAACACTTTTTTTTCTGAAAAAGAATAGTAATTCCTCTAACCAAAATTGTTAGTGAGAAAGATGGCATCATTTCACGTTTTTTTCAAACGTCTTTGGCGTCTGAGCAAAGATGCCTGTGTCCTCATCATTCTCCCGCCTTCCGTGCGCTGCTGGATGTTGTTCTGGCCGAGGCGGGTCGTAGATGGTCGGGCCTCCCGCAGACGCGGACCTGGGCAAGCCAGGAGCTTTCACAGCCTTTCCTGGGCGCGAAGGCGTCCTTTCCCGACTCGGCACCAAGATGCAGCCCGCGGGAGCGGCTGCAGGGCTCCCCGTGGGGTGTGGTCGGGGCCGCGCTCGTGCCCTGCTGCGCCGAAGCCCATCCCTCATTGAGTGGGTCTCCTCACCCGCCCGTGCTTCTGTGACGTCACGTGGGGCCGTTGGAGAAAGCGGTCCCCTCTGCCGTGCGGGTCTTTGGACATTCACAGATCTTGTCGCGCGGTATCAGAAGATCCCAGTCGGTAACAGTAGCATCGCTCTGTCATCAGAGTCTCAAGGACCAAGAGGTCGGCCTCGCCAAGCCCGAGGTGGAGCTCAGGATGTTGGACGTTTCCCCGGAGAACTCAAAGTTTCTCCTCGGCACCAACATGCAGAGTTGTTTTCCTTGAAGTAACAGGACGTCTTCTTTGTGCAGCTTTGAGTCAGCGCCGGCCAAGTCCCCGACCCGGAGGGCCTCTGTTGGGCTGGGAGCTGTTCTTTCAGGGACACTGGGGTCCCACAGAGGAGTGGCTGGTGCGCTCCCAGGTCCCTCAGCCTTGAGCAGCGGGGCTCACTGCAGGACGTGGCTGCCGGGGACAGAAAGGCCTGGGCCCCTGAGCCGCGCTTTCAGAAGGGGACCGCTTTCTCCCGTGTCGTCAGGGACCGGCTCGTGTGATGCTAGCTTTCTCTCTCTCTATTCCGAGTCCAGGGCAGTGAGAACCATCCAGTGATGACCAGGGATGACCAGCGGAGGGTGGTGTCATGACGTCTGGTTTGTGCCAAGGCACCTGCCATTGGCCCATGTTTCATGAAAGGAGGCTCCTTTCCTGCTGTTGTGGACTAAATTCTGTCCCCCAAATTCCTGTCTTCAAGCCCTCACTCCACAAAGTGCAGGCCGTGACCTTATTCGGAAACAAGGTCGTGCAGATGGAGCTGGTTGAGTTGAGGTCAACTGGGGGCCGGCGGTCCTCATCCAATGACGGCGTCCTTACAGAAGGGGAGGTGAGGACACAGCAGAGACCACAGGGGACGCCGTGGGGACACGGGGTGTGCACTGGACCCCCTTCCCCGGTGCCTTCCGAGGGAGCACGGGCCTGCCTGCGCCCCGATCCCGGGCCTGCGCCTCCAGGACTGGGGGAAAGCAGGTGCGTGGAGCAGCCCGCCCAGGCGGGGGCTCTGTTACGGCCCCAGGACACAGATACCCCAGGCTGCAGAGAAACATTCCAGAGCAACGTGTACTGAGTCAGGGCATCCAAGGTGCTCGGCAGCCCCGTGAACGCCGCCCGCGACGCTAGACGCTGTCCTGCTTGTGCACTTCAGTTCCTTCGCTCTTTAACACAAGCTGCTCCGACTCTGCGTGCTCTGGGCGTGACAGTGCTCGTGTCTCCAGCCGCGATTCTCCACGTCCTCCTCTCGGCTCCTGTTTATTATGACTCTCGTAGAGATGTTGGCGTAAGCTTTGTGTCTCATCCGGCGAGAACAGCCCATTCCTGGTTTCTGAGGGGACTGTGAGCTTTTACACTATTTAGGATCCTGCTCTGTGGCCCCCCTTCGGGCTTTCTGCTTCTTGACCGTGCGCGCCCTTGTGTCTGCATTTGTCCAAGAACAGAGGGGGCCGGGGGCCTGCGCTTTGCTCTCTGGGCGCACAGGGAAGGGCGCTGGGTCCCTGGCCAGGGGTTGTGACGGCTGCCCGTGCCCCAGTCACATGGGATCGTGTGGTCCCGAGTCTGCAGACCTCCTGCTAAGCTCGTTGGTGAAGTCCAGCTGCAGACCGAGGGTGGCCGGAGGACCCAGCGTGGTCGTGGCAGGCCGCCCCGGCTCTCTGAAGTTTCCTTCCTGGCGGCTTGGCTGCCGGGGAGCCAAGACTTGCTCAGACGATCTCCCAGAAGGACATGTGTCCTGAGAGCTCCAGACGTGGCTGCTGGCCTCCAGGCGATCTCTGTGGCTTCGGTTCTTTTCCCTCCTGGGTCGGCGCACGGTGTCGGTGCGCATGTCGTGTCCAGCACGTTGGGGGGATTATGAGCTGACTTGACACCTGCCTGTGGGGCTGCTGGAGGACCCTGCAGAAGCATCGGGGTGCCGATCGGGGTGCTAAAGTGTTAATGGCACTTAGGGACCACGAGAAGGGACTGTACGCGGCACTCAGCTGAAGGGAAGCAGGAGCCAGGGAGCTGGCCATAGCTCCTTGGCGGGTGGCTGGTCAGCAGAAGGCTCGGCTGCCAGCCAGGCCTCTGCTCCTGCTACCCCCTGCTCCTGGGCTCCCTGCCGCCCCTCTGCACCCCTGCGCAGGCCTAAGCTCAGGCTCCCCATCCCTGCAGGGATGCCCTCCGCACACTCTCCATTTTCCCGAACTCGTGCCGGGCCCCGCAGCACACTTCCCTCTCTTCCCACCCCCCAAGGCAGGGATCTCCAGTGCTTGACCTCCAGCCTCCTGTGCTCATGGGCATGCGGGTGCCTCTGCAGGGCTCGACCCGGCTTTCTGACCGACACATGGGCCAGACGCCGGCTGCAGGGGCCAGCTCACAGGCCAGCTCCCGGGGCCTCCAGACCTACCAAGTTTCTTTTCTTCCTGGGAACATTTGGCGATGTGCAGACTTTTGGCAGAATCGAGACATGTTGATGTCTGTCCGCCCAAGGCCGTCTCCCAGCTGCAGATGGAGATGTCGGTCGGGTCTGATTAAACCATCGATTTAAAACAATCAGAACAAAGCTCCAGAAACCACTTGTTCCTCAAGGCACGGAGGCTGCTCTGCCCTTGAGCGAGGCCGCCCCCGCCTGCCTCCCCCCCAAGAAGGACCCTCCACCAGGCGCCAAGCGCAGAGCTGCTCACGGTGCCGACTTCCCGGCAGCTGGAGAGGGGCGGCGTCTGCAGCGTCGGTGGCACTCGGGGGAAAGTGGGTCAACGTCATGGCGTGGCTGTGGCTATGGCCGTGGCACTCACTCTGAGGACAGTGGGACACCCTGCAAGTCAGCATCGCCAGGCCCCTGCCTCTGATCTGCAGAGGAGCCCGCATCGCTGTGGGAATGTCTGGGACCCGTGTGGCTGTGACAGTTTGTAGCCACCGATCCTGGGCTCCCTTCCCGTTCCAGCGTCCTCGGGCTTCACGCGGGGGAGTGCCACGCCATGTCCTGCATGGGTGTCCTAGCTGTCTGAGACGGGTGTGTCGGAAGACTTGGTACCATCAGTGGGGCCAGGGGTCTCTACCTGTCTCGGGTGCTCATGGACCCAGGCCACACGCACCTCCTGACCCCCTATGGATCTGGGTCTCTCAGCCTGTGTCCTCCTCACTGTGTGCTGTGACCGGAGGCCACGGCTCTATTCACGTTCCCTGTAGCTGTCGCATTTCGGTGAACGGTCCCAGAGCCACCAGTCTTTTTTGCCCAGACTCCCGTATGTCCCCAGCTGTGGTGAAGTCCCTTTCCTGTTGGAGAGTCGGGGAAACTTTATTGTCCGGGGCTCTTTGTCTTTGCTTAAAAAGTGTCCCAGCTCAGTCGGTGTTGACCCCCTGTGGGCCGTCTCTACCTGCACACAGTCTCGCTCTGCGCACCGTCTCCCCCCCACCCCCGCCCCTCGATGGCTCTGAAGTCTTTGGACTGGCCTTGACCTGGAGCCTCGCCCCCGCACCGGTGCCCCTTGAAATTCACCACATGCACATCCATGAAAGAAATGCCATTGACCCTGAAGTTCATTCTGAGAGCTGCGAAATTTGGCTCCGAAGAGCCAGGAGAAGCCACGAGAAGCCTTGCGGAGTCGGTGTTCATGGTGGAGCCCAACAGAGCCGGTCATCATGGACATTCGTGGGGGAAGGTACCGTGCACATGGGGGGAGATGAGCAGAGCGACGTTGCAGACAGCCTCCCGGGAATGCTCAGGAGTCACACGTTCCGTTCGCAGTACAGAAGGACGCTCTCCTTGTTGGTTCTGCCCCTTTCAGTGTCCGGCGCACAGACACACTGCAGCCCGGCCACCCCTCGCACGGCTGAGACCGCACGCCCTGGAGGACCTGCGAGTGTGGGGAGGACGGCGCCCTCTCGTCAGCCCTCCCCCTGGAACTGGAAACAGAAGGGGGCTCAGAAGTCTCTTCCGGCTGGGCACGTAGTTCTGATGACCTGGGCCAGGGACCTCTCCCTAGTGACCTCACGCGCCTGCTGGGCCCCTGGCCACGTCTGCCCAGTACTGGAGGTGTCCCCATGCCCCAGGGCGGTCCCTTCCCTCCTCTGCATTTCTGTCCTGCCGGAGGCAGTGCCAGTGCTCTTGGATGTCAGGTCCTTAAACCCAGGATCCAGCCGTCCTCAGATCACTGAGGCCTCAGGGATGGCCATGGGAGCCCAGGAACGATAGGCTGTTTTTGGTGTGCATGTGTATTTTCTGGGGAGAAAACCCCAGACTCTTGTCAGGTTCCAGATGTTCAGAATATGTGTTGTAGGACGAGTTCCGTCCAGAACGAGTACAAAGCAGGTTCATGTGGGAGGTGCTATGTCTCCCTGTGGCTCCAAGCCAGGGAACCCAAGGTTTGGGCATCAGAGTTTTCTGGGTCTGGTGTTGTCACGGTCCGTGACGGGTAACTGTAGGTGTCGACTCGGTCAGGCCGCAATGCTCAGATATTTGGTCAAAAACCAGGTGGATGCTGGTGAGGACGTGTCCTATGGATGTGATTCCCATTTAAACCCAGAGAACACAGCAGATCACCTTCCCTCATGTGGGTGGGCCTCACCCAATCCGGGGACGGGGACTGCGGTCCTCACGACAGAAGCCCTGCTGCCTCCGGCCTGTGGGGTTGGACTCCCTGTGTCTCCAGCCTGCGGGCCGGCCCCGCAGACCTCGGACTCGTCAGCCCCGTGATCTCCTGAGACGGTTCCTGAACCCAAACCCAGTTCTGAGTCCCCCTCTCTGTACACACACCCACATACTTGCTCACACGCATACACAGTCACACCCCCCCGGTTTCTCTAGCACTTCTGAGTCATACATGCTCTTACGTGTCCTATAAATATTTATCAGTAATTAATAAGCGCTGAATATTTTATGTATATTATTTAATTCTCAGAATGACCCTACGAGGTGCTAGCGGCCCAGTTCTGGGGCCAGTTTGAGCCTCTGCCTTCATTCTTTGTGATTCCGGTGGATTGGCCGGGCGTCTGCAGCCGTGTTTCCTGGGCAGTGCTGGTCACCACCTCGGGGTCAAGTCGGTTTGTCCAAAGCCTTACAGGAATCCAAGTTTGCTCAATCCCGGCTTTGCCACAGGACAGATTTCTTTCCGGGGTTTCCCTACTCCATTTCGGGCCATCTTGTCTACCTTCCAAACGGGAAGGCTGGTGAGCCTGGCACGACTGGTAGGAGCCACTTGGAGGCTCATCTCCTCTGCAGCTCGGCCTCCCCAGCCACGGGGCTGCCTGCTTCCCGGGGAGCCTCGGCGCCCCAGGGGCTCCACTGGACACGGCACGTGGTCATCTCGGGCTCTGGGAAGGCACGGATCACTCAGCAGAAGCTCAGCTGCGCAATTCCTGCCCCCGGATGCTGCATTCTCTTTCCCGGCCAAAGCGCTTGGCAGAGCCTGGACCCCATGGGGCGGCGAGGGTCTCTGCAGCCTCCGCGGTCAAGCAGGCGTCTCCAGCACCACTCGCCCGCGCTGACCACACACTTGAGCGTGACACTCCCCTTCATCATCCAATCATGCCCTGAACCGGGAGCCTTACGATGCAGCCTCCACGAAGACCGGGCTGGAACCACTCCCCACCCCCACCAGCCCTCTTGGCCTGCTGCCGCTTCCTGGCCCGCTGCCATCTCCCCTGGACGCCTCTCCTCTCGTTTAGCCTTGGGCCGTCACCGTCGGAAGCTCTGGGGCAGCGTGAGCAGGGCTCGGCCGCCTCTCCTGGCTCCGTGACTCTTCTGAACCTGAGGCTCGGCCCTGTCTGGTGGCGCTGGGGGACTGTGCCTCCACCGGTCAGGCAAGGACAGATGTGGGAGTACCAGCCTGATGCCGGGGCTCTTAAGGGCGAGTGGTTCACACCGAAGTTGTCAGTAAATGCCAACAGCCACAGGAGCAGCTGCTCGACTTTCAGGAGAAAGGCCTGGCGGGCGGGAGGGGGCCCGGCCTTCAAGCGGGATGGCTCGGGTGAGGGTTTCAGGCTTGGCCGAGAGTGGCAATGTGTGCCCTGGGCGCAGGAGTCTCAGGAGACACCATCTGACGTCCTTCTGCTGACATGGTTCTTTGGCCACCAGAGAAGGTGTGGCCTGGCACGTGGACACTTTGTGATCTGGAGTCATTTCGAGCAACCCCGTCTCTGAATCCCAGAGGGAGCCGGACAAGTGAGTCTGTCCGCCAAGCAGCGTCGGGTGCTCCCTTCCTCGTGCTTTGCCGGAAGGCTGAGCTGCTCCCCCCCGACTCCATCCCTCTCGAGGCCTGTGGTCCCCTTCGTCCTTTCAAATTGCACCTCCAGACCCAGGCCCTGTCTGGCCTCCCACACACCTGCTCCTGCCATGTCAGCCAGGACGGTCCCATCCCTGTCCCTTCTCCGTGGCTTCTGCTACTGCGTGCAACCCCGGACGGCTCACCTCCACCCACTCCTGGCCTGCACACCCCGGGAGGACTGTGACTGTGGCCGGTCTTTCTTCCAAGTGCCTGGCGGAAGTGGGGGTGCTGGGGGAGAAAGTGCTGACGGGCATGGGCAGGAGCGTGGGAATGGAGGGGATGGACAGGAGTCGCTGGGGGGGGAGGGCATGGGGGCTGTCAGGCCAGCAGCAACCCCCATAAGTTCCTCTGCCCCCCCAGGACGCAGTCGACAAGTGAGAACGTGGTTGTACGTCTCATGAGAAATACGTATTTTCGAAAAGGAACCGACCAGAAACCATAGCTGGGCATGACCGCATCGTAGTCATTGCTCTGAGAAGTAAAACTGTCGTTTTAGGTCATGTGGCATGTGGCATGGTGTTGCTGCTGCTTGTTTGTGCCACACGCTGTGCTCACAGTCGTGGCAGGGAGAATCTGGATGGTTTGGTCTTGCTAAGAGTGTCCCTGGTGTCCCTGGGGGAGGGGGCACCTGGAGTATCAGCGACTTGGTGGCTTTCTGAGCTGATGGCAGAGGGAGGATCTAGAAAAAACCGAGGGTTCAGTCTTTGGTCGCCAGGTGTGGAGACCGGGGATGGAGGGGAGGAGCTAGTTCAGGGGAGGGGAAGAGAAGTCGACCCATGACACATGGAATTTACGTGAAGCATCCAGGTTGGGGAAACCAGTTAGCAGCTCGCCTGGAAATCTGGAGGGGCGTCCGGGCTAGAAGGCGTGATCAGGCATCGTGTTAGATGGTGGCTGACTGGGACGTGTCGACTGGATTATGCAGGGAAGGTGGCAGGGTGAGGACCGAACTCGGGGAGAGCACTGACCTTGAGTGACTACCACGGTCAGAGGAGAAGTAACTGTGCACTCAAGGTCAGAGAGCGTCCCTGACGAGGGACGGGTGGGTCCGGCATCCAGGGCTGCCCGGAGGCACAAACACTGTCTTCTGTTCCCGCCGCGGTCCGGCATCCTCTCCTGCACTGCCCCATCACGGGGCCCTATTGAACGTGGCCGCAAGCATTTCTCAGGTCCTTGGCTGTAACCACTTCAGAAGATATTTTGTAGCTGATTCGTGTGCTGGCGGCTCGTGGAAATTTTTACAGTTTTGATGAAAGTTGAATAACATGGATTTTGGAGAACAACAAACTTCTCCCCGCTCGCTGTTTCGAGGACGATGTGCAAACCTCCCCTCCCCACCCTTGTCACCTTTTGTTTGACAGGACACACACATCCCTCGGTGGGCAAGATCACGCCGCCCACCTCCGCCCGCGGAAGCGCAGTCTGTTTCCCCTGAGGGCGGGGCTGACCAGGACACAGCCGGTGACATAGCTAAGGTTTGTCCTGGCGGTGCTCCAGGACCCACAGCCGTGAAGCACAAAAATGCCACTGATTTGGCCCCCATCTTGGAAGAGACGCGTAACTAACTTGGCAAATCGTGGCAAATTCGCTACAGTCCCTTCCGTCCCTTTCTTTTTCAGTGTTTTGCGCAGAGATAGTGGTCACGGCCCCTGCCCCCTTGGAGGGTCTCCGCCCACTCGCTGGCCTCAGATCCCGCCCACGGCCCTGGGACAAGGACTCGGGTGCCGAGCCAGCAAGCGTGACAGCCCCGCCGAGCGTCCGGCCATCTTGGCATTGCTGTCCGAGATTCCTTTTAATTAAAAGTCTGCCTCGGAGTATGTCAAGTACGTCTGTATTTTTGCTGTTCTTCCCATCTCTATGGCAACAAAAATATCTCAACATTACACGGACATCGTATTCTTAGCTAATGTACTATGTGAACCGTGTGTGCGCCCAGGAGGGCCCGGCAGAGGCTGCCTCTGCGGGCTGGGATGCTGGGGTTGCCAAGACGACCGGGGGGCCCTGGGATGTCCTTACTGGGAGCATTAAATGGAGGCTTTAAATTAATTCACCCTCGTGTGTTTTTGTAGCTTAAGTTGTTAATTGAAATAATAGGGATGACCTTCCTCGTGCATTGAAAGCACCTGCCCTATTAAAATCATCTGTGCTGTTTACTTAAGTACACTGGCCCTTCAGGTAAATCTAGCGTGAAACAGGGGGAAATGGAAGACACTTACGTCGTGCTGCTCTGTATTGAGTTGTGTGATGGGGGAGGCACAGGTTCTCGTGTTAGGCTTGAGATACAGGGAATAAAAACTTGTATTTTAAAACTTCACTTGTTTCTGCCTCGCTTGCTGTGCCCAGTCTGAGGACCCCTGCAACCTGTCACATGCTAGTGCCTGGGGGGCATTGCTGGCCGTCGTGCCCAGGCCGTTAGCCCAGGGCCCTGCCCCACCCGGGGCCGCTGTCCGTCAGCCCGCTCTCGTAAGCGTGCGGGTCGGAAGCACCCCCAGCCCAGCTTGGATGCTCTGCACGGTGCAGGGTGAGTCCGTCGCAACCTTGGGATCCTGACCCGTCCTCCGAAGTGAGCGTCGTGGGAGTGCGTGCAGGAAGGCGGATGAGGGGGCCTTCTCCGTGTCAGTGAGGAAAGCAAGGCCCAGTGTGACCGGTGACACTTGGCCTCGAAGAATATTCTGTCTGGGACTATGGCGTAGATTTCGCAGTCACATACATAAAACTGAGCGTTCCCAGGGTGGGATAAAAGCTGACTTTGACAGGATCCAAATTTTAATCACCACCAGCTGGAGATTTGGGTGTAATTGCCAGTGTCAACCGGAAGTGAACTTACAGACACGGCCGGCTTCCTTCCATGGCATTCCTTCTCGTTTAATTCTAGACATCGAGGAATGGTATGTACAGTGACTCATTGCCTGGTAATGGCTTGCCAAGTGTTGTCAGAGTGGGAGCCCGTCACCTAGGCTCACACTGGCATGACGAGTCAGAGCCCAGGGTAGGGGGCACAGCCCGTGTGTCTGCCAAAGCTGCCTCAGCTTCGAGGGAGGAGGGAAGTAGGGGGACAGCTTGCCAGGAGGAGAACCCCACCTTCTCCTTCTTGTCTTTGTATGAAGCCAACTGGCACATGTGTGAGGGTCACGTAGCGTCTCCTTTCCTTGGTCCCTTGTACGAAGTACCGTCGAGAACCGTGAGTTTGGTCCCTGTTACCCAGCGTCTGGAGCTGCAGACCAAAACAGAAGCAACAAACAAAAAGCAATCCCAAAACGAGCATGTGTGTGGGACTGGCTCTCTTGCTTGGAAGGAAATTCTGGTTTTCCTGGATGTGATCTGTGACACGCGTCTAGCCCCTGAGTTATGCGATGTGAGAGCCACAGCCTGGGCAAGGGTCAGACCCTGATAACCCAACGGGAGGCAGCAGGAGAGGGAGGACGGAGCCCTGGGACAGAAAGGCAGACCTCAGGGTCCACGACCTCCAGACCGCGGCCCCGCCCCTCCCCTCAGAGCTGGCCATCGGTCCTCGCGTCGGTGCCCGCCCTCCACTCCTTAGAAAACAACCTTCAGCCTCCCTGCGGCCTCTCATCGGACCCAAGAGGAGTGGAGTCCGTCAGGTTTGCTTGGTGCCTCTTGGCGGCTCAGACCCCCGGTGGGGATGGGCGGCAGGGTGGCGGGATCCCGGAGACGGTCGGTAATCACCCCGATAGGTTTCCGACTGCTGATTTTAAAGGCGTCCCTGGGCGGGCTCTTGCAATGATGACCTTTACCGGCTAGCCGCGTGGCGTACCCTCGCCATGCTTTCAGGTAAACAGCAAGCCGACCTGTGCTTACTTCCCGCAGACCCCCCCAGTGAATAGGCAGGAGTGTGGCTCTTTCCTGCAGGAGGCGTTACTTTTACTGGGGGACCAGCTCGTACTGAGTCTAGCTTTTCTCATCCTCCATAAAAAGACAGCAAACTTCTACTTTGGGGAGAGATTTCCCTCCCAATTTAAAACTTTTCTTCCTTTTTGAAAAAGGGTTAATAGATCACTGTGGCCACACATATTTGACCTCAGTTAAATGGCAATTTCAGGTAGATCTGCGGCCAGAAATGAATGATAAAATCAAGTAAACCATGAAACCCCCAACTTTTGTCCTGGGTAGTGTCTATCAGCAAATTGCCCGGGCTCATGAAGTCCTGCCTGCCGTGGAGGCAGAGCCCTGCCCAGTTCTCTGGCAAAGATGTCAGTTTGAATGTCAACACACGGCTGGTTTTAAAATGAGAACAGAGCCCTGACCACACATTGGACTATATCCATATCTGGTAATTCCTTGTTATATTGGTTTGTGCCTTTTAAAAAGGAAAAGACTGGCAGGGGTGCCTGGTACTTCCTGGGGGGAGGATTCCTGCTGCTTCGGGAAATAGGGCCATTGGACTCTAGGCTGGAAGGTTCCGGATCAGGACACATTTCAGTACACAACTGGAAAGTTGGAGGGTTTAATCAGAGAGAGGATACCTCCCACAGGGTCACAAAGATCCTTGTGTAGAAATTCAGCTCCCAAGGGATCCAAGAGTCGAAGCCTGTTTTTGGCAGCTCCCTGTGTGTGTAACGCAAGACCCGACATGCGTGTGTGTGCGTGTGCGTGTGCAGGACGCCTTCCCCAACCCCTGCGCAGCATCACTGGTCAGAAGAGATGCGCCAGGAGGCGCCGAAAGGGACGTCTGGGCTTCAAAGAAGTCTTCTTTCATTTTCCTTCTGAAATTTGCTAAGTTCATTATTGGCTCGCACTGATTTTTCCCATACTTTTGTGTGTTTAATTTCCTTTTTAATAGACGAGTGTCCTGGGAGGTTACACTAAGCATTATTATTCAAAGGAATGTTTATATCACCAGATAAATATCATAGGGAATTACGGATTGGGAGTGTATTTATTACATACGCAGCCAAGAAGAGTATCTGTGTATTATCACATAAATATATGCTATATTTAAATAACGTGATAACGATCGCCAGGTTTTTCCTCGGTGTTCTGGAATTAGAATATACAGAAAGGCAAATCAATGTTTAAACCCCTGTATACTTCTGCGAGTCCCCGATATGCATGACCAAGCGACGGGCCCCGCGGCCCCGAGGTGGCCTCCTCGCTGAATTTACTGTGGGGTGGCGAGAAGTCAGGGCGCCAGGCCCCAGGGCCACAGGGTACCTCCCCCACGAAGGATAATTCCATTATTTTGAAGAGCTTTTATCGCCTACAGCTCCTTCGTGGGCCCCAGATAAAGCACAGAACCACTTCCAGGCCTCGTGCGCTTGATACCAAGGCTGAGGGCCGGGCCAGGCAGAGGAGGCCGGCCGGGCGCAGGAAGCATGTCCGTTATTTCTCACGAGCCAGAGGTGGTGGTTGGGAGGCGCAGTGAGAGCCTGGGAATGAAGGGCGGGGGGCGCAGGCCGTGGTCGCGTGTCAGTGATCCAAGTGCGATGGGCTGCCCCGTCAGGGGGAGCTCCCGCCTTGCTTGCTGCTCCAGCCCTCATCCCTGCCTACGACAGAGGACGTAAAGGTGATGGGCTCCAGGTTACCCTCTGTCCCAAGGCCCCGGGAGCGATGATGTGCTGAGTAGAGGACGCCCGGCTGCGAGGATGGCCATGCAGGACCTGCGCAGGGATGCCCATCGGCCCCAGACGGTGCGTGTCCCTCCTCTCGTCCTTCTCCTTAGAAGGAACTAGGAATCAAGAAGCTCGGGACTGGCACCAGCACGCATGGCCCACGGTCAGGTCCTAGGAACGACCTCAGTTCACGCACATTGCAGAAAAGGACAAAATGAGGGCTTTGGGATCCGTAAGAGAGACCTGTGGCTTCTTTCTGCCCTGAGACTCCCAAACCAGCCTTGAGGCTCTCTCCTGGCTGGCAGCTTCCTGGCGTGAAGACGCTCCTCCTTCCGGCTAACTGAAACCCACGCGGAGGCCTTCTGGGATGGTAGGGGCTGGCCGAGACTTAGAACCCGTCAGGGGCCGTCCCTTTATTTTGTAAGCCTGTGACTGGAGTCCTACAGAGGCAGGGCGTCTTGGGCGGGATTACCTGAGAGGTCAGGCAGAACGGGTCTCTCTTGCTTGGTGTCTGGAGAGATAAGACCTTCTAGAAGCCGCTTACCTCTTAGATGGGTCTCACCCTGACTAGCAGCCCCAAATCCTTGAAAATTTCCCACTAGATCACCTTTTTCTTCCAATTTTTCATCGCAATGTGGATATATGTGACATGTGAATACAGGCTAAATACCGTGATGATAGATAAAGATATAATTACCGCCCATAATAAGCACCTGGTGGTTTCCAGGGAAATGGCAAGATTTGTTAAGAAAGCGTCTTAGGGGCACTGGGTTGAGCACCCCACTCGTCTTCAGCTCAGGTCGTCATAGCAGGGACATGGGTCACACTCCCCCGTGCTTCCCCCCAGCCTCCAGCACTGACCTTCCTCACCGTCTCCCTCGAAGGGTCCTGCCCGACCGGCCCCTTCATCTCCCTCCGTCGAGGCCCCGATGTCTTGGAGGAGAAGGATGAGGGGGTCTGGGGTCTGGGTCTGTGACTGGAGCCATCCGTGTTCCAGACCCTCCGCTAGACGCCTGTGGATGCGACTTTGCTAAGTAACGGGCAGAGCGGCCGTGGCCGGGGAAAGGAGGACGGAAGCGGGGCGCCCCGCGAGTCTACACGGAGCTGTAGAATCACAGCAGCTTGTGCGTCGTGCGGGGCGCGCTGATCTCCTTGGAGAAAATCACTGTCTTCCCACCGCGTCTGTTGATTCTGCCACGACTCACCGAGTAGGGAGCGGCCGCCGCGTTCTGTGTTTGTGAGGAAAAAAGGCTTAAGTGGCCCTTCAAGGAGCTCAAAGCGGCCTCGCTCGCTCATTAAATCTGAAGCTATCAGTTGCTGCGGCTCCGACTTGACGGGAAGTAGGGACTGAGCGCGAGGACCCCGCACACGGGGAGCGCGCGGGGTAAGAGACAGTCTCCGTGTGACGTGTCCACCGAGGGCCTGGGTTGGGCTGAGACGAGCGCAAAATGATGCTGATTTAGGGATTTTATTGTTCTTAACCAGCCAGAAGCCGGAAATCCTCCTCCCGGGGCTGCGGTACGCATCCAGCGGTTTGCCGAGGGTTCCTGGTTGCTTTTAAATTTCTGTTTAGCTGTCACTCACGTGGTCTCGCTGGCCCAGCGTCCCCACACCCACGGTCAGCACTGCCTCTGCCCCGCTGGTGAGAAGAGAAACGCACACGCGGGCCCCGGAGGACGCACCACCCGAGATGCTCCCCGTGGGAAGCTTTCCCGGACGACCCGCCCAGTGGTTTCCCTGGAGCCCCCGGCCGGACGCCAGAACCCCGTCGCATCCCAGCCCCCGGAGGCCGCGGGACAGAGCTCTGTCCCCGGCACACCGCCGCCATATAGACGTTAGCGTGCTTAGTGAGGAAGAAGGGAGAAGTACATTCCACAGGCGACGTTCCACAGCGGGCGAGGGAAAGGGCTTTGGAAGTCGACCCTGAGGGAGAAAGAGGGCAGAGGGCAAAGGGCTGGTCCGGCTGTCATGAGCACCGTGGGTATGACACTGATATCGAGATTCTGTGGTAGGCGGGGTGGCCTGTGAGGGCTGGAGGCAGGGTGTCACCTTGCTTGTGCAAGAACATTCTAGAATGTTCTAGAAGCTGCATTCTGTATACACTAGTGGGGGCCATTTACTCACGCTGACTGGGAGGCAGTATGGTGTGATGGTTATGGGTGTGGACACCAGGATCTGGAAGACCTCATGAAGATCCTGTTTCTGAGTTCCTCACGCTGGAGTTGGATATTCCAGGTCAGCAAGCGGAGGGGACGGGAATGACCCGTGTAGTATTGGGTCAGAGTGGAGGTGTCCGTGTTTAACTCGCGTAGGTACAGAAGCACTTACAGGTGTGGGCACGTACACAAGTCAGCACCCACATTTCTTTGTCAGCTAAGAGCGTCCGGAAGTGATGACCCGCGGTAGTGCCAGGCACACTAGCACCTCTCCAATAAAGGGACCAGGTGTCCTGAGAGAAATGGTGGAGGCCAGGACCATGCACACAAGCCCAGAGCACTGTGTAGTGCCAGCGAGCAGGAGCTGCTCCCACAGGGACTGTGATGTGTGGGAGGGAGGCAGGAGCCACCTGAACGAGCTCCCAGTGACCAGAGCAAGAAGAACTTAAGAAACAGGACATTATAGGATATAGGATCGCAACTCCAAGTGCAAAATACATATTCATGAGTCCAGATGGATATAAACAAGTAACTGATTAAGTAAATACACAGATGGGGACACGAGGCCAGTCTCCTGTCAAGAGGAATCCCAAATGATGTAGGTATACACTTCCCGCCAAGGAGGTGCCACCCAAGTTCCGCAGACATGGTCTGCGCGCAGCGGCTGCCCTCCGGAGAGAGCAACTTTACCATGGGGCCCCTGACAGGCACACCCGAGCCCCGTGACCCGGACCGGGACCCACTGCGAGTGGTCATGGTGATGGTAGGGACCCCAGCTACGATGTGCTGAGAAGGGCACCTCCCTCTACGGTCTTCCTCCCCAAACCCGGAGCCCCCGTCTATCTATGAGAAGAACACGAGACCAAACCCGGGCAAGGGACGTCCTTTGGGACACCTGACCGGCACAACTCAAAGCTGTCAGGGCCATCCTCTAGCACTGGGTAGGTCTGAGGAGCTGTCATGGGCAAAAGAAGCCCAGGGAGACGTCCCGTCCTGGGTTGGTGTCCTGCATGGGGTCCTCCAACAGGATAAGGGTAAAGCCTAAGAAATCTGAATAAAGCATCGATTTTAGTTAATAATAATGTATCAATATTTGTTCATTAGTTGTAAAAACATGTCCCATGTTAACACGAGGTGACAAGAATAGGAGAAACTGGATGCGGGGTGACTGGAAACTCGGTGCTGTTCTCGTAACAATTCTGTAGCCCTAAAGCCACGCAAGGATAGAGTTTGTTGTGAAATCTTTCCTGCTGCCTCTTACTTTGTCATCTTAGGAAACCATTTTCCCCCAGTGTCTCCTCACATATGACATGGCGTTACTGCCCACGGTGCCCACGGCACAGGCGCCAAGGCAGACACGAGACCGTGCCGGCACACCGTCAGTGTGGCACCTGGTGGGACACACTTGTCCCCTCAAAGCCCTCCGGGGAGCTGGGATTACACCTGTTCCACGGTCCATCTCAGCTGCCCGAGGGGCAAAAGCGTGCTGGTGTCTCAGCCCGCGTGGGGACCGTGTGACGCGAGGGGACGCCATGGTAGGCGTGACTGCAGAGCCCCTGTGCGCTTCCCTGCTGGCCGACGTGTGACGGTATCGAGGAGCTTCGTATCAGAGGAGCACGAAGGTGCAGACGGCATTCGAGTGTACACGCTTGCTTGCACACCACACGCTCACACCCATACTCACACACCCAAGCTCACACACTTGTCCACGCTCACACCCAATGCACTCGCATCCGCACTCGCTCAGTCACACACACGCGCACACACACATTTCAGCCTTTGAAAACACCGGAAGGAGAGTCGTGGAAGCGGTTACACTCTGGGGACTGAGGTGTCTCGGGACAAGGGGGCTGAGGCGTGAGTTTCCTTCACCGCAGGAATCCAGTCATGAGAACCCGCCCTTTCGGGGAAGCCAGGGAAATTCTCATGTCCGCGAGTGCCGTTTGGTCCCGGGGCCCCGAGTCCTCCCCGCACGGCGAGGATGGCTGCGAGCCGCGGCGTCTCTGAGCCGGACGTGCAGCTTCTCGGGGAGGCGCGTGTGGGGCCGGCGGGGGCTCTCGCCACCGCGCCGAGCGGCCCGTGGTGCTGGGGCGGGGGGAGCCCGGACGCGGAGGGAGGACGTTCCTGTGAAGACTGATGTCAAGGCCGTGGGTATTTCTGTTCGATCCCCGGCATCTCACCGTTGACCTGACTTCATACGAGCTGCGGCCAGTCGGGGCCGAGGCCCATTTGCTGCGGCGCTTTTCTGTGCATTAGCGTCCGTTCTAAGGCGGCGGGCGTCTGTCAGTGTCAGCGCGCCCTCGGCCGTTAGCGCGGCCCGGCCCCCTTCCTGGTAATCACGGGTCACTGGGCCGTCCACTGCCACTGACAGTAAGTGTCCTTCTGACCACCGCGAGGGGCATTTGCAGGAGGACGGGAGGGAAAGTGACACTTAGTGTCTGTGGCCGCGAGCTGACGGGCAATATCACTTGTGAGAGAGACTGTCACAGGAGGATCTATATTTAGTGTCATGTGTGTCTTGGGATTTACACTGAGTATCAGGTGTTAAATGTGTACGTACATGTTGTGGGGTTTGTATCAAGTGTTTTATACCAAGTATTAGGCCTAGAATATATTTGGCAAAAGATTTTATAAAAACAAATAATTCTATAGTGAGGTTTCAGTTATTCTTTTTAAAGCCTTTGACTGGCTGGGAGAAATCCTACATGCGAAGTGACTGGTTGCCTTCGGAAGAGCGGACGTCAGGCGCCAAGAGAGAGGCCCTCCAGGTAAGGAGTCCGTAGGCTCCCCGAGAGTGAGCGGAGTGGAAGCCATCTGGGTCCCGATGGGTGAGGCAACTCCGCAGACACTGGGCCCTGGAGCTGCAGGAGCTGAGGGTCCCCGTCCCCGTCCCCATCCCAGGATTTGGGGCAGAGTGGCAGCCGTTCTAGCTGCTTGCCCCAGGGATGATTTGGGAAGGAGGCCGTGGGATGAAGGCGGCGGACATGCAGGACGCGTGCGGGGGACTGAGTTAGGTGTGCAAGGCGCCACGCCGAGCCCTGCGGCCCGGGGCTCCTGGGGTCCTGCCGGCCAGGGCCTCCCACGCACCTCGGTGGTGGTGGCGGGTGCTTGGTGCGGCGGGCGGGGGAGCCCCCTGCCGGGGACTGCCGGCTCCTCCCAAGTCCACGAAGAGATCTGGGCGAGAACAGGAACGAGGGACTCCGAAATAGGAAAAGGAAACGGCAACACTAAAGTTTAAACTTCTTAACTAAATGTTGTGAAGAAAGTAGCATACGGTCAGTTTCGTTCACGGCTAAATTCAGTTTTCATCAAGTTGTACTTCATTTGGAAGTAGTAAGTCAGCTTTTCTTGCGTCAAAGTCCCCGAGTGCCCGTAACAGCCGCTGGCATGCAGAGCCTTGGAGATCGAGCGTGTTACTTGTTGCCAAACAGAACGACAGTAACACAGCAGAGGACTGTGTCCTGCGCGAGGTGGGCGCGTGTCCCTTCCTAATGAGTGTGAATCCGCTTACTGGCCGTGGGAACCTGTGACGTGAGCGCTGTTGTCACTTACCCCAGACGAGAGGCGGGGGTGTTACGTGACTTCCAGATGACAGGAGCTGGGGACCGCACACAGCGCTTAACCGGGGCTCCCCACCGTCTCTGAAAGGGACATTTACACAAAGTGGGTGTTAGGTTAATGGTGGGGTGCAGACCCGAGTGTCTTTTCTGTCTTTGTGATGACTTGGGTGAGGACTTTGAAAGGGCACTTGGAGCTGGCGGTCACTCCCCGAGGCTTCCCTGGCCACCAGGCGTGAGAAGCGCGGGGGCGTCTGGACCCAAGGCTTTGGGTGTACGGCAGTCCTGCCGGGGACAGACGGGCGCATCCCGCGGCAGTTGTGTGTGCTGCTGTGGTCCCCCAGGTGTGCCCCAAGCCACCACTGGGCTGTCCTCAAGCAGACCGTGTGCTGTGGGGTGGAGGGCGATGATGGGGGTCGGCTCCATGGGCTGCCTCCTTAGCTCTTTGTGGAACGGGACTCGGTCTTTCCTGAACACGCAGTCTTCGGATACACTGGGATGGCTCCTCTTTGGTGTTTTATTAGTGACTCGTGGCAGCCATTTCTTGGGGATTAAAAACAGAAGAAAGAAGGCATGTAGGTAAATGGCATAAGCGAATGGTTTGCCCAGAACGCCATGGCCATTTATGGGGACCCGAATGACAGGACAGAATTGCCATAATGTTATGTGTAACACATTTTATTTTAGCAAGATGGTCACCCGATCCTGTCTGCACACGCGACGGCTCCATAAAAGTGATCGTTGTAATTACAGATTCCTGCGTCCTCCGATGGCTCAGGCTGACTTTAGAGATCAGATCACCGGATTTTCAGCTTAAAAATGACTTTATCCTGTTGTGTGTATAACGGCAGTGACGGGAACAAAACTGGAATTTCTTATGCACATGGTGAGAAGCAGAAGCTACGTTGTGCTGGGCCTTATGCTTGGGACCATAGGAATTGGATGGTGCCTTTTCCAGTTAACTGTGTTTGTCCGTCTACCATCTATCTATCTCTGATATATCTGTATATTAGAGACTTCATTTATTTATTTGAGAGAGAGATAGGGAGTGACTTAAGCAGGAAGAGGGGTAGTGGCAGAAGGAGAAGAGCCAGATGTGGGGCTCGATCCCAGAATCCCAAGATCACGATCTGAGCCAAAGGCCGACCCTCACCGACGGAGCCCGCCACCTGTTTACCGATCTTTGCTTCGTCCCTCCTGTCTCGAGGACCGAGGATCTCGACGTCACTCTGTCCTTCTCCCTCTTGACATTTCCACCAGAATTCAGCGAGAGCAGGGGAAGGTGTTGTGACGCGCCCTCTGAGAAGGAAGGGGTCGCCTGTGCAGGACCCCGTGTGGCGCGGCGGGCCTCCCGGCGAGCATCTTACTGGCTGTGGAGCTGGGCCCTGCTTCCCCAACGGCGAGCCCCGTGTTCACGGGGATGGGGAGCACGAGCTTCGCAGCCCACGGCGGGCTGTTGGCCGTCCTTCCCTCTGCCGCAGTCACCCTTCCTTGGCAGCACTGGTGACAAACAGCGGCCGAGGCGCTTGTCCCTGGGTCTGGTCCCCCAGCTGAGAACGCGCGACACTGTGGGGCCCGGGGTGCGGGGGCGGGTCTGTGGCCTCCTGTGCCGGTCGCGACCAGGTCCCTGCTGTCGTGGAGCTGTTGGTGAGTGTGGCCGCTCCTGGCACGCAGGCCGGCTTCTGAGTAGAGCCCGCGTTCTGGAGACTAAAACCACTTTACAAAGCAACCGAAAGTCCATTTAACCTGGCCTCACTGACGACTTCTCGCTACCCGCGGAGCCGAGAGGCCGGGCACGAGGCCATGACTCGTGCCCTCTGGCCCCTCCTGCCACCTGCCTCTGCCCACACGGGCTGTCACGGCACTGAAGGTGGCAGTCAGCACGGGGCCCCGGGGCTATCGGGATTTAATATGTGTTGGGGCACATATTCTTGTACAGCGTGGGTCGGGGGTGAGCTAAGCGGGGAAGGACCACGTTGTTTCAGGTTTTACTCCACAGAATCCTCTTGTTGGATGGTTTTCCAGGCCCTCTGTCAGATCCTCTCGGTCGCTCTGGACCAAGCTTTCTGGAACCAGGGCTGATCAGACAAGGGCACAAGTGGGGCTCGGGATGACTGTGGGTCTCCGGCACACGGCCAGTCCCGACTCGAGCTGCTGTCCCCGGTCCACACTCGGGGGAGGGGGCACAGCCGCGTGTGAGCTGCTCACAACCTTTTCCCTTCAGACCGCGATGTCTTCTCCGGGGTCGTCATCTTAAAAAGAGCCGTGTGTGTGCGCAGTGCAGACAGGGCCCAGAATGGACACAGAGATCCGGTTCGTGGTCTCATTAGAGTGAAATGCTTCATTGCAACTAAAAGCCGAATGTTTAAAGTGACCAAGTGATGCCTTGTTTCCTAATCCAGACGTGCGCTTCTGGGCGGCTCGGGCGTTTCCCATTTCTGTGTCATTGCAAACCAGTCAAGCGGGGGCCCGTTCCATGGGAAGGAGCGTTGGCCGGCTGGCCATGGGAAGGCAGCGCCCTCTCACCTGCTGGTGTCCGAGCTCAGGGGGGCAGGTGGCGAGCCCAGAATGACGGTGACAAGTAATCCTGGGCCGTAGCCAACAGCCGAAAAGCGCGTGTAGCATTTGCCACCCATACCTGTAGAGGGACCTGGGACCTCTGGCATCCGAGGCTGTGTTTTCCGTGAGCTGTTCACGACGTCGGTGTGTGGGGAGGCTTCCCTGATTTCGTAAGTCAGATTCAATCATCGGTTTTCACCACCCCCAAGGGCCAAAGGGGTCTCTGGAGGGTGTCAAGTCGCGGAAACGAAAGAAAGAAATCAGCTAGAGAAAACTCCCGACGTGTAAGTTAGAAACAAACAAACAAGCACAAATTCAGCCTCTTGCATTTCACTTCTGCGGGGGAGAGAATTTGTCTGCTCTGGGGCTGGTTTGTCTGAGGTTGCGAGATGAAGACACGAGGTCTTCCTCGCCGTCCGATGTTCGTGTCAGAGACAAAGTGGGTGTTTTGCTAACACTCAGCGGCCGCCGTCTCTGAGTCTGTCGCACCGATGGGAGCTTCTGATTCGTCTAAGACACCAGGAGCCGTCACCGGGGTCCGTTCACAGAGGAAGGTGGTGAGCTGCTCAGGGCTGGAGTAGGACTGGGGCCAGACCCCGTGGCCCAGGACAGGGGCAGGTGCTCCGGGGGCCCTGGGCTCTGCTCTGGCCGTGCCCCCGCAGCGTGGGGCCACAGCCCCTGCCGCTTTCAGGACCCGGAGCCTGTGCTAGATCATTCCCCGCTGTCTCCAAGTGCCCCACGCTCCCAGGCAGACACAATTTGCACAACATCCCCAGAGTTGCAAGGACGTCTGCGGAAAAATGACCAGGAGAACTCCCGTATTAGAGGAAACGCCACGAAGCGGTCAGACGGTGACTTTCTGCCGCTTGTCTCGTGTTGTTACTGTCAAGTGCTTGGTCGTGGCCACCGTCCAAAGCAGGCTCGTGCCACGTGGAGAATGTGTCAGCACGCGGGGATGCCGGCGGCGGCAGGCAACCGCTGTGATCGTGGGCGCGGAACGTGGCGTCCAAGAGTGCGGCGTCCGTTTGTTTCCTCTGGCATCTAACTGAAGGAAGGAAGCTTCTTTCGAATTCGTAAGAGGACCGGGGCTCAGAGGGGCAGCGTGGTCGTGCCTTCTTGGCGATACCTAGTGTGGCTGGATGGTGGGGACCCAGGCGGCATCTCCATGCGCGGCGAACGGGGGACGCGTCCCTTCTCGCTGGAAAGCGAGGTGGCACCCAGGCGGCATCTCCATGCGCGGCGAACGGGGGACGCATCTCTTCTCGCTGGAAAGCGAGGTGGCAGCATCGTTTACCTCCCTGGCTCCAGGTGTCCAACAGTGACGTCTGTAAATATTTTATGAGGCAAACCTGCAGGTCTCTGAAGATTATATGTCTCATCAAGTTGACCCTTATAATTATGCTGTCTCCCGCAACCGTGGGATCTCTTTTCATTCCGCAGTTCTCTGGTAAATATTGAACCCGAAGGAAGGCACGCGCCGCGGGCAGAGAGCGCGAGGAGGGAGCCCGTGAACGTGTGAGGGGGCCGCTCTCCCTGCCGCCGCCCTGGGCAAGCCGGCGCTTGGAGGAAGGCCCTAGTGAGGCCAGAAGGTAGTCTTGGTCCTGTCCGAGCCTCACCTGGTCACCTACTGCTCTGCTGGGTGTGACCCGCCTCCCTCTTCCCCTGCTCGAGAACTTTTGGATGAAGTCAGAGTCCCCGAGGAGGGGTGAGGGTGCTGGGGCGGGACAGCTGGGAGGCGAGCGGGCGCTTTGCTCCTCTCTCCCCCCGCCACAGCCTGGGGGCGTCCGCTTCTCCTCCTCATTTTGTGCTTCAACCCTCCGCCCCATGGGCACAGCCATCCAAGTGCAGACGCCTGGCTCCCTGGCATGGGGCAGCGCTGCCCGTGCAGGGAGAGCCCCCAGCCCCCCAAGTGTGCATGGGGAGGGGCAGTCGAAGGTCGGCCGCGTCCACACTGTGCTCCTTCCCTTCTGTGGGCCGGTCTCTCCTCTCCCCTGTGTCCCAGAGCTCAGCCCAGCTCCCTTTGAAGCTGATGGAGGCTACTCCCTGGACGGACCCAGCAGGGCCCCCCCTTGTCACTGGGGTCACTTTTGTGGCACTCGCTCTTCCCCTCACTGCCCTTCTTATGCAGCTCGCGCCTGCCCCATACCACTGTCTTTCTTACACGCAAACCGACATGGCCCCAAACAGGTCTTTGCAGAAATGGTTTTGAGAAAACAACATGGCGGGCAGTGAGCCCGTGGGCCACCGTCCCGGCTGGTTCTGAGCAGTAGGAGACGCGAACCCAGGATGTTACTGGGGAGTGGTGTAGTAGCGGGAGGGAGACTCCCGCCTCGACAGAGGATGCTTTCTGCCCGCTCCTGCTCGAGTGTCTGGCTTGTGAATGGTGTCGACGGGACCTCTTATCCCAGGTCCTCGGTGGGCCACTGTGTTCGGTGCTGGCCGAGTCACCCGCTGCCTTCCTGGCCAACGATTCCCCCAAGGGAGGTACAGGACGGTAGAGGTTCGAGGACGAGGCCACTAAGAGAGGCGGGAGACTCCCGGGCCCGTGCGGGACTCACTCGACCTGCTTCATCCTGGCCGCGCAAAGCTGACAACAATCCCTTGGGGAGGGAGGCGGCAGATAACTCTGAACGCCGTGGAGACCCGGGAAGCGCCGTGTACACTCTAGAAGGACGGCTGGTCCTTTCCCACTTGGGGTCACCCACGGGACATGACAAGGCCTGTGGGCTGAGTGTGGGCCCGACCGGTGCACGTCCGACGGGGAGGCGGGGGAGGGGGCCAGGAGGCCGGGGGTCCCCGGCAGTGCCCCTGGGGGGTGGGCACAGCCTCAGCATGAGGCCGTGGCCTGGGCCCATCCAGGGTGTGAGGTGGGCAGCGGCGGGCGAAGCGTCTGCCATGGAAGGAGCTGAGGGAGACCAAGGTGGCAGGTGCCCTAGAGGAAGGCGCCCCAGGCTCCGGGGACCCCTGGAGGCCCCTCTCCCTGGCTCTCTCACCGGCTCTTGTTTTCCTGGTTTCTTGTTTACCAGGCTTTAGGACTTCAGTTTGTCCCAAGACCAGAATCAGTCACCCTGCTTTTCCTTACAGCCACCCCCACCCCTCCAGGCAGGAACAGAAAACGCGAACAGCAGTGGCCGCGGAAGCGAGAACATTCCGGTGTGTGCGGGGGCTTCTGTGATGACGTGAGCACCGCGAGTCCCGGACCTGCCAGCGAGGGGCCGCGCACGAGACCGGGCTGTGACTGTCCGTCAGGGCCGGGTCCGGGTGGGAGGCGACACTGCGTGGGGCTGTCGTGAGCTGGGGACCCCGTGTGGGGCCGGTGGGCGGGAAGCAGGTCGATCCCCAGTCCCGTTGTGGATGCTGGTCCCCGTCACCTGGCCTCGAGCCCCTGCCCTGCTGTGCTCCGGAGGCCGGGCCGGTCGTTGAGCCCCTGGATGGTTTGGTTGTTGCCGAGTGGGGACAGCGACAGAGTCTGCCTCGGGGTAATTGCGAGACGTGAATGAGGCGGCTCCTCCCCAGGACACGGGGCCCGTTCGGCACACGGTGGTCAATAGCGGCCGAGTCCTGTCTTTCTTAGCAGAGAAGAGGGATCAGTCCCTGGGAAAGTGGAGCTTCTCTATCCAGGCTGTCGTTTGTCCAGGACCGGGGACAGATTTTGACTTGGCAGTTTTACCAGTGTGTGGCCCTGCCGAGGCCGGCAGCCCCCCAAGCCCCCTGTTTCCTGGTCCTGACACCTGCCTGTCCCGCTTCGTCCTCCCTGAGGGAGCAGCCTTCGGGGGAGAAGCGAGGCAGAATGACGGTGGTTCCTTTCTCCTGACATTTACACGTGGAAGACGAGTTCCGAGTCCGCCCCTTGCTCACCAGTGGCTCGCTGGCGGGGTCACCTTCGGAAAATGGTCTTGTTTGACTGGTCTTTGGTTCTCTCTACGTTTCTAGAGTGTATGGTGCGCCCCACATACTAGCCCCTCCTGTTCCTTCTCCTCTCCTTCTCTGTAGTCAAGTAGCTTTTCTTTGAAAATCTAACAAGCAAAAACTCTTATTCCCAAATAATTAAAGATTTACAGGAAGTTGCAAAGTAACGTACAGAGAGCTTGCATGCCCAAAGCCAGCCTCCCTCCACGTCGTTACATAAGTGGAATGTGGCATCAAAAGCAGGACACAGCCTATTCAGACGGCCACGGTTCCACGTGGTTCCACGTGGACTGGTTGCTGGGGGCGCAGAGAGTCTCTGCTGTGGTGTCAGCGCCCCTGCAATCAAGCCGCGTTCCTGGCCCGGCACCACAGACTCCCCTTATCCTCCCATACATGCTCCCTGATGTCAGACTTTACCACTCAGCACGAGTTTTCTGAAGTCAGACCAGTCCTTGTTCCTTTTTTCTGCCGCGTGGTAACATGCGAGTCGGCAGACCACGGTCTGCTCAGCCGTCCATCCGTTCAAGGACCCGCGTTGTCTCCAGTTTTGGACTGTTGCATAGGAAGCTGCTGTGGATGTTCACGGACAGGCTTTTGGGTCGACATAGTTTCTTTGGAACGAATGAGCAGGAGGGCAGTTGTTGGGTTTTATGGTAGTTCGTTTATAGTTTTAATAGAAACTGGCCATGACCCTCCAGAGTGGCCTTCTGGTTGTATCTGCTCACTAACGACCTGTAAGCGATCTAGGTTTCGCTGGGCCTTGTCACCGGGTCCATCCCCACCATCCCGACAGGTGTACACCATTAGCTCCGTGTGGTTTTAGTTTGCATTTTCCTACCAGCTTATGATTTTAAACATCTTTTATTTGCCATCTGTATATCCTCTTTGATGAAATATCTATTCGGGTCTTTTGCCCATTTTCTAAGCAACTTTATCTTTTCACTGTTGAGTTTCAAGAGTTCTTTATTTATTCTAGATACGAGTCCTTTGCCTGGTATGTGATTTGCAAATATTTTCTCTCAGGCCAATTTCTTTTCATCCTAATAACACTTTTAATTTTGATGAGTTCTAATTTATTGTTTTCTCCTTGCTTTTGGGGTCAAGTCTAAGAGCACTTTGAGTATTTCTAGGTCCTTAAGAT
Source organism: Eira barbara (assembly GCA_020311275.1). Taxonomy (NCBI): domain Eukaryota; kingdom Metazoa; phylum Chordata; class Mammalia; order Carnivora; family Mustelidae; genus Eira; species Eira barbara. The sequence goes on along the minus strand of JAHRIG010000037.1, from coordinate 1,791,649 downwards.
TTTCTTCTTTTTTTTTCTTTTCTGAAATCTTTATCGTTTTCCATTTTATATTAAGCTTATAATCCCTTTCGGATTAATTTGTGTATAAGGTTTGAGGGTAGGTCGAGGGGTGGTCTGTGACTACCCTATTGGTGGAGAGACAGTCCTTCCTCCATTCCACCGTGTCCACACTCCGGGAACCCCGGCTGGGCGCGCTCGCGCGTGTCTATTTCTGTTCCAGCGATGCTCTTCTTCGGCCAAGACCATCTTGATTTCTGTGGATACGTAACGTCTTAAAATCTGGCAGACTGGTTCCTCCCACTTTATTCTTCTTTTTCAAAACCGTTTGGCTATTCTAGGACAATTCCCTTTTCATATGCATTTTAGAATAAGCCTATATATGTTTATTAAAAAAAAAACTTTTCTGAGATTAGGTATCCATTGCTTTAATAAAACCTGTAGATTTATTTGGGGAGAACCGACATCTTCACTGCATTGAGTTTTCCAGCCCGCAGACGTGGTCTGCCTCTCCAGTTACTTAGGTCTTTCTGGATTTATTTCATTGTCCTTTTGTAGCTGTCAGCATAGAGGTCCTGTACATGTTTGTTTCTCCGGAGCAATTCCAAACGACAGTACATTTCTGATTTGGGTTTCCCCTTGTTTATTGTTAGTTTATAGAAATACAATTGATTTTTATATGTTTCCCTTATGTCTTGTGACCTTCCTGAACTCGCTCATTAATTCCGGAATTTTTGCAGATTCCTTAGGATTTCTTCCTGGACAATCATATCACCTGCGAATATAGGCCATTTTCTTTTTTCCTTTCCAGTCTGTTCCTCTTATTTTTTCTTGCCTTACTGCACAGGCTAGAGCTTTTAGCACTAGGCTGAGTAAGCAGCGACAGGAGACATACTTGCCTTTCCCCAAACCTTAAGAAGGAAACGTTCAGTTTTTCACCAATAAGTGTGATGTCAGCTGTAGGGTCATGTAGCTGCTCGTTATCAGGGTTGGGAAGTTTCCCTTAATTCCTAGTTTGCTCAGAATTTTTATTGTAAATGGGTATTGGAATTTTTTAAGTGCTTCTCTGCACCGATTAATATAAGCACATGACTTTTTTCTTTAGACTGTTGATATGGTGAATGACATTGATTTATTTTTGAATATTGAGTCGGTTTTGCATATTTGGAATAAATCCCACTTGGTCATGGTGTATTATTCTTTTTGTACACTGCTGGATTCAGTTTGCTAAATTTTTTTCTTTCTTTCTTTTCTTTTTTCTTTCTTTTTTTTTTTTTTTTTTAGTATTCTATGTTTGAGTTCATGACTAATATTGGTCTGTATTTCCCTGTTGTCTTTGGCTGGTTTGAGTATCCACATAATGCAGCTTCATCATGTGAATGGAGAAGTACTCCCTCCTCTGCTATCTTCTGGGGGGGGGATTATGTAAATTTAGTGTTAATTCTTTAAGTGTTTATAACATTCTCTAGTGAAACCATGTGGGCATGAAGATTTCCTTTTCTAGAGGTTTTAAATTACAAATTCAATTTTTTGTAGGTTTACAAGACTATATATTGTTTTATTTTTGAAAATCAGGAGGCAGGTACTATGACATCTTCTTGTGTAGGAAGCACTAGGCTCATAGAGGGGAAAAGGAATAACACATGGAGATAATCTGGGTCAGTACTTTCACGACCCTCACATTTCTGCCGTATTAGTTGATCCATTTTGGATACAGCATGCAATGCGAGAGTTCATCTTTATTTTTATACATTAGATTCTGGAGACATTTCTGGCATGATTTTGATAAATGTTACCAATTTCTATTTCCCCTTCTGTTTTCAAACTTTTGGACCTTTTACTATTAATGTAGAAATACTTCTGGTCTTAACCTAGTTTTCTCTCCCTGTCCCTCTATTATATTTAGAAGTATGTTCCCAAAGTCAATTTCTTTTCCTGAGTTTGTTACAAAAGAAACAAGCGAATGCCCGGATAACTTAAAGGAACCTGAAAATCTATTCCCGTACGGTCCCCACGTGGGTGAAGTAAAGTTTTTAAAAGATTTCGTGTTCTACTAGCAAGTAAATTGTGGGACCCTCTGTGATCTTCATGAGTGTCATTTAAGGCAGTCCTAGCTAGGAAGGATCACTGCTCTGAGGGTGAGAGCTCTCCTTTACATGGCTGGTTGGAACGTACCGATGAGAAATAAAAGAATCCCCAGATCCTCTCGGTATCTAAGTGCGGGAGCAGCAGTGTGGGTATTGGCAAGCCCCTTTCCTTCTAGGACTTAGAATCCTTGCTACCAGGTGATATTTATAAAGGACTTTCAAATACCTTATTTCAAAAATACATTTTTTTCCCCTCTGAGCTGGGAAGGAGATGTAAATCATGCCATCAAGGCCCTAATAGGTCCTTATGAAATAAAGCTTGCAATGGGATGCCTGGGTGGCTCAGTGGGTTAAGCCTCTGCCTTCAGCTCAGGTCATGGACCCACCGTCCTGGGATCGAGTCCTGGATCACACTCCTTGCTCGGCAGGGAGCCTGCTTCCCCCCCTCTCTCTGCCTGCCTGTGCTCTCTCTCTCTCTCTTTCTCTCTTTCTCTGTCTGACAAATAAAGAAGTAAAATCTAGGGAACCTGGGTGGCTCAGTGGGTTAAAGCTTCTGCTTTCGGCTCAGGTCATGATCCTAGGGTCCTGGGATCGAGCCCCGCATCGGGCTCTCTGCTCAGCGGGGAGCCTGCTTCCCCCTCTCTCTCTGCCTGCCTCTCTGCCTGCTAGTGATTTCTGTCTGTCAAATAAATAAATAAAATCTTTAAAAACAAAAGAAGTAAAATCTAAACAAAAAAACCCCTAGATCTTGCCCATGTTCCAAATGTATTTTTTTTAATGAAAAACACATAACCCCAATGTTGCCCATGGCAGTGAACTGGGGAACTCATCTCTGCTTGGGGTATGTGATGCACACACAGGAGACCATAACCTGAGAATTATGGGTTGTTTTTTATGAATTTTTTTTCTGGCTTGGATTTTTTACCTGCAGGAAGAGGAAAGTAGCCCACTTCCTACCTGGTAACTCCCCCACCCCGCAGAGCCGAAGCTGGTGCCGTTGGTCTCCTCACTTAGACGGTCCCACAAGGAAACCTGTTATTTAGAAGTGTGTTATTGTCAGCAAATAACGGCTCTGCGCTCGGTGTTTCTAACGCTAAGGGGGGAGGATGCTTCGTCCGTCGCTTGCATCCCAGAGCAGCTCGTGTTTCCCTGAGAGCAGCTCTGCGTAAGCAGCGGACGCAGGTTCTGCCGATGCTGTGTTTTCGTGCCTCTGTTTATTTTACCTTCAGAATGTGTGAAATGCTGCTGATTTTTTTATTTCTTGGAGGATGAACAATTGCACCATTAGGAGACATTTAAATAATGCTTAATTTTTAAAGCAAGAGAATTAGACAAATGGATGTGCGCAGCCTAGACTTCAGATCGGGTCTCTGTTTTTTGAGCTTAATGTGTGATATTAGCCTATTAAGTCGCATTTTTCTATTTGATATATTCTCTATCCCCATTAGACATCATTTCCATTGATGTTTTGTATTGTTGGCGCTTTAGCGCGTCTCATGTTAAAATATGGGGGATGGAGAGGAAAATAATTAGGTTTAGGGCTTTGTACTTTCAGTTTCCGATTTCAAGACCTATTAAAAACTAACTCACGATATGGCACATACGAGGCTATTATCTGTTTAAATTAGCTTATCAGAATAAAATATCTCCTTCCAGTGATTTTTCTGGGGAGGAGGAGCTCAGATGACCAGGCTTCTGCTCAGTGGAAGTACAACTTGGGGTCGAGCGCAGCAGCAGAACCCGTTCAGCCCAGTCGTCCTCACTGGCCGGTTCACGGTGGTCATTTCTGCACGACCTTTCTGCTACTCAAGCTTCTCTCAGGGAGGCTGGAAGGTGACAATCGCCTGAACCCTCAGGCCAGCGGGGGCACTTCCCAGTCCTCGCGGGCAGCCAGCAGGCTGCTCACGCCCGGGGCTGGGATGCCGCATCAGTCCTACAGCTGGAGGAAAGGGGTCTGCATGCAGGTTGTGTCCACCGGCCGAGTCGGGGATCGACACTAGAGTTAATCGTTGAGGTGACGGATCTGTGGGACGCTGACCTGGAGCTCAGCCTGGTTCTCCCGGGTCGGACGCTCGACTTTGGGGAATCTACTCTCACTCTGCGAGTCCACTTCCTCCATTTTAAAATGTGGCAAATGGGAGTTTTGTCCAAATAATTTCATGCCTCCTGTGTCCAGGAAAGCTTTCTTCATATGAATTAAATACAGATGGAGTCGGAGTGGTCCACGACGTTCTCTTTTGCTCTAAATTCGAGTGATTGTTGGGCTCATAGAGAAGTATGTTGTGCTTTAAACACAGTACAGGACGAAGCCACAGAAGACAGAGCGCGGGCAGTGGTACCAGCTTCGCGTGGGTCACAGAGAATGCCGCGACCCCCAGCACACAGTAGGTGCGCATTTAGACAGTCTCGCACGGGGTTGCCGATGTGTTCGCGGTGCCGATGACTTCACACGCAGCGTGGACTCAGCCCTCTGGGCCTGCCTGAGGCCGGGCGGGTCTGACTTACAATCCCGAACCGCACCCACCCGCAGCATCTCAGGCTGGTTTCTCAGTGCCTTTGTGCTTCAGGGTCTTTGTTTGCAAACAAGGACAAAAATACCTACCTTGAGAGTTGTAAGGATTCGAGGTGTTCCCTGTAACAAGCTGGCCCCGAGGGAGGAGCTCCGACCCCATTCCAGGGATAGGAGGCAGTTTGCCGGGGGGATGCCTTCCTCACAGCTGTGCCAGACACATGGTTGCCAGAACTGTCTGTCCCCAGACGCCCGAGAGGATGGCGCTCCCCATCCTGCCAGATGTCTGGCTCTCACTGAGTTCGTGGTCCTTCTAGAACCTGCCAGCGTTTTCCCTCGGGACGTCCTTTAAAACCCGTCTCCCCTTCCCTGCTCAGTCTAGATGCGCTCAGGACTGACAACGGTATTTAGAAACCTCTGTCTTGCATGACGGGGTGGGATCCTGTCAGGACCCTGTACGTGGGTCCCCGTATCAGCACGGACCCAGGTCTTTGCTCATGAAGTGAAACTCCTCCACAAGTGGTCAGCGGAAGTGTAGGAGATTATTGGATTCCAAGTAAAATATATTGATCGCAAATTTCAAAACTAACCCAGAGCTTTAAGACCTCTTACAAAGTTAAAACTAATTTAAAATTTACAAAAAGAATCAGTGTCTTCATGGAGCGACGTCATTTTACGTATCTGTATTACTGAGTTGGCACGTTGACCCGATGAGCCAGGAGAGCTCCCAGAGGCATCATTCCACGTGTGACAGGAGGAGTGCGTTACTTGCAAAAGTTGTTTGCACTTTTCCCCAAAGACGTTTCTGTCCTCAGGAGCCACATGTCCGACGTGAGAGCTGGTGTCAAAGCAATCATGCAGGAGACAACCAGCTTCACCGTTTCCGGGCTGTGGGACACGGGGCGGTAGAAGCCGGGAGCTCATCTCTTCAAGCTGAAGGCTCCGCCTCTGTGAAATGGGGTCCTGTCACCTTCACCTCGGGTCGTGAGGATTCAATGACATGACGTGGTGAATCCGCAGAAGTCGCGTGGGTCAAACCTGGACGCGGCGTGGGGGTTTAGGGACCAGTCCCTTCGCTCCTGTGACCCTGGCGGGGAAGGAAAAGCATGCCGTCATTTATTGAACGTTCTCTCCACTAATGTATGTCTGACTTGGGGTTTTGAAATCCTGTGCGGGTGCCCTCTAAGGCACCTTTAATCTTCTAGAATCCCCGAGAGTTAACAAACCTCGTAAATAAAGATAACCCCGCATTGACTCGTGGGGGCCACTAATCCACTCCTAGAGCGTGGCCACCTCTGGGTAGAAAGAGCAACAAATGTTTATCAGCCGCATAACACCCCGACTAGGTTCTGCGGAGTCCTTTTATAGTGTTTCCTACAGGACGGAGATAAGAAAGCCCCGAGCGCCGAGCGCCGGCGCTGTACACCTGTGTGTGTTTGTCTGTGTCTTTAAAAGATAAACACTGTCATCAGGGAGTCAAATATCAGGCAATTATAAGCCTTCAGGGACCTGGTGATGAACTCGGTCCCTTTCTCTCTGGTTGGGTGATGGATTTAAATCAGAGACAATAATCGTGCCCCGAAAGGGAGTCATACTCCCCCCTGGACAGTGGAAGCGCTGGCGGGGAGCACTCTGCCTTCTGTTTGTGTATTTGCCCAATAAGCCCCGCGTGTTCTCCAGTACTGCTCGCGCTGATCAGAGGGTCGGTGCGGCTGGTCGGCTCGTCCTTGCACTTGGTTAATTGCATTAAAATTCTTCCGTGAGCTCGGAGCGGAGAGCCCGAGCTTGGAACCTTCGGGCCGTTCTGTGTTTCTCTAATGACCCAGAGCCTGTTCCCCAGAGGTGACAGGGCCCCTTCAACACTGAGAGGTGTCCCCGCCTGGAGCGTACGCCGTTCTGCCCTCGGGCCTTCCGAGCCTCTGAAAACTGGGGGTGCCTGCAAACCCGCTTTGCAGAGGGTTGTGCCCGAGCCCTCACGTCATCCTCCTCCCACAGCCCGGCTTTAGAGAGCCTCCGTTTGTTTCCCGCTATGGGAACTAGGACTGGAAGCTCATTACCTCTATGCCTGCGACTCCGGAAGACACACCAGCTGGCGCCCCTGAACACGGCTGCCAGGAGCCGGTCTGTCTCCGATCTGTGGCTCTAGGCCCCCATTTCTCCAGGCCAGTGGCTTATAGAGGGAAGGATGGTAAAAAGGGGAGCAGGTCCTCAGAGAAAGAAGGTACTGAGGGCCCAACCCCGAGATACTGCTAAGCGGGCAGGGCAGCCTCCGTGAAATGCAGGAGCCAGACAATTCAAGAGGAGGGGCGGGCGGGGAAGGGAGGTCATGGGAAGAAGCACGAAGATGAAAGGAGGACAACGGTCCCGGGAGACCAGGGCTCGAAGAACAGAAGGTGTGAGATAAAGCGAGACCGGGAGAAGGAGGAACGGGGGAAGAGCCAGCGCGAGACCATCAGGACCAGAAGAACACGGGCGCTGCTGGACGGTTCGGTGGTTTCTCGGTTTCCCTCCGCTGAGGTTTTAGCAGGTGCCGGCGACTACGCTGAGTGGCGGAGAAGCCCGTGAGGTATGTGGGGAGCCCAGTGTCAACGAGCGCAGCCCTGGGCACCGCACAGCCGCGGGGGCCATAGCGGGAGTCCCAACCAGTGGGTCTGCTCTGCCCGTTTGCCGCTATGGTACTCGGGGCTCGTCTCCTTCAGGGTTGGCAGACTCGTTCTGCGAGGCCTAGATAGCAAATACTCTGAGCTTTGCCAGCCATCAGTGTCTGTCACAGCTAGTCCTCTCGACCCGTGTGGCTCAAAGGCAGCCACAGCCTGTATGCCAGTGAATGGGCATGGTAGTGTGTAATAAAACTTTATTTACAACGCAGACAGGGGGCCAGAGATGGCTTGAGGGCCCTCGTGCGCTCATGCCTGGTTTACAGGAAAGTAGACAGCATCCGTGGGACAGAAAAGTCAAATATGTGCCCGAAGGGGGTAGACGGGAGCGGGTATAGGAGATGCCATGATGCGTGTTGCATCGGGTCAGAGGATGGACCTTCACCAGCCCCCACCGCGGTTCCTGCGGCAGTCCAGCCACGTAATCCCCTCTGTGTCTGAATCATTTTCGTACTTTAAAAATAAAGACTAAGTCACCTGGTGTCCATGGTGGGAACAGTTTCTTAGGCAGCAGCCTTGCCCCCACCTTCATTCCGTGTGCTCCCCAGAACCCCTGCTTGGCGACTCCCTGTCCTGGGAGGACAGCCTGGCGGTTTCGGGGCTTCGGGGAGGCGGCTCGGCACCCCTGAGGGGCCCATGAGGAGCATGGAGCACTTTACTTTCTGGCTCCAGACTTCCGCGGGCGCTCGTCTTCTCTGGAGGGGGGGGTCAAGAGAATTGTCCGATGTCTCTGATGTTTCCTGCAAAAATACCAAACGCGAGCCCAGACGATGTTCCAGCCAGCCAGAGTCACCCGAAGGAAGTTGACTTAATAATTGGGACATGTATTTTCTGTTTGTGGGAAGAGCTGTGCCACAAGGAGGCCATTTTATTATTATTCAATTTCGCTGACAGATACCTCGAAGATAAAACACGGAGGTGGCGTAGCAGCACAAACCTGAACTTCCAGCAGCAAAGCATTGATCTGCACCAACGGTTCAAAGAAAACGCTGCCCCCGTCCAACGAGGAGACCATTCAGGGACGCAGCTGTGTGCAGCCCGAGAGTGGGACTTGTTTGCCTTATTTTGGGGCCAGATAAGGGTACTCCAAACACATTACTTTCATTTGCTTTGTCTCTTTCTCGTTTCCATCACCAACAGCGTGTCTGACCTCTGTCCATTAGCAATACCAAGAAAAAAAATTCCTTGTCCTCGATTAAATGGTCTGTTGGAGCCTCCTGCTCCTCGTTGTTTCAGCTCTGCCCGGCAGAAGCACCGGGAAGAATCTTCTTGTTCACCATTCAAGTATTTCTCTTGGACTGTAGGACATTTGTGTCATCAGAGACCCGTGCAGCCATCTGGCTTGATTCTGCTCCGTGTTATGCCCACGAGAGAGCATTCGTGGAATCCGGGGGCTTGGACGTGGGGGTGCGTGGAGCCCGGATGCCCGGAGGGTCTCTGGACCGTGGGGTATGAATAGAAAAGCAGGATGTTGACGTGAGCAGAAATAAGCTCTTCCCCAAAGATGAGCAGCCTGTCCTCATCTCTGCTTTCACCGTTGTCGGCCCGAGTTGCGTGGAATGGATGGGAATCTCTTTAAGTGCCAGAAAACATGATCTTGAAACCCTCAACTAGGCAGCCAGATGCCCTGGGAGATCTGCGCTCCAACATTCATCAACTGTGAAGACAGTTTAGGTTAGATGAGATCTTGAGAGGAGAAAATCCACCTCTGTTTTTTGGTTTTTTTTTCTAAGCACAGGGCCCGGGTTTTTGGCTGTGAGACCCAGCATCCTTGAGGCTGTTGGAGCAGAGTTCTGCCTCCCACCGCCTGGGGACCACTTCCATTTTCCTGTGGCTGGTGAGCTAAGGTGTTTACAGTTTTAAATGGCTGGAAAGCAAATTAAAAGAAGAATGGTGTTGGTGGCACACGAAAATGACACGAAATTTGCATGTCAGAGGCCCTCCGGGAAATTTGGCTGGAACACAGCCACACCTGTTGGTTTGCACTTGGCCGCCCTGGGGCACAACGGCAGTGGGAACTGCACCAGAGACCCGGAGACCGGAAGCGGGGCCCCGGATATTTACGGCCGCCCTTCGGGAGAAAAGCCGGTGTGTGCTGGGAGTCATGCCTGGCACCCGCCTTGCTTTCTGTCACGTAAGTTTTCTGCCCTGAATGTTTACTAAGTTCTGTTTAGGGACCTGGCGGAGTGGTTCTGGAATATTTCCCGTCTACTCTCGACCCGCCGCGCAGAACTTCAGAGGGCCATGAGGGCATAAACGCGGACCGGTGCATACACACCCACCACGGGAAAGACCCAGGTGCGGCGGGCAAAGCGCACCAGTCCCGGTTTCCAGCCGTCCCCCCTAAACGTAATGCGTTTCATGAAAGATTTAGGACCCAGCTCTCCACAGGCACCGCGGCCTCAGGGTCCCCCAGCGGCAGGGCCAGGAGGGACTGAATGAGTCCCGCCCCCTCCCGGTGGCAGCGCAGCCGAATGGAGCTGTGAGAGCGCCTGCCTTTGTGCGGCGGGTTTTCAGTTCCTGGTAGGAAGGCGGGGTGGGGGGGTGTAGGCAGGGCTGCGGCGAATTCTGCAATCCGAGGCACGTTTGTTTTTCTGCTGTTCCGTTCAGAGTTTCTGGAATCTATCAGTTACATGGATTATGTAACAAGAGCCAATCAGCTCAGTGAAAACAAGCTTCCAAAAGGCAGGAAGTTTAATAATAATAGTAATAAAAATGGAGCCGGTCCATGCCAGGTCATAAAACGGAGGTTGACCCTCGTCTCCATTTTCCCTCTGAGTCGTGGCTTTGTAGTTGGCTGGCTTTCCAGTGATTGAACCTCGAGGTTGAGCCCTTGTCCCTTAGGAATGGCCGACAGTCTTTTCATCCTCTCCCCGCCCCCTCGGTGCACGCAGACTTTGGTTCATGGACCTGTAATGAGATCAGACTGTCACTACGGCACCTTCAGGGTGGATATCACCGAGTGGGCTGCTGACCCATGCAGGGTCTCCGCTGGGACACCCCCCGGCCCATCACGGTGCCAGGGGTGGGCCGCAGCTCCTTCCCGGGACCGGGTTCCAGCAGCAGTCCGCGGCAGAGACCTGTCCTCTCTAGATTCTCCTACGGACGTTTGACCGTCCTTCCGGCAGCGTCGAAGGGCTCCAGTGATGGTGAAAGACGGAGGACAGGACATGCACGTCTCCCCCTTCCCCCCCACCACATGTCCTCCCTCTGGGAGAAGCGAGTCCCCGGGGCCAGGACGCACAAGACGCCTGGAGTGTCCACTGCTTAGGAGAGTTCCAGCGTTTCTTCCCGCGAATGCTGGTGTGAGGGGATGTGCGGAAAAGGGGCCTGGTTTCTTAGTCGTGGGTAGCCAGGTATGAACCGGTGGGTGACGCTGTCCCCGACCAGAGGAACTGGCTAGGGAGATAAAGCCTGGAGGTGGACAGAGACGCACATGTAGACTGTGCCTGGCGTTTCCTGACGGGGGCACTCGCTGTGATTGCTGGTGCTTGAGCATCCACCAGCCTCCGCCCCACACCACGTTCACCCCCACGAGCCTCTGAGCAAAGTCCAGCATCCGTCTGGGGCCCTGAGGAGGCAAGCGTCACGCAGGCTGGGACACAGAAGCACGTCACGTCTGCTGCCGGGGCCTCCTGCGCTCTTGGCCGGTTCGTGATGGCCACGGAGGGCCGTCCCGTGTTCCCGTGATTTCTGTGGTGAACTGCCTGCAGGAGCGGGGGCAGCTGCGGCGGCTCCAGAGAGGCCGGGTGGGGAGGGGCACGGACACCCTGGGGAGTCCAGCAGGGTGCCGACCGCCGCATAAATTCCGTGACTACAGGAGCAGAGGGTCCTGCGGCTGCGGGAGGCAGGGGTGCGGAGGAAGGGGAGGCTGTCCGCTCCTGGGTGAGGACCCCATGTGCACGAAGGGGGCCCCCTGAAGTGGTTCTGGTCCTGTGTGCATGGAGGGAGGTCCGGGCTCCCCGGAGACGGGTCAACCCTGAGTGGTGTCGAGGGGACGGGTGCCAGCGGGCTTGCCCTGGGTGACCGGGAGGCCGAGTGCCACCACGTGCCCGGCGTTTCTGGAGCCTGGATGGTGGGCGCAGCAGAGGGAGGAGGGTGGGCTGGGGAAGGACGGTGCGGTGGACAGAGGGCACGGGAGCCGTGGCAGGCGCCCTCCTGGTGAGGGGGTGCCCCTTGCCCAGCTCTGGGTGGCCCGTCCTGTCCCCAGGGTCGCCGGCCCGCTTCTGCGCCCTGGGTCTCATGGGACTGCAGGTGGCCCCGTGGCCGGTGGCGGCCAGCGCTGGATGCAGGAGCAGACAATACAGCTAACGCTTGCGGTGAAGGTTTGTCTTGTCTTTGGTAATTGAAGAGAGTCGGGAGAGGAGCTTAAAGAGAAAGAATTAGATTCAACCAGAGCAAAAAGCCCACGGGGAGAGCAGTTCTGCTTCCTACAAGCCTGTCCTACGGCAGCCCGGGTGGGGCTCCCCGACAGGGCCACGTGGGCCACTCCACGGCACAGTCGGTGCTTTTGACTTCCACGTTCAAGTCTTTGCATCTGCGGCGAAGACCGCTCCCAAACCCTGCTCTTGGAGGTCATTTCAGTGTCATCTCACCCACAGCAGAGGTGAACCCTGTAGGGCCCGTAAGCCTGCCCCATGGAAGGTTTTCCAGCACTTTCTACACTGCCTGCACCCTGGGCAGTTCCAGGCCTGCATCCTGGCCCCTCGGCCCGTGCCCTGGCTCGCCCCGTCTCCCTGGCCAGGGGGTGGGCGCTGAGGCCCATCCCGCCACCCGTGGAAGGGCAGTGGGTAGAGTCGCCTAACCGCCACGGCCATCTCCGGACCTTCGCTGCCCCCAGACGGCCGCACTAACCCTCTTGGGGCCCAGGTACACGTGGAGAATGAGTTCCTACAAGTGGGTCGAAGGGGTGAGTGTCATCAGTTCCGAGAGGCAGCACCCTCCAAACCCTGGGTCGTTTCGATGAACGTGGAGGTTGAGAGCCTTGGGCCAAGAGTGGGTGGCAGGGGTGGCCACGGGACACCTTGGGCCTGCACGGTGGGGGCACCACAGTGGCGGCAGCCAGGCTGAGGGCCACCGCCCGCCGCAGTCCCCAGCTGCTCTGTCCATCCGATGGCCATTACTCGGACATAAAGGGACGGGACACTGATGCATGTTACGACATGGAGGAACTTGGAGGACGCTGCACTGTGGGACCACGTAGACACGGATGCTACCATCTGAATCCATTGTGAGAAAGGGCCGGAGCAGCCCGAGCCCCAGAGACGTCAAGTGCATGGCGGTGGCCAGGGTCGGGGAGTGGAATGAGCAGAAACTCCTTCATGGGTACTGGTTTTCCTTTTGGGGTTCTGGGATTCAATGGGATTGTTAGTGGTGCAACGTTGTGAACGCAAGAAACACCGTTGCATTGACTCGTTCCTTTTAAGATGGCACATGTTCCATTATGTGAATTTCACTCGAATAAAACCCCGTGAAAAGTGGTTAAGAGGCACCGTTCGAGGGAAGGCAGAGGCGTCTTTTCGGCTCGCGCCTCTGGCAGGTGGGGTCTCAGAGCTGGTGGTTGCGGTTGCTGCGCTGGTTGGCATCTGGTGCTTGGGCGACGGCTGTCTGCGCTCGGACCTCGGCACACACGCGGGGCTTGACTTCAGGTCAAGCCAGCTTTGTTCTGGCTTCCCGAGGGTTCGTTCCATCCCAAGGATTCCCTCAGATGTGGCTCCGCGGCTTTGGTGGGCAAGTTTGGTTGGAGCGAGGACACTGTTGTCCTTTATGGAAGACAAGACAGTTGGGCTTATGTATTAGTAATTTATTTTGTGAGGAAAAGAATAAAAGCTCTGCCAAGCTTCCTGTAGGTTTAAAAGAAGCAGTAAGAGGACGTTGGTCACTAGGATTTTTAGCGTCTGTGTCCTGAGACTGATTTTGTCAGCCGTAACCCCTTCCTGCGGGAAGGGAAGGGAAGTATTTCATTCAGCGACTGAGCTGAGTTTCTGCCCCGAGGAGCTCCTGGGCCTACCCCGGGCCGCATGGCAGATTCCTAAATGCTTCCTCTTCGCCGAGCCAGACTGGGCTGTGTGTGTCTCCTGGCCATCCTGCACCCGCCTCAGCCGCCCAGGCGCTTGGCTGGGGTCAGTGATTTCCAAGGGCTGACCACGTACCGTCCAGAGATAAGCCGCAGGCGCTGGGTGCCATGAACACAGCCCTCGCTCTTCAGACCAGGACCCCTGACCTCGAGGCGGCCGCTAGGGCTCCTACCTGGAGTTCCAGAAGACTCGTTCTGTAGGGGAAGCAAACATGCACATTCACGCCGGGAAGGCCAGCAGGCTGTAGGGACTAGAGACAGCGTCCGCAACCTGACTATGATTTCAGGTGGATTTTAAGGGAAGGGTGGACTCTGCCTTGTGTGTTAATTCAATACCTGTTACTATTGCATGGAACAAGCGTGGACGTGGCTGTCGTGGATCAGAACAGATAAACAAGTTAAAAGAAAAAAAAAAAGAAAGAAAAGAATAGAACAGAACAGATCACCAGAGAGAAAACTGTGGGCACGTGGGCAGGATCTTTTCAGAACGTCCTTCCGCCCCACCCGCTTCCCTCCCTGCCGTCCCCCCGCGCCCGCCCGCCCTGCCGTACTCCGTGGGTCGTCCGTGACGAGCAGCTCCATAGGTACTGGGCACCGCGCTCAGCGTGGGCACGTGTCTACACGCAGACGGAGAAACACGATCGTGGCATCCGTGGTGTCACCGTCTGTCTTGGCCTCCTGAGAGCGTGTGGACTTTCCCCACGTAAACAAACCCGTCTCTCCCCCGTGGGTCCGAGCAGCTGCAGACTGGTCTATCACGAGGCCGCAGAACAGTCTCGCGGTCTCCCGGGCCGGTGTCCATTTCTGTCGATAGAATCTCCGTGAGGAGCTCCTCGGCTGTCCTCATCGGCACACCCCTCCTTCCTTCCGATCGGCTCTCGGGATCGTCGCGCTGGCGGGTGCGCGCGGTCCAGATTTTCCCAGCGCGGCACTGAACAGTCCCCGCGGACGCACGGGTCTAGATCCTTGTCAGCAGAACCGCGTCGTGCCTGCTGCCCCGAGCGCCTGCTGAGGGTGGCCGCGTGGACAGGTGAAAACGCTCCTCCTGTTAGTGTCTATTTAACTACTGAATGTTAAGTGTCATCTGCGGCCTCCCGGGTTTGCCCCCCTCCTCCTCCCTTCCGTCTCCTCCGTCCTCCTCCCTCCTCCCAGCCTCCTCCTCCCCCTCCTCTTCCTTCTCCCCTGCTTTTCCTCTTTTCTGAATTGGGCCAAACGTTTGGCCCATTTCTCCTGGTGTTTTTATTATTGGTTTACAGAAGCTCTTTGTCTATTAAGAATAATAGCCTTTATCTTAAACGCTGAAAGCATCCCAGGGACTGGCAAGGAGCAAGGGAAGAACTTTCTAAGCAGAAGCCACGAGAGGGGCAGGGGTCCGGAAGTGGGGATGACGACACCTGCGTGGGAAGTCTCGTGGGTCTTGTGATGAGGGCAGGAGGGCACCTAGAAGTGGGTGTAAGAGAACCAGAACCAGTCTGGACGGAGAGCGGCGGAGGCCACAGCACGGAGCACCCTCGTGGGTGCATGAAGGTATTTGACAATGGTCAAAAAGCTGACCGTCCGTGTAATTTTAGTCTCTTCCATCCGTGGGGGAAAGACACAGTGAGAACGTGAATTCTCAAACCCTGAACTCTGACCGCCAGGGAGTTTTACTCGGCAAGGACATCACTTGGCCATCAGTGGCTTCCTGGTTTCACGGTGGTTGACACTGCGGGAAAATCCCAAGCTCTGGAAACATTTCCAGCTTCCGGGGAGAGAGCGGGCGGAGAACGGCCCACGCGCACACACCGAGGACGTCGGATCTCCGAGTGCAGGAGGTCTCCTGCGATACGACGGCTCGAAACAAGAGGAGTCCCACTGGGTTGGAGGCAAAGAGGCTAGAAAGACCTCGTGGGTTCTGCCCCTTGGTCCGCAGAGGCCCCACCCCGGAACTGGCCATTTCTCCGCCTTGGTCGCAGCCGGCATCACGTCCCGCGGCTCTGACACAGCCCAGGAACTTCTCTGTATGGTCTTGTTCTGAGGCAGAGTTGAGTTTTGGAAGAGGAAAGGACTCTGGAAAGGCTCCAAACGTTTGGGCTGCCCTGGTCTGCTTCAGAGGCCAGTCCCAGCCCTGGCCAGCACCAGGAGATAGCCCGTGTCCCTCTGGACCTCGTCAGTCACTTCACTGGTCACATCTTCCAAGTCGGCTGTGTGGGTTGAAAACGTCCCACCGAAAATTCCCATGTTCAAGCCATCGCCCCACAAAGTGCAGGCCGTGACCTTATTCGGAAACAAGGTCGTGCAGATGGAGCTGGTTGAGTTGAGGTCAACTGGGGGCCGGCGGTCCTCATCCAATGACGGTGTCCTTACAGAAGGGGAGGTGAGGACACAGCAGAGACCACAGGGGACGCCGTGGGGACACGGGGCGTGTGCTGGACCCCCTTCCCCGGCGCCTTCCGAGGGAGCGCGGGCCTGCCTGTGCCCCGATCCCGGGCCTGTGCCTCCAGGACTGGGGGAGAGCAGGTGCGTGGAGCAGCCCGCCCGGGCGGGGGCTCTGTTACGGCCCCAGGACACTGACATGCACACCCTCCTGGGGGGATTCTGGAGCTGGATGGGCTGGCGGCATGAGACCCCAATGCGGCCTGTTCTCCGCTGCCTCTCCTGCCCACCTGCCCCCTCCCCACCCCGGCAGGTGTCACAGTGTCAGGACAGACCATGGCTCTCCCTTGGTTTTGCCATCTCAGCAGCCAAAATTCGAAAAGTCCCACCCAAGAAGCCCTTTCAGCCATTCTCGTCTTCGTGAAGTTACAGGCCGAACCCCGCACTGTGCGTTTTCCCCCTCCCTGAACCCGCGTGACAGTCTCCGGATCCCAGAAAGATCTCTTGGAAAGCAGTGCATGCTGTGTGGTGGGGAAGGTCAGATTGTTTGAACATGACTAATGATGAGTTTACGGTGCTTATCATACAGGTTCCATAACAATGGAATTAATCTTTAGAGGGACAAATTAAAAGGTAGTTTGCTCCCAAGGGAGCTGTGCGGCGTTTGCGCTCCCTATGACGAGCACTCATCGGGACAGACGGCAGAAACCCCAGGATGCCTCATTGTTTAATCAGGATGGGTAACATCGACTTGATTAATCCGCCGCGGTCCCGGCTGACAGCACTGCTCATCCTGCGTGCCTCCGTCCCCGGACCGTGGGTGCCTCTCCGCGGGCCAGCACCAGCCTTTCTGGGCCTGCACCCCTCTGGTCGGGGCCCCACGACTCTGGCTGGGGACTTGCTGCGAGCTGTCACCTGATGGTCCCCACCTAGGGGCACGCTCCAGGGCTGTGGCTTCCTTCCCTCCCTCCCCTGCAGAGGGATCCCCAGTCTCGGGGCCCCTGCTTCAGCTGGACATCCCTGCGGGAGCCGATACCCCACGTCTGCACGCAGGGCCACCACCAACAAACAGTCCACGCGTGGTTCTTACTGGGGGAGGGGCCGACCCTCAGGAGAGGTGGAAAGGGCCCTGTGAAGCCCCCCTGGCTGGCTCTGCTCTGGCGGACCCTGGAGCTGGAGGGCCCAGACAGAGCCGGGCTTGGAGCCTGGCCCCGGAGGGGAGCGGTTAAGGTCAAACACATGAGTGGCCCTCCTTGCTTGCCCCACGCTGTCCAGGATCTGGTCCAGGCCACCCCTTTCCCACCACGAGAACGTTACTGAAACGTCATCCGTATTCTGATTGGTACAGCTTGTTCCAAGAGGGCAAATGTTCTCATACATTTTGTGTATGTCCAAGTCAACTCTGACATTGGACCCCGGTGGGATCCGCGGGGCTCCATCCCAGGATCCTGGGATCATGACCTGAACCCAAGTCAGATGCTTCACAGACTGGCCCCCCGGGCGCCCCGACTGTGTCCTGTGTTCAGCCTCGGGACAGCTTCCAGATTGTATCAAGAGGGCAGCAGAGACCACTAGCCTGCGTGCACTGGCGAGATTTTTATCGGCCTTGGAGAGAAAAAGAGCTTGATGTTTTGAAAACTGCTCAATAGCCAACGGGGAACTTTTATCAGTGTGACTCAAGAGAAGAAGAATTTTCTGTCATCTTACCTGGTAACACAGTTAAATTAGGAGTCTTGGTGAGCACAGCATTCCAGCCACGCTGTAAAATTTATATTAAGAATCTCACTATTTACAAAATATATTGTCTTGTACAATGTTGCTTGTTGCATTTTATGGAAAACAAAAACCTCTTGCACAACAAGGTAGCCTCTTCGCGTCTAACAGCATGTTAGAGCCGTACCTGCCGCTTTGCCAGCGGAACAGGCTCCTCTGAATTTCTGGGTATCAGCACATCAGCGAATGAAGATATTATTTGCCCTCAGGGGAGTCTCTTAGCGTCTTTCACCAGCAAAACTTGAAAAGATACATACTTAAAATAAATCTGCACCGTACTTTGGAAAGAAAAGCGTAAGTAACAGCAGTTAGCGTCTGCCCAGTTTGTGCCCCGCGGAGAGAAGGAGACTTGGGAGCGCAGCGTGGCTCTGTGGCTCGTGGCTCCGTGGCTCCCGTGCACCGGGCCTGCGCCTGGGATCTTATTTCCTCTGCGGGTGGAAAACATTTCCCTTCTCTAGTCTCCGCGTCACTGTTTATATCTTCTTTCACTTCCACGTTGTCAAGAACTTGCGTTAGGCCCCGAGTTAGCCGGTCGCTGGCACGGGCGCTGATGTCCGACGCTGTGTTGGGGCTGTTGCCCTCGGGCGATGCCGTGGGCTCCTTGGTCCGTCACGGGCAGCTTCCTGGTGAGCGGGAGCACTGCCCATCGCCCCGTGTGCGGACGTCGGAGAATCTGGCCAGCGTCCCCGCTCCCTCCACTGGAATTTGGCTAATAGCTGCCGTATCGCACACTGGCCGATCCGTGTCACAAAAATACACAGGTGACCTGCCATGACAGAGGCCACGGCCAGCCACGAGACAGAATGGTGCGGCAGCGGCTTCCCACCAAGGCAGCTTCCAGCGTGTGTGGGTCACAGTGTCTGGGGGAGCTGGATTTGCGGTCCTGGTGGGTCCACGATGGGGCCATGGTGGGACCGCGTGGGCAGCCCCCGCCCCCCGCCCCGTGTGCTCAGCTCTGGACAGAAACGCTCCGTTGCTGTGACCTCCAGCCTGTCGTCCCTGCTCCCGTCTGCATCTGCAAAGAAGCCCAGTGCAGAGAAAGGGGCAGAAAACCTGGTGTGGAGGTGGACACTGATGTCGTCCTGGGGTCCTGACCCCAGGACCCTCAACAGACACCTACTCCGTCTGTCCTGAGAGTCGCCTGGGCCACCATTGAGCACCTGCTGTATGCCGGGGGCTGTGCGAACAGCTCTCTCTGTCTGTCCCACTAATCTCACTTCACCCTGTGAGATCCATGAAGAGATGAGGTTCTGAGCCCAACGTGTAGCTGCCCCAGCGTCCCGGCCCGCACCTGGCAGGACTCACATCCCGGGCTGCAGCCCTGCGGTCCTGGGGGCGTATCTGTGGGGATGAGTTCTCCCACCCAGAAGGGCCTCCCACCCAGCGCGTGTTGTGACCGAGTCCCAGCCCCCCGCCAGAGGGGCCGGATCTCACGTGGTGGCAGGGGCTCCTCGCAGGGAAGGCGTTCATTCTCGGGAGAGTCCGGCAGAGCAGGCAGTGAGCTGTCGCATCCATGAACAGAGCCTCCTCTCTCTGCTGGGAGGTTGGCCGCTGGGCCCCAGGGAGCGTGCTGGTGCGGAGACTCTTAGTGACGGGGTAACGGGACAGCATAGCTTCTGTTTGTTTCCACCTGTGGGTCATTAGTGGGCACATACTGAACATGCACACATTTGGTTACATAAAACCAAATTCTAAAAAAATTGCCTGTGTTTTCCTAGACCTGGTCAGTGTCTTTCTTTCTTAAGTCGTCTGTAGGGCGGAACTCAGACAGGATAGGAGGGCGGCGTGAGGAGGGAACGGAGCCTCCTGTGCGGCGTCCCAGCTCCACAGACACGAGGGAGGCGGACGGTCGATGGGGCTGCAGCCCCATCCTCCCGCGGGACAGGAGGCCCACCTGGAGAGGTCACAGAGTCACCCTGGGACAGCGGTCCAAGGCAGGACCCTGGACCCATGTCTCTTCTTTTCTCTGCCCCGTGTCCTTGGCTGCCGCAGGACCTTGGTGACAAACAGCACTGTGTCTGGTTTTAGGATGTTTATTCATAATTTAAGCTCATGGAATCTGTAGATCTTTGCTAAGGAGGAGGAAGGAGATACTTTTTATTCGTTTTTCACATTTAAAATTCTACTAAGAAAATGTGCCAGTTTTGGAATACTTTCAATGGCGCCCTGGGCTTTACTGACATGAGAACGCAAGGCCTCGGCGTGAGTGTTGCCAAGGGGGGCCTGAGGCAGGGCCGTGCACCCTTGCTCTCACGCGGGGGCTGTGGGGCCGACTCGGGGGTCCCCGGGGAGTCACAGGCGCATTCTCCGTGTGGGGCCGCGAGAGGCATCTGCAGGGTGTGGGAAGAGCCAGCCTTTCCTGGGCAGACAGGTTTTGTTCAAAGGCCCAGCTCTGTGGTCCCGGGTTTGTCCCTGGCGGGGACACTGACATGGAGTGTGGCGCGAGGGACACCCGGAGGGAGAGCAGGGCTCTGAGGACAAACGCCGTCCCAGGTCCTGTGACCGACCCCAGATGCAGGTCTCCCAACATGAAATGTCGTTCCCGGGCGAGTGGCCACACGGCGTCTTGCTGGCCTACTTTCTGGTCCTTTTGCCTGTAGTGATAGAGGACGGGAAGGCCTGCTGGGAGCCGGTCCGGCGTCCTCCCGCCGGAGGAGCAGCTCACGGCCCGTAAGCGGGAACCTGCCTTTCCACTGTTCTGATCCCCGCGAGATCCCACAGCTCGACGCGCGACCCTCGAGGAGAGAAGGCGCGATGAGGAGAAGTTCGCTCTCCGCCGTGTGGCGGCGTCAGGCCTCTCTTCCCACGTGAAGTGGTCCCCACGCAGGCCCCCGGAACAGTTCGACTTGAGGTTGAAGAGGTTTGAAACCTCCACAAACCAATTTCACCGGGGGCTGAAGGTGGACCGTGGACGGTGGTCTGCCCGCGCGCCGTCTCTAGCAGCAAAGACGACGGCGATTCCGGCAAACGCTCCCGTCAGACTCCGCGGGGCCTCTTGTCCGCCTCGTGCTGGACGGAAGCAGCAGAGAGCCGATGGCTTCGTCGGCGCGGAGGGGCGCTGAGCGGCAGAGCAGCCCGGCGACCTGTGGTGGGGGGCGCCGCGGCCTCCGCCGACGCCCACCGAGCGGGGCTGAGAGAAGCGGGTCTCCACGCCGTCCTCGGGCTCGGCTCCCCGACGGGATGCACCTCGGGGCGGGAGGCCGGTGGCTTTGGAGACACGGCGCTCCTCGTTCGCTCCGCGTCGACACGACGGGTCGGGCCCGTCTTCCGTGTCGGACCCCGTCTCGTGGCCGCAGACACGGGAACCGAGCAGCCTCTCGTCTGCAGAGAAGAGAGCGAGGGAAGGACGCACACACGTGTCTGTGAGGACAGCCGCGCGGGCGCTTGGGGGGCACACCGGGCCTCTCCAGGAGGGCGGCGGAGCAGGGTCCCGACGAGGCCCAGGAGGGGAGCTGCAGCCTCCCCACACGGGGATGGAGGAAAGAGGATGAAGGGGGAGGCAGGCACCCCCAGAGCTGCATCCCGAGTGGTCCTGGAGGCCCCCGAGAAAGCCGCTTTGATCAAATGAGCATCCTCTCTTGCTAACGGGAAGGAGTGCCCAGGCTGGAGAGCTTCTCCCGGGGGCCGGGCCGTGGACCCTGACCAGGCCAGACCTGAGTGGACGGTGGTGTCCAGATGAGAGGAAGCCTGATAGGATTGGGGGCTGCTGGAGGTAAGAGGCGGAGGGGATGGTGAGGACTCATCGCCTGGCTTGGATGTGGGTGAGAGGGGGCGTCTGTCCTTCCCGGGCTGGAGAAGACTCAAGGGGCAGGTTGGAGCTCAGTAGGGAGACGGTGAAGTGCTTTGGAACATTCTAGCGGGGACGCCCAGCCGTGCGGTTTCAGGGGGACGCTCCGCAGGGACCGGGATGAGGCCCGGGTGAGCAGGCCAAGCCCAGTCCTAGAGGTTTCACACGGGCAATCACGCTTCCTGCATGCCCCAGTCTGATGGGGGCCTTCCTGGACAGCCCCTCCCCGGAGCATCCTCGGACGGACGCCCGGGGCCCATCTAGGTCCTTCCACGCCTCGGCGCCGCCTCTCTTCTGGACTCCAGGAGCCCTTCCAGCCAGGGCAGGTAGAGTCTGGAGGCTCTCCGGGCGAGGTCCCGGGTCCCGGCCCAGCGGTGGGGGTGGTGGGGCAGGGAGGTCGGCTGGGAGTTTGCAGGAGGAGCAGGTGTGGAGGGCCTCTAGGCAGTTGGCCATAGCCCCCGGGGACAGGCAGAACCTACGCCACCTGAGACACGGACGGAGCAGAAGGAAGCCGTGAAAGGCACAGGGAAGGGCGTCGTGGGGTGGTGACGGGTCACTGGAGGTAAGCCACAGGAGAGCTTCCAGAAGGAGAGAGCAGGTCGGGACAAATCCACACTCATAGGCATTCACCAAAGAAAACCTTCCTGTGCTGCGGACCTGGACAGGAAGACAGAGCTGCCTCTGCATTTCCTGTACTTGTTTCCTTCCCGGTCGGTGTGGAGTCAGGAGTGAGCGAGACACGCACTGGCAGGTGCTCCCAGCTTGCGGGCTCATGGCTCACGTAACCGCGAGGGGCAGGAGCCAAGACTTCATCAGTGCCGGAGCAGCCGGCGGGCGCCTGGGGCCTGACTCGCACTTGGGTGGTGGAGGTAAGGCCAAGCTCGGCTCCCAGGGAGGGACCAGGACACTTCCCGTGTCGGCGATGAAATTGGCTGTTCATTGACGCGAATTAGAACACTCAGAGTGAGGGATAAAAATTGGCTCTATTGGTGCCCTGGTATACGTTTTTGTCATTAATGTTCATTTCGAGCACAGGTCCAAGAAGATGGCTCTTCTGTAAATCGGCGGCTCCAGGGGGGCTGGGGATGAGCAGTCATCGGTGGTACCCGCCCGGGTTGGGCAGGACCTCGGTCCCCCTAGCCCCCCTGGGAGGACCCTCCCCATCTCTCTGCCTCCTGGGGCCCCCAGGGCTCTGCCTCCATTCTCACATCTCTGTCCTCTCCCCGTACCTCCTTTCTGGGTCCAAATGTCCCTGTTTTTACAGGGACCCTGGTCACATCGGTTTAGGGGTTCACACTAGTCCAGGGTGACCTCATCTTCACAGATCACATCTGTAACGACCCTGTTTCCAAATAAGTTCCCATTCTGAGGCTTGGGCTAAGGCTCTCACCTGTCTTTTGGGCGGCACAATTCAAGCCAGAACACCCTCCGTGAAGGAAAAGTGTGGACAGAGGCTGGTGGACGGAAGGACCGGGGGGCTGCGTGTCACCCCAGCGCCCTACCTGGGTCTGTTCTGTGGGGAGAGGTGTCCTAGGTCAGCCGCCTGGGAAGTGTAAGGCCTGGGACAAGGAGCCAAGGAACGAGCAGCCGCACAAGAACAGGAGGAACCCCCACCCCTTGGTCAGGGCAGAGCCAGACTCGTTGGTGGTACGGATCCTGGTCCGAAGGGGCTTCCAGCTCTCCAGCTGTGTCTGATCCTGTAATGTCCAGACGGAGGTTAGCTGCCCTTCCCAAGGGGATGGACAGGAAACCTGGGCCGCACATTCTGTTCCCGTCCGAGTTCAAGTAGGGGGCAGGGCCACCTAGGGTGGGTTTTAGGACCTTGCTTGGGGAAGGAAGGAAATGTACTTAATGTAAATGCCAGTTTCCTAAGTCCGGTCGTGGTGTCCTGGTGCGGGGATGTGTGTCATCTAGGATAATTCAGATCTCCCACCGACATCTGCCGAGTCGCTGGAAGGTGAGAGTTACCGAGTTGTTCCCGGTCCCGCCTCGAACTCGGGGCTGCCCCTCTTGTGTTTGGGTAGAATGGCCAGCAGCCCTCGGTGCTGGATTGAGTTTCCCTGGCTGCCTCCTCCCTCTGACTCTTCCCCGAGTTGCTGAGTGGGCTGCTCGGCTGAGCTCTGCTCTTTCTTCTCTGTGAAGGAGTTTTCTCTCCCTTGATGTCTTTAACTTAAAAACAAAAATCAAAGAGTTGCCTGATTCCCATTGGGACACATTATGCAGGAGGAAATTATTCCCATTAGAATCCGGTGAATTTTACATATATCGAGAATTGCTTTTATAATAAAAAGTAAATGTTCTATAAATGACGGTCCCTGGGGAATACCAGCCGTCCTGACATCAGTCTGGCTGATTTTGTGTTCCGAAGTCAGTTTGTCACTCCGTGGCAGTGTGACCGCCTCCCAGCAGCTCCTGTTTGATGGGCGTTCCTGAGAAATGGCACTGTTGTGCCTTAAATATTACTGCGCTTAGCTTCCCAGCACATTCCAGGCTGCGGCACCGGAATGTGTGCGACGGGGCGGTAGGGGGGCGGTGGTGCGGGGGGACGCTGTCCCGCTCAGCGCTCACTCCTGGCGGGGCCACCCAAGATATGGCCCCCACCGCCAGGTGAGTGACAGCGGAGACCGTCCCGCTCGAGGAGAGGCGGTCCTGCGTGCTCAGGACCCAGAGCGGCCACTAGAGCTGAGAGGGGCAGCAGGGTCAGGGGTGACGCCGAGTTTCAGTGCTAGCATTCAGGGTGCACATGCTTTTGGAACTGCGGGTGGCATTGGGGGCAGAGCAAGGCCCCGGTGGGTCATCCATGGGGGGGGTCAACACCCCCGAGGGAGGTGCCCCAATCCACAGCGCAGGCGCGTGGAGGTGAGGCCCTCCGAGGTGTGTGTGGACTGAGCTGTGAGAGAAAATCTGAGTGTCCGTCATTAAACACACACACACACACTCACACACACAGAAAACGAGAGAATTTGTCCCCAGGTCCCTGCAGAGGTCAGGGCATGCAGGTGGGAAGGTCCTTCACACATGGACACTGGGAGCCTTTGTCTCCGTAGGTACGTTTCATGCGGGACTCAGGTGAGGTTCCACGGAGGAGGGCTGGGGGCTCCGTGGCTTTGCAGCCGTCCTGCCTCCGACCCACGGAGCCCTCGTTCTTTAAAGCAAAACCAAAAATATTTGGTCTCCATTTTCTTTCAGTGGGACGAAGCAGTTTCTCTTAGACTGTTCAAACTCCCTCGCTGGATTTAGTGGGAGAACCATATTTCGAGCTGGAAGCACGGCTCCCGCCGGCGCTGGGCGCTGTGGCTGCGCGGAATCCGGAATTGTGCAGGCGGACGCCTCCCGGGCGTGCGCGGACTCCGTGCCTCCTTTCCTTCTCTCTGCCGCTGGCAGGGCTGGGGAGGATTTGGGTTCACATCACAGTGTACAGTGTTAACTAGGTGACATATGGGTGGGGGACATTCCTGCTTGTCCACTGCAGCCCGGGGGGGTGGGGGGTGGGGGGCGTTTCCATAGCAATAAGAAGCAGAAGTGCTCTGTGCGGCCTCATTGGTATGCGTCCCCGGTTCAGGCTCATTGTGCGTGTGCTAATGACAGGGTTGCTCAGTAATAAGGAGGGTGCACTGGAGAAATTTGCTGCCTTGGTATATTTTTCCCTGGCAGAAAAGTACTCAGAGACTGTAGTCAGTGAGGACAGTGACTGGCAGGCTGAAGAGGCTGCTTTTGCGGCATATGGGGGAAGGCTAGTGCTCTGCGCCACACGCATATGCTGCCATTAAACTCCAGCTTGGCGCTTTGTGTGCTCCTGGGCTCGTGCCAGGAAACCCACCTGCTGCAAGCGCACTTGTAAAGCCCGACTCAAAAGTGATTGAAAAGCTACTAGAATAAACTGTAATAACACAGTGCTTCACAGATGGGACATAATTGCCAGCTAAAGTCTACAGCCTCTGCGGTAATGAAAACACGAGCCATTAAATTAAAATCATAAGGGAAAAAAACGATAAAAGTCTGTTGATTTTTTTTTCCGTTTTATTGCAAAAACTTCAATTTTCCTGCCCTCATTAATCAAATACCAGGAAACTGTGGTGTGACTTTGTTCTGCTGGAGGTTTGGGCAATTAGAGTGATGAATGTTGATAAAAATGATGTAACTTTTGTCATTTACTTGCCAGGGTAGCTCAAACCCTCTGTCACCAGGGCCTCCCGCTTCTGACACGTATCCGTCAATTTGCAGACACGGAGCACGGCCCGGGGCTCACCCTCCAGTCCCTGGGCGGCCCGTCTGTGTGCGCCCGGGGCAAGGATCCCCAAGGGGCCGCGTTAGCTCTGCGCTCGATCCAAACCCGCCCGACGTGTGCCCTCTCTCCCCTGCCAGCCCCCTTGGCTTCCATATTAGTGATTTTCCACTTTTTTTGATAATTAAGAGAGACCCGCCGGACTGTGTAAACAGATGAACTTGAGCGGGTGGCGGGCGGTCGAGCCGGGCGCTCGCAGGAGGCGGGGGCCGTGGGAGCCAAACGCAGCGGCGGGGCGGGGGCCTCTCCAGGCCGTCTGGTGCCCAGAGCCCCCGCGCCATTGTTCTGCTCCTTTCTGTGGGTGGGCCTTGCGAGGAGAAAGGACCGTTTGTGTCACTGTCATCACCCAAGTAAACAGCCTTTAGAAGACTTTCTTTTTCCATTTTTAATTATGCATTTCTTTGGCATTCCTCATGGCAAAGTGGACCAGTTCCCATCAATTAAAAAAAAAAAAAAAAAAACCCACCCAGCCATGACGGGATAAATATGTTTTCAGTTTCCAAGGGTAGCTGGGCTGGGCTGTCCTGGGGCATCTCAGGCCGGTTTGGAGGAAGAGGGACCACGTCTGGAAGAGTGGAGTGCATCTTCCGTGCTTTCCCTCCCCTCAGAGGCTGGGGGCTCTTCCTCCCTTCTGTCCTGACCGGGAACCCTGTGTGGCCAACTCGGCGTCGCGGGGGGGCAGACGGGTCCCCGGGAGACCCCGCGGCCCTCTGTGCGCCAGGCGGCCGAACCGCTGCAGGAGCGCTCTCGGTGGCGTGGTGGCAGGTGCAGAGCCAACACTCTTCTGGAGCACACGTGGGTGCCTGGCCTCTGCCTGCGGACGATCCACGGGCACCGGTCGGGAGCAGGTGCACAGGCCGTGAGTGTTGGGTCATTTGACCCCTGCCGACAGTCCTTCAGCAGGTGAGGGCATCACGGCCCCTGTACCAGACGTAGGGCACCCACAATGGCCTCTGGACAGCACAGGCATGCTGGCCTCGCTGGGGACCATGTCCCCATTCCCAGCCGGGACCGCCCAGCAGTCACACCACGTGGCCTCTGGGTGTTCTTCCTGCCTTTACTCCTGAGTGCTGGCCGCCTCCTGCCCGGGCAGGACCAGCCAGGCTCGCCCGGGGACGTGATCTTCGACTATGGCCCGGGGACAAGAGCACTCAGTGTGTGCCTCTGCCCGGCCTGCTCCCTCAACGTCGGCCTCTCTTCTCAAGAACTGCCCGTCCCACAGCCAGAGGCCCCCGGATGGCCGCTGGGTCTGATGCTCTACGGGGGCCAGCCGAGCCGCCCGGCAGGAGTCTGGAATGCAGTAGGTCTAGAGAGGGCAGAAGCCGGTCAAGTTCGGGGTAGGAATCTGGACGTGACATGATCGTTAACGGGGGCGGATGCTCGGCCGTCTGGGCGGTGTTTGTGAACACAGCTGCCATGAGGCACCTCCTTCGGTCTGATCACGGGGAGCAGGCGCCTTCTGCACGCTCGGTCTGTGGGGCTGGGCCGTCCCCTGCCTCTGCCCTCTGCTCCCGACTGAAACGCGGGGACAAACAGCCCCTATAAGTGCTGACGGGGGCCCGCCCCGTGTGAAGCGCGAAGAGAGAATGGTGTTCACGCTGGTGTTTGCTCGTCCCTGAGCGAAGGAGCTGATGATGCATTAAAAAACACGGACGTGAGTGGTTTGGCGTCGGGGTCTGCGCCGGACTGCATCATTTGTCCCCGCTGAAAGTCCCAGGAGTGAGGAGAAAGCCGCCCCCCGTTCCGAGGCGGCACAGCGTGGCCATCACCTACCTGCGGCCGCCCGAGCCAGGGGACCCATGACAAATGAGGAGTTCCAGAGCACCTGCGACCGCGGGAGCCCGCGCGAGCTTTCCCACTGCACTGCACGGCTTTCCGGACGGCCGACGGATCCCTGGTTTGAAACGCCGGCAGGCGGGCCAGGCTCGTGGGAGCGTCTGTGAAGATGCAGGAAGTTACACACGCGAGCGCGGCCCCAGGATGGCCGCTCGGGGAGCTGAGTGCTGGCACGGCACACGCGTGTCATTTGGGGGGTGTCTGGAAACATTCCCCAAGATCCCTTCCATGTGTGTGTTTCTCTTTTATAAGAAAGCGTGTCTAGTGGTTCAGTGGGTTAAGCCTCTGCCTTCGGCTCAGGTCATGATCCCAGGGTCCTGGGATCGAGCCCCGCATCGGGCTCTCTGCTCAGCGGGGAGTCTGCTTCCCTTCCTCTCTCTGCCTGCCCTTCTGCGTCCTTGTGATCTTTGTCAAATAAAGAAATAAAATCTTTTTTTAAAAAATAAGAAAGCGTGTCTGGAGGTCCCCGGGGTTAGGGGCAGTCGGTTAGGTGTCGGCCTCTTGATTTTGGCTCAGGTCGTGACCTCAGGGTCGTGAGGCGGAGCCCGTGTCCGTGCTCCTTGGGGAGTTTGCTTCCGATCTCTCTCCCTCTTCCTCTGTCCCCCCTGCCCACGACCTCTCTCTCTTTCTCTCTCTCTCTCTCTCAAACAAATAAATCCTATAAAGCAACACGACTCCGTATGAGTGGGGCTGGGACCATCAGTGTCCCCAACAGGACCACACGCACTGTCCCTGGAGGCACTGGGCACGCGCTGTTCTCTTGCACACACTTCCCGTAGCTTGGTGACGAACGGCTCGTCTAGGTGTTGGCTCCTTCTTTCTCTGCGTTCCTTCTAACTTCTCAGCCCGAACCCAGAGAAGATGCACGGTGGGCTGTCAGCTCCCGGGCTGCTGAAAGGAAGGCAGTTCAGGGGAAAGCAGGAGCTTGTGTTTATGGGACCGTCGGGTAGCAAATGCCTCCCTCCCGTTCTGTGGCCTCCTCATTGCTGAGGGACCCGGTTGGCTTTTGAACTGGGTCCGTCGTTTCCTCTCCACCTTAACAAGATGTATGGAAAGACCAAGGGAAAGGCCATCTCTTTGGTGGTAGAACCCTCAAGGGGCGGACTGGAGGAACTGCGGGTGCGAAGGGCCGTCCCGCGGGAGGGGAGAGGGGCCCGTCCGGCGTGCCTGGAGAGGATGGCAGAGAGGCCCAAGTGTGGGCTGGCGCCACTCTCTGCAGCTCACCGTCTCATGGCAGTGGAGGACTTGGCAGATAATTGGCTCGGCTTCTAGAAGGTCAGAGCTGACATGTTTGCCCATGTCTCCCGGGACGCTGACGTGTGAT
The DNA here is from genome assembly GCA_020311275.1 of Eira barbara. Classification (NCBI taxonomy): domain Eukaryota; kingdom Metazoa; phylum Chordata; class Mammalia; order Carnivora; family Mustelidae; genus Eira; species Eira barbara. The sequence goes on along the minus strand of JAHRIG010000037.1, from coordinate 1,762,963 downwards.
AAGAACACGCCCACCGATGTACTCAGTCGGGATTCTATGGGGTCCCGGCCTCTCGGGGGCCCAGAACTGTGGGAAGTAACTTCTGGAACACAGCTGTCCTCACTCGGATTTGCTGGAGTGGATGGGCGTAGCTGCAGAATCAGACAGCTGTCCACATCGCAGCCTCTGCGCCATGGCAGGATGAACGCCAGCCAGGCCCCTGTGTCCCCCGCGTGTCCCCCACAGCAAGGTTGCATCCTGCACTGTGTGTGGCCCCCCACATCCGAGCTCGCTTGCCCATCCTGGGTGTCTGACGATTCCCGTCTGAGAGGCCATCTGTGCTCATCGTGGGACCACAGTTTCACACGACCCCAGCGGGTGCCCAGTTTTCCCGGCGGGCAGGGGACAGTCCCGCATGGAATCCGTTCAGTGATAAAGTAAATTCGGGAATTGTCTGTAGGCCTTGCACATTTCCCTTGGAGGCGGGTGCATCTGTGGAAGAGTCGCCTGAGGGGCCATGTGGGGCCCCGCAAGGGGTTGATGGTGGCTGGAACCTGTGGTTGCCATCCCAGCCCACCGTGCCCTCCGACACCCGTGAGTGTGACTTCTCCTGCCCTGGGGGCAGCTGTGTGTCCCTCCAGCTCAAGGAGAGGCTGGGGCGAGGACAGGCTAAGGGCAACCTCGAATAGTCCCACCGGGTGCACTAGGGGTGGGGCCTCCCGCACCACCTCACCCTGAGGTCTGGGAAGGGCCCGGCCGCACAGCAGGCAGATCCCAGGGAGGGCCGTGTCCCAGCATGCTGCACGCTGCAGAAATGTCTTGTCTCACGGCTCTGCAGACCGAGGGTCCCCGATCAGAGTGTGCCTCTGCTGACGTCTGCAGTGCCGTGGCCCTCTGCCTCCGTGGTCACATGGCAGCTCCCTCCGTGCTGTGTGTGCCTGTGTCTCCTCAGCTCTGCTCTTGTGGGCAGGGAGAGGGAGTGAGAGTCTTAAGCAAGCAGAGTCGACACCAAGCACAGAGCCCGACGTGGGGCTTGATCCCAGGATGCTGAGATCACGACCTGAGCCGAAACCAAGAGCTGGACGCTCAGCTGAAAGAGCCGGCAGGTGTCCCCTCCTCCTCTAAGGACACAGGCCTCTGGATCGGGGCCCCTGCTCCTGCATAACCTCGTCCTAACCAGTACGTCTGCAAAGACCGTTTCCAACCAGGTCACATGCCAAGGTTCCTGTGGTCTTGAACTCCTTGTCCTGGTCGAGAGGGGCGGTGTCCATGGCTGGGGCCTTAGGAGGGGTCTCAGCTGTGAGCCGCCCATCCCCCAAGCTGGGGAGTGAGGGCTGGGGTCCTCCACGGGAGATTTGTCCCCCACACTGGCCTTGTGAATCCTTGCGCTCCCAGTGGCTGTGATCCACGGAAGGGCCACGCTAGACAGGGCGGCCATCCCAGAAGTCTTGCACACGGGGTGAAAACAAAGAATTTTATCTTGAGTCCTTCAGGCGGGGAGCTGGACCCCATTACTGTCTCCATTGGTCACTTCCTCTGCACTCACCAAGGCAGCCCACACCCCAGTCCTGACACTTCCTTCTGCTGCCTTCGGCCTGTTGTCTTCCCACCCAGCCCTCACCGCCGTGGCCTCCTTTCTCATGAGATGGGAGGGACATGGCCGGAAAGGGGATCCCGTGGGTACTGTGTCCCACCAGTGGCTCGGAGGAGTGGGGTGGTCTGCGGGCTGTGTCTTGGAAGGAAGGGCTCCTGGAAGGTTCGTCCCCGAGCACACATATCCGCTGAGACCCCAGGTGTGAGGACAGGAGGTGTTGGAGTCAGCCCTGTTCCCTGAAGGTTTGGGGCAAGGGGACACGTAGAAGACAGAGCTGGCCTGAGGCCCGGCCCTCACAAACCGACTGTGAGCTCCAGACCAGGGCTGAGCCGGCCAGGTGAGGTTCTGCCGGGGAAGCCGTCACGCCATACACGTTGGCCCGCATGCCCTCCCCCTGGAGGCAGGTCTGCCTCCGCCCGTCCTGCGTCCTCGCCTCAGAGCCCCTGCCGCCTGGGGCCGCCCCACTCCACTGCACGTCCTGCCAGCAGCGGGATTTACCGTTCTGTCTGCATTCACACAGATCAGGAAGGTCCTGGGGGAGAGCAGGCCGCACGCGCGGAAAGCGATGTCGCGATGACTTCGAAGCCATGGGGCAGGACGGTGTCAGGCCGCATCGCTCCGCCGTGGTCTCGGTCCAGCCCCGTGTGGGGCTGCCGCGTATCATGAGGGAGTCAGCCTGTCTGTGGTGGTTTGGATCTCCAGCGGCTTCTGCCAGTGAGGGATGTGCTGTGTGGGACCCCCGGCTCTTGGGGTCAGGCCCGGCCCCTTTCTCAGCCCCCTTAACACCCCCGCGGAAGAGGGTCCCGAGGCTGGGACTTGGGGGAGTGGCAGCCACGCAGAGCAAGGCGCTGTCCCCATGGTGGAGGCCACACACAGGGCTTCACGCTTTCCCCGGCGGTGCCCGAGCCCACATCCCGCCGGGCCGCAGTGGAGATGCGCCTGTCCCCGAGCTGCAGCCCCAGATGCGTCCGAGTCCTGAGACGTGCCCTCCTCACGGAAGGAGCAGAGCGTCTGCCCGTCTGAGGTTCTCTGCCCCTCCGCTGGGGCCGTTCGGAGACGTCCTGGCTAGATGGTCACCACCGAAGGCTGGAAGCCGTGGGGTCCGGGCCATGGCCTGGCCAGGGTGCAGGGACGGCCGTCTCTCCTGAGCTCCAGACTGAGGACGGGCGGCTGGAGGTGCGGCAGGAGTGCGGGGAGAGCCCGGCCCATGCTTCCCGTTCCCGTGCTGCGCTCACCTACCCACACCCATAATCCCCGCCCCGAGAGGGGCCCCAGTAAGCCCGTGGCCTGGCTCTGGGTCTGTTTTGTTCTACAGATAATTTACTTGTTTTACTAGGAAGATGCTGTAGGTGGTCTAAGGTTATGATGAACTCAAAAGGCAGCGTCCCCAGAACTTGCCTGTCTCGGAGTCTCAGGGTTGGGATGTCACTGGAACAGGATACACCCCCACCCCCCCAAGTGTCTCCCAATGGCTGGCACCGTGCCTCACTAACGCTGCGGTGGAGACAGGACAGTGAGCTGTGACCCCGTCAGGCAGGAGCCGGAGATCTCACTGGAGATGGGAGGGCAGCGTCGGAGGCCATCATCGATGGCAGGCTGTGGGCGCTGCGGTGGCGGACCAGCCTGCCCCTTGCAGAACGAGCAGGACCGAGGCAGGCAGAACCCTGGAAAGCCAGCGTGGCGGGGGCCGAGGTGGCAGAGGAGGCGTGGCCGCTGAGGACAGCTCACAGCAGGGCGGATGCGGGACCCCAGGCGGGCATGGCGGCCGGGCGGGGATCGTGGCCTCCTGGGCCCACCGCGGTGTGGTCCCCGGCAGGCCCAGGCCCTCCCCACGAAGTCCACCCACATTCAGGTCCTCCCCGTACCTCAGAAAGTGAGCTCACTTGGACACAGGTCATCGCAGTGTGGTGGGTTAAGGTGAGAGCCTACGGGAACAGAGTGGGCCTTGACCCAGCGATGAGCGTCTCTGCGGAAGAGACACGGGGAAGGCCAGGTGTGGACGCAGACACACAGGGAAGATGCCACGTGACCTCCAGGCCAAGACGGGAGTGATGAGACTGAGCCGGGGACACGAGACGGCTGGATCCCAGGGGCTGGGACGGTGGGCGTGGCCGCCCACACCTGGCTGTGGACTCTGGCCTGCAGAGCAGGGAGAGGGGAGCTCCGTGGCTCTGAGCCACGCGGCGTGTGGTCCGTTGTTCCTGCCGCCCCCGATGCAGACCCAGAGGGCTGAACCAGGGCTCACGGGCCCTGCAGGCAGGCATCCCCTCGAAAAGGATCAGGAGGTCCCTGAGGGACAGACGCCCGCGGAGGCCCAAGGCCAGGCTGTTGGCAGAGGGAGGTTCGGCGAGGGCTGCGCGCGGAGGCAGGGATGGATAGGGACACTGCTGAGGGCTTTGTGGCCGTTGGGTACAGGGCACAGGGCTGGCAAGGGAGGCGGCACCGTGATGGGCCAGTCCTTTCTTCGGGAGGACGCGGTGGGGCCGTTGCCCTCCTGAGTTAATGAAGCTCGGCGCGCTCTCCCCTGCCGACCACAGCTTCCCCAAAATCCCCTGCGCCAACGGGAGAGCTGCAATCTGGTCCTCCTTCTTGGCGACAATTAGGCTTCCAACCAGGGCGAGCCGTTCCTCCATCAAGATGTAAGACAATGAGAGTGCGGATGGCGGGGACCGCGCGCGCTGCACCGGTGGGCAGGGTTTTATCCAGAGCTCGGGCTCTGGGGGGGAGAGGCCCTTCGTTCTCCAGCAAGACACACATCTGAATGTGAGATGTCATTAGAGCCCCCTTCCTCTGGTACTGCTTCTTTTTAGAATAACAAAAACACATCAGTGGTGAGTTTCGTGTTATTTTTAATAAAAGAAAACCCTTTAATTTACATATATTTAAGGCTAAGTAAATGAAAATGCATTATGTTACCACTGTTCTGGTGAATAATGAGCCCATAGGGTTCAGAAGAACGTTTGCTTTTCAGAACCCACATGCCCAGCTCAAGTCTGCCCCTGGGGCGAGGGAGGGGGCGCGGGCCTCATCAGGGCCCTGGGCGCACACGCTGTGTTTCCTGGCTGGGCTGGGGATGCCCTAGCAGGAGACCTGGGATGATCAGGTTCCGGTCAAGCTACAACCCCAAACCTGGCCTTCAAGGGCACGCAGCCTGCGGGTGCTCAGGGCCCGTACCCCCACTGGGAAGCCCAGGGCACACTGCGGCCCACACGCCTCCCTCCTGAAGGCCTCTGCCTCACCAGGCAGCGTGGGCCAGGAAAACAGAAGAAATTCTGCACACGCACACGCGTGCACACACCTACACACACCTACACACACATACACACACACACACCTCTCGTCCCCTACATCTTATTAGAACAATGCCCTCGGGCTCACTGAAACATCAGCATCGTTCCAGACCCTCACGGGAGAATCTGGTGTCCCCGTCCCACCACGGACCCCCAGGGAGGACAGACTGCAGCCGTGTCTTCTCTGAGACTGGGGGCGAGGGACGGAGCCAGAAGGACGGGTCACTGTTACTATGGTCACGACTGGCTTTGCTAACCAGCGTTTTCCATGTTCTGCACTGACGTCAGTGGCGCCAGCTGCCTTTTCTAAGACAGATACTTTCCTGTCAACCTGAATAAAGAGGTAAACTGAGGCAAGCTCCCCGACCAGACCCCGAGCTCATTCGGAAACAGCAGAGGCGTTGCTGCTGGAGGAACCGGCGCTGTAGCGAGCGGCCAGGAGCCCGTGGAAGGCACGTGCGGGCTGCAAAGAGGGCGTCCAGCCCGCGTCCCCGAGTCCCGGCAGCGAGTTCCCCGGCTGGGGGAGGGAGACAGGCCCTCGGTGGGGGCGCCTTGGTCAGGAAGTAAACCCGGTTTTCTCTACGTCCGGCGTTTTGGGGAGATCGGCCTGTAGGGTCTCCAGCCTTGTTTTCCTGACGTGGGAGATTCTCCGTTCCGTACGCACTGGTTGTGCCGTCCACGGAAACCCCTTCACCTTCTCTACCTTCAAGGGCCGCATTCGGGCCTGTGGGGCTCCCTCCTGGGTGGTCTGCCCCTCATCCCACTAAGTGTGGAGGGCAGGCTGGACTGAGGAAAGAGAAGCTCTCCTCCTCCAGGGAGGCCTCCAGGCTGCCCGATACCGGGGAGTTTCCTCTCAGCCATTCCAGATATGCTCCCGTTAGGCAGGTGGAACGTTGTGGGCAGACCAGGAGCCCCCACACTGTGGAAACTGAACTGTGGCCGGGCCTCTCAGGGAGTCCTTCCTGCCTGCAGCAGGTTGGCCAAGGCTTCCAGGAGGAGGTGGCTTTTGTGGCCCTGAAGGATGGCCAAGGGTGGAGCCAGCCTTGGGCCTGCTGAGGAGTGGCTGAGTGGCTCCAGGAGTGCTGCGGCCAGAGCGGAGAGCAAAGGCAGGCTGGTCCCTGGACTCAGTGACGTCTGCCGCCTCCGTGCGAGGACACGCTCTGTTCTCTTGGCTTCTGTTTTCTCCAGTTAATCGGGTGACTTGAAGCTAGATAACGGTATCATTCGCCCGGACGACACCCTGATGACCCCTGGGAAATGGAGTCACCAGGGGCCTCATCACCCCTGCGTGTCTAGGTTACCTACCGTGCAGAACCTGGGAGCGGCAGCTAAAATCTTCCTCCAGAAAGTGTCACCATTTTCACTCTCTGGTGGACCCTGTTCTGTGGGTCGGCGGTGGGATAATTTCCGGGGGGGCGGCTGTCTGTGCTCCAACTAGAGGACTCTGGCCCGTGCATCAGACTGGACCCGGGCGGCAGCTTGGGCAGCGGGCCCATGGTGCGCCCTCGCGGCCCACTGGTCAGCCACAGACCAGCACGTCTGTCCTCCCAGGGGAGGCTCTGGGGCGGCAGCAGCGACCCCCGTGCCCCCCTGTCGTGAGCTCCCTCTCTCTGGAAGGTCACAAGCAGACGCTTACTGGACAGCAGGAGGTCACACGCCTCTGGCTTTGGGTAATCGTCAAAGTCACGGCGAGGGCCACGCCTCAGAGAGGATTAGGACATGCATGGATCTTGTGGCATCTCAAAAAGTCACTTGTGACATCACTTCTTTGGGGTGAGACCCGAGAACAGTGTGTTGTGTTCCTGTTGAAATCTCTCAGGACGGAACAGACCACGTTGGTGGGGGGTAGCATCTATCTCGTTTTATTTTAGAACCCGAGGGAATTTGAAACAAATCACTTGAAGCCCGTCCCTACAGCCGTTGCTCCCGCCCTGCTGACCATCCACTGCCGTGCGGTATGACCCCACACCTGCCGTCCGCCTGCGGAGGGTGTGTCCTGCAGCTCCCATCACAGGTAGCCGTGGTGCGTGGTTCCAAGTCAAGTGCAGCTTGCTGGGGTTGAGAAAAGGATATTGAATCTCCCGCTCTGAGGCTAGCCCCGGGGTCTGGCCTGCCTTGTCCTGCAGAGAGCTGGGGAGGGCGTGAGGCTCTTGTGTGGAAACCAAAGCCTCCGAGGGCAAGACCTTCCTATGGTGTCCCTGGGCCTCCATGAGGGCCAGCCGGCACGGAAGACTGAGACTAGAGAAAACCTCTAGCGCCGGTGTCTCTTCCGAAGGAGCTCTGGCCAACCTCCCAGGTCTGTGGGGGCGCCGAGGCGGCAGCATCTTGATTCACCGAAACATGGCTTGTTGCGGCTTGTTTGTGCATGGGTGTCCCGGTCTCCGGCACCGCGTGAACGTGTGTCTGCGAGGGTGTAGTGGAGCCAAGGGAACGGGGCCGTGCTGCCTGGTGGTCGTGTCCCAGGCACAGCGCAGCGCCCGGCCCCCAGGCCTGCCCAGCACAGGCACGTCCAGACCTCGGGGCCGATGCTAGAATGTTCTTCGAGGACCCAACCCTGGACGCTCAGCACCTTGCAGAGGGGGACTTAGTAGCGTGTTTTACTTGCCTTTAAGGAAATCGTCTCATTGGAGACGGTGGGGCTGTTTTCCAAACGGAGGCCACACATTGTGCTGGGTCCATCCCTGAGGTTCCGGCAAGCATCACGTCCAGGGATGAGTCGACATGGGCGAGGGAGAAGCTCCCCGCTCCGCTTCCCTTAGGGGGGAGATCACACCTGTCAGAAGCATGATACCGCTGTCAAAAGTGCGTGAAATCAGGTATGCAAATGGGAAACTGAAGTCACAGGTCCCTTTGTTCTGTGACAGGGTAAAAACTTCCAATCTTTCATCAAAGAGGAAAGAGAGTCCCAGCGCACACGTGTAAGCGAGGGTGCACGTCCCCTTTCCGGGTCTCACGAGCCGCGCCCGTGTGTGCTCAGCAGATAACCGTGGGGGCCCGCGGGGCCCAGCGGGGCACAGTAGTCGAGGCCACGGCAGAGAGGTGCTGTTGGCTGGTGAAATCTGACCCCGCTTGACGGGGTGCCCACTCGCCCCAGACGTAGCCCTGGGCCCCGCTCTTGGCTGCCCTGGGCCTCGGCCAGGGTCGCCTGGCGGGTGGGTGTGCCCCAACACGGCTTGCCCTTGTCTCCACCGCCTCACCAGGCAGGCTTCCCGGCTGTGAGGGACACGGGCAGCTCAGCCCTCGGGGTTCGAGGGAGGGGCTGGGAGACCGCACTGGTGGTGAGAGAAGTAAGTCTTCACCTTCCAGGCCCTGCTTGCTGCTGGTCCTCGGGGCCCACATGGGACGGCTGCTCCAGCACGGCCTCGGCCTGGGTCCCAGGCAGGAGGAACAGGGAGGGGCGGGGCCGGGGCAGCCTGCCGGGGTGACAGTGGGGTTCCGCTCCCATCTTCCAGACTGGCTGCCAGCACCCGGGCCCCGCTGCGTATCAGCGCCCCGGACCCTGCGCCTCCCTTGGAAACCCCACAGAGTGACATGGGTCAGCCGTGTCCCCAGCATGGTCCTTGGATTTTGTTCAGGAGAATGTTTTCTCAAGAGTGGCAGCAGGCGGGAGGACACACATCGTTTGTGGCCTCATGTGTCCACTTCCAGAGTCCACGTTCCCAGTGAAGCTGCGTGGACAGCCAGCCCCACAGGTCCTTTCCCACCACCTGCCGCTGGCCCCCAGCCCCAGTGCCATCCTTGGGGCGCAGTCGCCCTGGGATTGCCAGGACCTTTCTACACGGTGGGTCCCCCAGCGGCGAGGGCAGCCCTCATCCCGGCTGCGTCCCGCAGGCCAGCCTCCCTGGTGAACACGGCCCCTCCGGCTGGCCCGTGCCTCCTGATCCTTGAGGCTACAGGGCTATGGGGGGACAGGTTTTCCTGTCATCGTCTTGGGCTCACACCTCCTGCCTGGCAGCTCATTCCTCGTGACAAAGAGGCAAAGCTTTAGTCGCTTGCACAGCCTGGACGTGAGCAGGATGGAGGCTTCCAGGAGACAACGTGCTCTGGGTGCTGGGGGGCTGGGGGCTGTATCTTCCCTCTGCCGCCCACCACAGCAGAGGGTCCTTGAGAAAGTACCCAGTACACTTGCATAGCCCCAGTCTTCCCACGGGCACCGTGCAGGCTCAAGTGGCTTGTGAACGGTCGTGCAGACATTCGTAGCTGCATAAATATGGACTAATTCACGAGGGCCGGCCTCCACACAGAGGTCACTTTCCATGTCTTTATTCACTTTCCGTGGGGTGATGGCCAGAGGCTCCTCCTTTCAGAAGAGCACGGAGAGCTTTCTCCCGCGCTCCCGCTTGCATCACACGTGTACTTCCTCCGTGCAGGGGAGGGGCCGTGCCGCACCCGGAAGAGTGTCCCCTCAGCGGTCCCGTGGTCGTCTACATAAGGTCCCCAGAGAATGGATCAGAGAACGGACTCCTGACCTCCCGTCAGACCCACCGAGTGTGCGGCTTCACCGACCACCAGAGATGCCGGGCACACTCCGGTTCGGGAAAACTGGGGGGCGGCAGGTGTGGTGGGGCGGGGTCCCGGGCCCCTCTCCAGACAGGCCTCCCTGCTGGTGGGGTGCCTGCATCACAACCGGCTGTGGGACGAGTCCTGCCCGGCCCCGGTTCTGGGGCGTCTGACTCCCGAGGTCGAACCAGGGCCTGGGCATCTGCATGTCTCACAAGGACACGGCACATCTCAGACTCACACTGGGCAAAACAGCGCCAGGCCAGAGTCACCACGGGGAACCGGGACGGAGACTCCATGTCTGCATTTCTGGCTCAGCCGGCGCAGAACTTGAGACCTGGGGAAAGGCCGGGACCCCGGAGTCCCTGGTTCCCTCTAGGGCCTGGCGGGACTCTGTCCCTGAGCGGTCCCTAGGATTGAGGCAGCCCCAGCACAGTGGGTGGCGTGGGTACAGCATAGGGCGGGCTGCGCTTCTGGGCCAGCGGCTCGTTAGAAAGGTGCCCTCCTTCCATCACCAGCCATGTTCCAGGCACTCACCCAGGGGACGTGAGAGTCCCCACATAACGGGACCAGGTCCCCACACTGCCCCATGCGTGCCAGGGGAGGCAGGACGCACTGGGCTTGGGCAGAGCCAGGAGATAGTGCTTCACACTAAAAATCAGACTGAGGGGGACTTAGCTGTTTGTGGAGGCGCATCTGACGTTTAGCTCTGCTTTAGGGGAAAGTGGCAGACATGGGGCAGAGTTTCCATCGCTTCCCACCCAGCGTCCCCGCCGGTCACATCCTCACGTCCTCCGCTAGCCCCGCACGCCTGACAGGCCAGCAGGACGTGCACTCTATTCTTGACTCAAAGCCACACTTTCCTCATTTCGCTTCCGTGAAAGGGGCTTTCTCGGGTACAGGATGTCCCCGCCGATCCTAAAGCCTAGACTGTCAGCAGTCACGAGACATGCAGCTCCATGGAAAATGCCTCCTGTGCGTTTTTTGAAATGTTGTCCTCTCGACGGCGCTGACTCGAGGCGATGGGTGACTTGCTCAGAGGCGCGCGGCAGACCCGCTGTGGGGCCAAACACGGACTCCAGTCGGTCTCCGTTCAGGGCCACACTCCTGTCCTGTGTCACTGCCTCTTCCAGGGGCTGGGGGAGGTGACGGGGCGTCAGCTTGCTGGTGGTTCGCCGCTGGTAAGACCCCCGTGGGGAACCCCACGGCGGCTCCCATGGGATCCGCTGGCCGGGTAGTTGTGGCTCCCTCACTCTCGGGATGGGGAGCCCAAATGCGGGAAGGGAGGACTAGTGGTGTGTCGGCAGGCAGCCCGGAAATCACGCGTGTAAATTCAGATACAAACACCCCCCAGCGGAAGGAGATGTGGAATCGCAGTCAGAATATGCCGTAATTCTCCTGAGAAAGCACCCGGTCTGGTAGTTTCGCAGATTGTCCTGCGACGATCTCAGAATGACAGAGTAAGTACGCTGTGAGGTCACGGGTGCGTTTTCTGGGTGAGTCTGGTGGAGAAGCAGCTTCCCGTCGCACCTGTCTGCTCAGCCCTCCGTGTAGACGAAGTCACCACGCACGTACCTTTGGCTGTCTACACGCATCAGAGCTTTTAGGTCCAGATGGTAGGGACCCACCTGAAACCAACTGGGACCCAAGAGGGGCTGTTCGGTTCCCGCCGCTGGAAGAGCCGGAGGGGAAGGGGCTCTGAGATGGGTCCAGGCCCTGAGACGCGTCGTGGGGTCTCACCTGCATTTGAGAGCTGGTCACACTCTCCGTTGCTGTCAGAGCCGTGGGAAAGGGGCTGGAGCCCTGAGCAAGAGGACAGCCATCCGTGCCCCCGGGGAGCTACTGGGCTCCCAGCCCTGGGTCGTGTTCTCTCCTCACCCTGCTGCCTCCGTCAGCTCGGGCAGCCCCGTCAAAGTGCTGCGGCTGTGGGCTTGGCCCAACGTTGGTGTCCAACCATTCTGGAGGCGAGAAGTCCAAGGTCAGGGTCTCCCTGGGCCCTCCCTGCTGGGCTTGCAGACAGCCGTCTTCTCCCTGGGTACTCCTAGGTCGTCCCTCTGTGCCTGTTTGTGGCCCCCTCACCTCCTCTTACAAGGACACCCTCCGTATTGGGTGGGGGCCGCCCTTGTGACCTCGTTTTACCTTCATGCAAACGCAGCCCCTCCTGAGTTCCAGGCGCTGGGACCCGGACCTCCGATTGAAGTTCTGCCCGGAACGCAGCGTCTCCCATCTTGCCTTGAGCTCGGGGTGGCGCAGGGAGGCTGTGTCCGCCGCAGAGGCTCGGCATCAGTGCCGTCAGCAGTCTGAGTCGTTTGTAGGGGAGACGAGGGCCTCGGCCCTGTGAGGTCGGCGGGCTCTGCGAGCCACATTTTAGGAGAGAGGACGCACTTCCCAGTTTCAAATACCTAAACCCTCAAAATAAATGCCTTGTTACCCTCTCCTTTTTAGGTTTTCCACACAGTTTTCATAACTTAAAGCCAGCGTAAGAAACCAAAATTATCCAACGTTTTAAAATTCAGATACCTTCACCGAAAAACATGCAGCCTCGGTCATTTGAAATCAAGTCTGGCTTTTGGAGGGCACTGGGCACAAGTCCGCGTGCACCCCAGAGCAGCCTTCCTCTCCGGGTGGTCTCCCCCCATTCCTGGGACCAGGACGGGCCACAGTGGCCATCCTCTGACACACACCTGTCATCGACCTCCAGTGGATTTCCAGGATGGAGACCTTTCCCACCATTAAGGTGTACCCAGAGGATTAATCTGCGGCTTGTGATCTTGTCAGAAACCAGATCCTGTCACGTAGCTGTCGGCTGAAACGTGACTCCGTGGAACTTCGCCTGGATAGGCAGAGGGGCCGCCCCTCGTCCTCAGCTTCCCTTTGCTCTCGGGAACCTGCTGCACGGCCGCGGGCGCTGGCCAGCTGATTTCCAAGCCACACGTGGGGCCTTGAAATAGCTTGTGGAAGTGTCGTATGTGGAGAAGAAAAGCCAAGCAAAGTCCAGTTCTCCTTTCCTAAAACCCGCCGGGCGGGCAGAGCTGTCTGCGGCCGGGCGAGCCCATGCTGCCTGGGTCCCCTGCCCGGGGAATCCTTGTGGGCGATGTTTGCTCACCTGTGCTATCACAGGACACTGTCCCGCCTTCGGTCTCAGGGCACGTCCTGGAAAACGCCGGCTCCCACGTGCTCGATTAAGAGCGGGGCTCCGTATGCTTCCTGTAACAACTTAGGGCTCCGAAGGTAATTTATCGAGTAGAGTTTCTGTTGACTTTGATCCTTTTTGGTGGCTAAGTACTAAGAAAATGAGACCAGGGTGGCCGAGATGTCTCACAGCTGGTGTGCAGAGCTAATGGACCACTGAAATGCATCAAATATTCATCTCCCTCCTGGTGTCCAGCCCACTTCTGGGACATTGGCACAGGAGTGCCATGAAGGACGCTTTGGGTCATGCCGCGTGCCCTCCTGCACTGGGCCTTCCCCGGCGGGGGTCTGTGCCCCTTGCCACTGGCCTCCTGTGGGCACGATTTCATGGACCCCGAGTCTGAGCGAGGGTCCAGGGCACCCAGCTCCCCACATGGCAGGAGCTCAGTGGAGAAGGAGTGCCCACGGTCCTTTCCCTGCACCCTCCCAGACGCTGAGCGTGAGTCCAGCAGGAGGTCCGCCCTGTGGGGCTTTACCATGGGATTCCCTGAAGAAGTGGCTTTGTGTGCGGACACACTGAGCAGTTATGACTAGACTCCTTGTTTCTCCAAAGGATGCTATCTTGGGACTTTTCTTTAAAAGGGTTGCTGGGGTCTGGTTCCTGGGAAAACAGATCTGAGACCCAGATTTACCTGCAGGAGTTTCATGGGGTGATTGCTTAGAGCAGCATCTGGGGGAGGAGGGTCAGGTGGCTGGCTGGGATAGCCTGGGGAGCTTGGCCATGGCGTTACCCCACCCCACCCACAGGCTGAGATCTCCCCTCTGTCCTCCTTCTCTGGCACCAGGGACCCATCCCCACGGGGCGGCCGGGGAGAGACACCAGTGCCCTAATGGGAGAGGGCGTGGGGTCACGTCCCCTACCCTGGTGTGTCTGACCCCAGATGCACCCCTCTGTGCTTGCACGGACTGTTGGGGGTCTGTGCACCATAGGACTTGGTGGACCTGGCTGTTCCCACCTGTGGCGTGATGAGTGCTCAGTTCCCACCAGAGCCTTGGAGCATGTCTGATGCCTTTTCTGAATGGCCCAGGATTCCTTGCCGTGGCTGGCGTGGCCTTGCTGCAGAGCCCAGGGGTCCGGGATGAGATCCCCCCACAGGCGTGCTCCAGCTCAGCGTGACGTTTCCCCACCATGGAGACCTCTAGAACTACAGGGTCTCCCTGGCCACCGGGTCGCAGATGAAGGCTCTGTGCACCAGCTCCAACCTGGCTGCCATCCCTTGTCTGGGCCCACTGCAGCCGGGAGCTCTTTCTGTCGTTAGATCAGCACTGGGGACACGTTCCCCAGTCGGCTGGGTGTGGTCTCCAGAGGCCAGAGGGGACCCCACCCCCATCATGGCTTCTGCCCGGTGGAGGATATGAGTGGCCATCGTCTCCCCTTTATTTTGGACGGCATGTCTCCTCCCACAACGGCTAGTCCCTAGGATTTGTCTCCTGCCCCATGGAGCTCTGGTGTCTTCAGTGTGTTCCTTGCTCTTGTGGTGACCTGTGGTTGGGCTCTGCAGGGACGGGGGATGGTCGCAGTCCCGCAGGACCCCCCACGCTGGAGCGCATGGAGTGTAAGTCCCTGAGGACACGGTGACCCCCGGCGTGCACGGGAGCCACTCTGGTCCTGCTTCTGGTGAGGGACGGACACAAGGCTCTCTCTGGGTGGGGGGCTCGATCCCAGCTCCTGAGCCCCCGGGAAGCTCCCCCAGGGGGGACTCCACGCGGGGGCCTTGGAGGGGACACCCTGGTCAGGCCAGTGGACATGTGGCAGGGACTGCCTGCACTCAAGCCTCCGCCGGCCCGCAAGCAGGACCGGCCTGGCTGTGCACCTGCGTCTGGGCCGTACCAGCTTGGGGGGCTCCCTCCAAGACCCTCGGTTCCAGGGTCACTCACCCGCGCTCTCCATCCGGGGGGCTGCTAGGTCTGTTCCAGTTCTACAGGGAACATCTGTTCCAGGTCTGCATTCAGGATGGGGAAAGGCACTGGTGTGCAGGCCTGTAGGCCCTGCTGTCCAGACCCCGTTTCTCTCTCTCTTTCTCTCTCTTTTTTTAAGATTTTATTTATTTATTTGACAGATGGAGATCACAAGTAGGCAGAGAGGCAGGCAGAGAGAGAGGAGGAAGCAGGCTCCCCGCTGAACACAGAGCCCGATGCGGGGCTCGATCCCAGGACCCCGGGATCCTGACCTGAGCCAAAGATGGAGGCTTCACCCACGGAGCCCCCCAGACACCCTGAGATCCCGCTTCTCACCAGGCCCGACCAGGTGTTCCCAGTGATGGGGTCTGGGTACTGGTGCTGGTGTAGACTCCACTCCTCCGAGTGTCGGCGCACTCTCCGTCACCTAGGGCACCGTGATCCCAGCAGTGGCCACGCGTCCAGAAAAGGCCCGGATTTCATGAGGAGGGAAACTGCCTGAGTGTTAGCCTTTGGGACCGTGGCCTTCACACACCTGGTGCAACATTTTGTGGTTGTCAAAGAGACTGTCACAGTGGCCCCGGGGCTGGACACGCGGGGCGCAGGGCACACTGAGCTGCCGTCTTCGGGCTGATTATGAGTATGGACGGCCCACAGCTGCTGGCCCCGGGGCATCGGGACACGGCGAGGCTAGCACAGTCCGCTGGGAGGACCCGCTCAGCCCCCTTCCACACGGCTGTGGGCTCCGCGTCCAGGGGCTCGTGGCCAAGCGCCACAGGACAGGGAGGATGTGGGAGGGACGAGGTAGGCCCCCCGGAGTGACAGCCGTCCCCGTGGTCGGTCCCACTTCTTCCTCAGTGTGACGATGGCACAGCTTCGGGTCCATTTCCCTGCCATCGGTCTCCAGCTTGGCTACACCACGCAGCCTTCCCCTCCAGAGAGCGCCTCCCGCTCAGCCTCGGGGCTGGGCAGGCTTTTTCCCTGCGCCCTCGTTCTGCTCCCGTGGCCGCTTACTCTCAGAAAGAGGGCTGCTGCTCCGGACGTGCTCGGGGTCACCCGGGAGCCTGCGGGGCCTGGGGTTCTGTGGTTCCCGGGCCAGTCTCCACTGACCCCAGCCGTGTTTCTCTTTCAGTACCCTAGCTGCATTTCTTAGCTCATACCTGGAATTTTGGCTCAAAAATACAGCTGTTTGACCAAATGAGGAAGCATCTCAGAGGAGTTTCAGGACAGCAGGCTGCCGGACGGGGGTCCCGACACACAGGCCAGGCCAGGAGGGCGGGGTCAGCGCAGGGATCCCAAACTCACCGGCCGGTCCCTCCTCACCGTGGCTTGGTATTCCCGCCCGCGCACGAAACGGAGCTGCGTGATGTCCGTTGCCCGTTTAAAATCACAGCTTCCGTCACTGTTGCTCATCAGATGCCGGCGTCACGAGTGTGGGAGGCGATGTGGAAAATTAGCAGAAACGCCGGCCTCCGTCCGCGCAGGGAAAGGGAACAGCACAGAGCCGGCGGCCGTGCAGCGGAGAGCCAGGAGCCGCTTGAGCGGGGGTCACCAGCTGGGGGGGCACACACGTGAATGAGTGTGAGCATTCGGAACGGGCTTGTCATACACACGAACCCCTATAGATGCGGATGTATCACTGACTTGGGGTTCAAGAGGTGCTCTGACGGCCCTTCTTCTCTGTGTGTATTTCATCTCGACTGAACGGTTTCTGGGCCCTTCCTCGTGACCTTGGCGTGCGCAGCGGTCCCTGGGCGTCTTCTTAAATGCAGATTCTGACTCAGCTGGTCCTGCTGGGGCCTGAGACTCAGTGTTTCCAACAGGGTCCTGGGAGGTGCTGGGGCTGCAGGTCTGGGGTCCATGACCTGGGCAGCCACCAGCCGGCAGAGCTGCTGGCGGGCCCAGGACACCCTGGCTGCGTGGAGGCCCCCACCTTGCAGCCACTGCTGGGCCTGGAGAGGCTGAGCTGCCCATCTTCTTGGGCCTCTGGCGTGGTGCATCTCCTGGGCCTGGCTCCCAGGGCTGCCGTGGCCAGCCCATCGGGGGAGTATGTCCTCTGGCCTCAGGCTTTCAGGCCGAGGCTGCCTCCACCGCAAAGCCGGGGGCTTCGGGGAGGGCTGCTTGGTTTCTCTCCGGCTTTCACCGTTCTCCAGAAGCTGAGCTGGGGCCCCGCCCCCAGAGCAGGTGTTCGCAGGATGGGGAGGGGCGCGGGCCCTGAGCCCCCTCCTCGGCCCGGCTCTGGTCTCTGCCATAGACAGACACCAGCCTCCTGAGTGTGCTTGACCCACTCCTGTCAGTCTCAGTCCTGTCTCTAGAGCCCCTTCTCTAAGCCCCCACTGCCACTCCTCCTGGACCCCGCGTGTCTCCTAACACGCCCACTCCTCTTCCTCTCTGGCCTCCACGCCATGCATCCCCTCCCGAAAATGCAGCGCCCCCAAGGCTGCATGTTTGCCCCCTACCTCTTCAAACCTCGTCACTTGCCCTCTGCTCAGGGGATCATCCCTCACTGTGGGGCCAACGACAGTAAAATGTAGCAGTAACAATTTGGGGCAGAATGTTATTGGGATGGCCGCCAGGCGCCCAGGCCCCGCACCGGCCTGCTCAGATGCCGTTCCGTTTCACCCTCTCAACCGCTCATTGTCACCCACATAATTACCCTTATTATACAGTTGGGGACACTTTGCCATGGAAGGATATTTAAGTTGTATGAGGCTGCATGGCTCTTAAGTGAAAGAGGGGGATTGTGTTCTCGAATCTCAAAATCGTCTCATGATGTCGGTCTCCAGGCACGGTGTGACGGTGGTGTGTGTGCGCCAGTGTGTAGCCATCTGTGTATCACGCGTGTGTGTGTCTGTGTGTGTGTATCTGTGCACGTGTGGGGGGGGGGTCGTGCCCTCCGGATGTGTTGAGCTGAGGAGGAGAAAGAAACCACAGCTTTCCCTTGGGGTGGAAAGCATGTCTGGGCGGTTCTCCTAAGTCAGGGACCCGTGCCCGCGACATGTCTTCAGGCTCCAGTCCGCACGGGGAGGGGGGCAGGTGCTCCCTCGGCCGTGCTCCCCGAGCCACCGAGAAGGAGTGCTTGTCGTGCACGTGGGCCCTGGAATGAGTTCATGGGACCCGGTGAGGCTCGCCTGCCACGGCCCGGCCCGCAGAGCGGTGTCTCCATCTAAAGAGAATCTTGCTCGCTTTTCGAAACGACTACACTGACACATTCCACTTGACATTCACAGCCCACAAGTTTGAGGGAGGCAGAGGGGCCTCCCGTCAGCGTTTGCTCTCACAGATAAAGCAAACCGGGCCGGGCTGTCCCAGCTTTGCGGGTCACCCGTTGTCCCCGCGCCAGTGAGCTGATCTCACAAACCGCAGACGCCTTCCCTTCGGTCCGGTCCCCTCGCCCGACGGCAGGTTGTGCAGGGACCTCTGCCTTGGGCCCCTGGAGGCTTCCCACACATGTCTCCCGGGGAGGGCAGTGTTCCCACAGTCTCTGGATCGGCTCGCGGGTTTTGTGTGATTCGGTACGTGCTGCAGCCCTCAGAACACGTAAGCACGTTTTAGCAAACCTTAGGGGTCATCCTCCCCCAGACTCACGTCGCCTCGGTGTGGACTTCGGGGGGAGAATGGGAAGCGGTTGGACACACGCCCGTCCGGACCGACGCGTGTGAGTCACGGGCAAGTGAGAGGAAGGCGGCGCTGGTAGGAAAACGGTCTCAATTTAGAAACGGACTCGAAACGCTCCCTTCGGCAGGAGCAGGTTTCCAGGGCAGGGCACCGGCTGGGGACAGAGGGGACATGCAGACGAAGGCGCGCACAGAAGAGACGCTGAGGGAAGGCTCGGCCGGGCCTGGAGGTCAAGGAGCCTCCGGGGGGGACGTGGCCATTAGACGCCTGTGCTGGGGCGGCTCGTTTCTGGCTCTGATTCACCCAAGTTGCTTCCTCCTCGCTGCTGACCACCCTGACAGACAGTGGGCAGCTCGCGGCCTCACCCCATGTCTCTCTCCCTAAATGCAAGGAGCACGTGGCAGGCCTGTTGGCATCGTCTTTGCTCCTGAAAGGGGCGAGTCCAGGCCGCGGTTCGGTGAGCGTCTGTCCTGCTGTCCTCTCTTCGTGCCGCTTTTCTGCAGTCAACTCCGGAAGCACCCGGTTTCCCTCGCTTTCACGGTGTGTCCCCCTCCGCGCACTGTGGAGCCGGGCTCCCTGTGGCCGACAGTGGGCTCCCCACCTTGCATACAGTAGGCGCTTGGTAAGTGTCTGTAGAAGGAGTGGACACTGGATTAATAAATGTTTGTTGGAAGCGTTTGTGGGCTCTGGCGAGTGTCAGGCGCTGGGGGAGAAGCTCAGGGCAACGAGGTCAGGCGGGGGTGCCTCGCACCCCGGCCGCGCCATCCTGGCCACCCGCCCCGCCCCAGCAGCTGCTGCCCTGGTCCGTTCTCGCTCATGCAACCTGCTCTTTCGAACAGCATTGCCTCAAGTCTGTTTATCTTTGGAATTTTTGTTGTCGTCGAAGATTTATTTCCTGTTTCTAAATCTTACTGTCGTCTCTTCTTAGGGGCCTCACTAGTCTGCTGCTTGACACCGTATCGTGTCCTCCTCCTCCTCCTTTTGAGCTTTTTTATCTCAGTGGTTTTGGGATTTAGCTTTTATTTAAATCTCATTAAACATATCTTATTCTCACAACTGACCTCCTTTTAAAGGTGCGCACCCCACACGGGGCTGGAGGCTTTGGGATTGGACCGTCCAGCCTCAAAGCCTGAAGCCGCCTGCTCCCGGCGTGGGGGGGAGGGTCGCCCACACAAGGCAGGGAGGGGCACGGCAGGTCCCCAGGCAGGGGGCCACGCTCGCCACTCCATCCCCGGGCCCAGGGCGGCTCTCAGCAGTCGGGGGATGGTGTGGTGGTTTTAGTTATTGTCGTTCTCCGATGTTGATTCTTTTGCTTTTACTTCTTTTGTTTTCCTTTTTTAAATTTATTTTTCTGTTTTTGCTTAATTATTTCCAGTTCATGGCTTATGTTATCCTATCTGGTAGATGGTATTCCTGTTTTAATCTATATTTAATCTTTTTAAAAATACAACTACAAAATAGTTCATAAATTTAAAAATAGTACAAAATAAATGACGCATGATATATAATAACCACCAAGCTGATATAATATAATATAATATCGCTACCAAGTGTTTGTTCCCCACTGAGCTTGGAAACATGGGACACCGTCTGTCCCCAGCCACCCCAGCCCCCACCCAGGACGCCCCCGGGCTCCTGTAGAAGTCACCACCCTAAAGGGCCCTGGGCCCTCTGCAGCGGGCTGCCGCCGGCCGGGCCGCTTCCGACCTCGCGTAGGTGGACGCCACGCCTTGCTCTTCCCACTCAAGGTTCTGTTTTGAGACTCACGCGTGTTTCACTCTTTAACACAGTCCGTAGCCCCTCTGATGCGAGACATGGGGTTTGGCGTGACTGCGTTGGTTCGTCGTTTCTTCCTGTCGCGGGCGGCACGCCCGGGGCTGTTGCACACCCGCTCCGCACACACTGCGCGTGGTCGCCGTGGGGGCGCAGGCTGGGCCACGGTGCGGGCCCCGGCTTCCACGCAGGAACCAGACTATCGCACAGACGGGCTCCCTCGGCCTCGGCTGCTGTGCCCCGTGTGGACTCCGTGCGGGCAGACTTCTTTACTTACAAAATAAATCCGGCAGTAATTGTGACATGGTGTTTGGTGGGGGCTCAGCTTTGCGTTTCCTGACACGTGTCGCCGACTGTCCCTGTGACATGCTCGCTGTGCCTGTGACCCACGTCGCGGGGAGTTGACGGTCTTTTTCTTACTGATGCATAGAAGCTGTGCACGTAGTCTAGACGTGGTTTCTTGGACGGTAGGTGGGATGAACTTATCTTCTCCCAATTTCTCGCCTGTTTTCTTTCACTGTCTGGGCCTTCCGATGCCCTTGGATGTATCCGTCTTTCCTTCATGCACGGTGCTTTTCTGGTGTTTAAAAAAAATCTTTTCAGTGTGAAACTCATAAAGATGTTGTATTTTCTTCCAAATGAAAATCAGATCATTTCACCAGGAGGCCACTAATCCCTTGCTTTTATGTATGGGGTGAGGTAGGGAACCCAGTTCTTGATTTCTTTGGGTCACCAGTTGTCCCACGGTCTCTTCACTCAACTGCACTGCCAGCCTGTCAGAGACCGAGTCTTAGTGATTGGGAGGGTCTGCTCTTCTGTGTCTGTCCCGTTCGTCTGTCATTCCTCATGCCGATGCCACGCCGTCGTGATCGCTCCAACTATACGGCAAGCCTCAATAATCGGCGTGCGGTTTTCCTATTTTACGTGGCTAACATGGTAATTATGTTAGTACAGCTTAATGCGAGAGCGACACCGAAGTCTGGTGACACACTCCGTTTGGACTTGGATTTCATTTGCTGACGAACTTGCTGTACGTTTGCATTAGTGTCCCCGCACGCCTCCGTTCACGCGTCAGCCTGGCCCATCACCATCGTTTCTCACACTACCCCGAGTTTTCTAACAAGCCTGATAAGTTGGAGGGCTTATTCTTTCTGTATTCTCTGGAATGGTTGTGTGATGGAATTAGTGCTTGGTAGAACTTACCTGATACAGATAGTTATCTGTATCTTCTTTGTAGATAGTTTTTTAAAAAAATGTGGGTTCAAGGCTGTTAATGGTTGGAGCATCATGGAGTCTGTCTGGGGTCAGCTTAGAGAACTTGTTTAATGTAGGAATTTGTTATTTCTGTGTTACTCAATTTGGTTGGCCTTAATGTGTTCCTAATACCTTTGATGTTTTAGTGACCTGCTCTATATACATTATGACCCACATTTTCACTCATGCTAGTGTATTTGATTTTTCACTCTTTTTTACCTTCATCATCTCCAGAGATTTATTAATTTGATTCGTTTTTTCCAGGAACCAAATTTTGGCTTTGCTGAGCCTCTCTTCCATACCTTTGTTCACACTGCGTTAAATTCTGTTCATCATCATTTGCTTTTTGGCTCTGTCCTTCTAGTAGTTTATTAATTTCCAGGCTTTTTTCTTTTCTCATATAATTTAAGACAATAAATTTGCTTCTTGTCATGACTTTGGCTGCATTTTGCAATTCCTAATACCTAGTATTTTTTTTTAATTTATGGAGAGACAGTTTAATTGAGGCACATGAGTGTTTGCCCAAGAATAATGAAGTAAGGAATATTATATTGATACATAGTATTTTTATTGTTGTTTACCTCTAAGTATTTTCTGATTTTTATCATGATTACGATTTTGATTCATGAGGGTTTTGAAAGTGCATTTCTTACTTGACAAACGTGGATTTGTTTTAAAATCATTTGTTATTATTTTGAACTTAACATAATTTATCGAATCTAAAATGCTACACAAGATTTCAGAAATGCTGAAATGTGGGGAAAATGCAACAATAATTATAAGAAGTCACTGGTTATAACACAGGTCCTAATTTGGAGATACTAAATCTAAAAAAGAAAATTATGCTTAGAATCTATAAAATTTTGTTGCAGTCAGAAACTATGTGTTTATGTTATGTTAATTAAAAGATGGTGGCATTTGCCTTATATGATCACCATGTGTAAATAAATGTTCCTTGAGCGTTTGAAGAAAATTTAATTCTCTTCTATATATTCCTAGTGCATTTTGCTATCAACCTGCTCGATGCTGTTAATCAAATATTTTATATCATTACTGATTTTTGTCTACTTGGCCTGTTGATTATATAGGAGGTGTCTTTAGGAATCATCTGTGATTCTAGATTTCCCAGTTTTTCCTTATAATTCTATTTTTGTTTTATATATTTTGAAGCTGTGTTATTTGGTACAAAATTTTTAGAATTGCTATATTTTCTTGTTGAACTGAACCCATTATCAATATGTCGTGATCTTTTTTAAAAAAGTTTTGTATCTCAGGTAATTCCGTTTGCCTTCAAACTTTTTGTTCTCAGTATCCAGATCAGCTTTCTTTGGTTATTTATTTGGAACATATTTTTTCCATCTTTTTGCTTTTTACCTATCTCTGCCCTTATATTTTAGATGCATCTCCTAAACATAGCAGATAGGTGGGATTTTTAAAATTCAGCATAATAATCTTCATCTTTTAATTAGGAAGCATATTCATGTATACTTTCTGTGATCACTGATATGCTTCGACTCCTTTCTATTTTTACTTCATGCTACGTGTCCTTCCTTTCTTAGCTCTGTTCCTTTTTTCCTTCTGTTCTTATCTCCTTTTATATTAAAATTTTTTTCCCTGTCAGTCTTATTTTCCAGCTCACTTTAGAAGTGATACCTTCTAGTTTTATGATATTTTTTGATTACTCTGAAATTAATGAGCCATGAAACATTTGACTTGACCGAGTCTACTGTTAATATTTACCCTCTTCACAAATGATACAAGAGCCCTACCACGCTTTTATTATAAATTATATGTTGCAATTGCTCTGTTTCTTGGCTCTATCTTGTTATTTTTAACCACACAAATTATATGTTATTCTTTTCCACAGCTAATGTTTGTTTAAACTTATCCACATATTTACTATTTTCTGTGATAAACATTCCCTCTTGCATCTCAGATACTTTGTTTCTGAGCGCCTTTCTCTCTTCCTAGAGTCCACCCTAAAAAAGGTTCCTCTAATGAGGGTCAATCATAGCATTTTTGAAATATCTTATATTCATCATCATATTTGAAAAATACTGTTGACTTAGAATTTCAAATAAACACCCATTTTCCCCCTAGAACTTTAAATATATCATTCCATTCTCTTATGATTTCCCCTGTTACTGTTGAGAAGACCTCTAGCTTTCTAATTCTTATTTCATTTTAGGGAATCTATTTTTTTCATTCCTGTATATTTAAAAAAGTCTCCCTTTGTCACTTATAGTCATCAGTTTTGCTCGGATGTGTCTAGGTGTGGATTATTTTTAATTACCCTTCTTGGGGTTTATGGACATCCTAAATATGAAGATGCATGTCTTTGGGAAATGTTGGAAAAATTTCATCCTTTATCTTTTCAAATACCATCTCTCTACCATTCTATTTTCCCTTCTGGCATTCTGATAGGAAATATTTTTTCTCATATTGTGCTCTCCCACTTAAACTTTATTCCGCATTTTCCTTTCTCTATCAACTCCATGCTAGGTGAGGTTTTGAGAATTTAAGTCTGTCTTCCAATCCTGTAATTCTCTCTTCAGCTGTATCTGCTGTGTAATTTTTCTACGAGGATTTCTGTTTTTGATTGTGAGATGTTTCATCCTCTTACAGATGTTCTGTCAGGCGCTGCTGTATGTCTGGTCAGGCACTGCCGTAGGTCTCGTCAGGAGCTGCCATATGTCTGGTCAGGAGAGGCCTCAGCTTTGCTTTGCTTTGACCACTTTGCTCATTGTTAGCTTTACTGTCACCTGTGCAACATATATTGGGAAAAATAAAATGGCTGCTTGGTATTATTGACCTTTCCTTGACTCTTGACTCTGTGGGCAGAAATTGATGAGAGCACCCATCCCTTTAACTCGACAGAAATCCATACATATTTCTATGTAACCCTAACCTGTGCGCTAATATTACTTTGAAGCTGTGGCCACTTTGTCAGTTTATAAGAGTCCCCGTGGGGAAAAACAAAACTGTATGATAGATCCCTTCTCACTTAGGTTATTAGTTAATGTCGAGATGCTAGTTTCAGATGACCTAGATGAATGCTTCCATGGCAGAGAAGATAGGAACATGTAAGTGAGGCCCCAAATGATACGGGACTATTTATAATCTTTATACCATTTGGTGTGAATATTCACACGCTTTCCTACAAAAGTGTTACTGTGTTTGGGTGGTCTGTTGTCTGAGGTCCTCTTGGGGTATTATATAGCATATGGTATTTGGTAGGTTTCCTTTCTAAAACTGAGAAGTTGTTAATTCTGGTAAACAACTGGCCCTGGAAATTTCAGAAAAGGGATTGTGGCCTTGGACTACTTAGGTCACTGAGTTCCTGTAAGGATTAAAAACAATGAGGATAAAAACAACAACAACAAAAACAATAAGGATAGCTCTAAGTAAAGCATGTACTGTGTGCCACTTGATGGCAAATGGTAACGGAAGCCATGGTTAGATGTGATGGCAACATAAGGCTGATCATCTTACTTCCTGAAGTGGTCATGAGGACACGGGGCAGGAGGACGGGGAGCTGGGTACCATGATCTTGCTGTGCTGACATGTATCTCACACACGTTAGAGTGCAAGGGGCACAAGCATTTTGGAAGCTCATTAGGGACTGACACAGGTTGGCACCAGGAGGGCTGAGAACTTGAATCTACGTGGTCCAGTGGGGCGGGAAGGAAATGGAGACATGCAGCCGTCTGCGTAGAGAATCTCACTCCACCCAAAGAGGTGGGAGGATGCGTCACAAAACGCTCATGTGGAATGTGGGTTCCCCGGCTCCCGGCAGGACATGGTGGGAATGGTTTTCTCTCCTTCCCTTTGCATAGACGTCACTTGTGATGTCATCCTGTGTCTCTGTTTTACCTTCTGTGGCTTATTGGATTTTTTTTCTTAATCAAATTAGTAAAGACTTTTCAAGATTATTTAAAGCAAATATTTTAAAGATAAACGACGGCTGCTTGGTTGAGTTGAAAAATAGCTCTTTGTTACTCTAAAGCAAATTGGTAGCATTTACCAACATCTGAAGAATGCCAGCACCTGAACCCATGAGTTCCATTTCTGGAAATGAGTCTCAAAGACGTGATGTGAAATGGAAAAAACACGCCTATGCAGGAAGACACCCGTCACAGACTAGTACGTAGCACACAGTGGGGAAAGATGGGGTGCGTGTGCGTCGGCTGCAGAATGGTTAAGTCGTATGACTTCCCACGTATGAAATATTCCAGAGCCATTGAAAATAATGCCTCTTAATGACAAATGCTTGCTGGTGACAAATGCTCTGTGACAAAGCAGGATGTAGCATTTCATAGGACATGTGGTCTCAACTGTGAGACATACAGACGTGCAGAGAACAGCCCTGGAAGGAAGTGAACTGGGTGAGGTGTGTGTTTTGTGGGTGACCATTGGATTACAAGTGTTTCTTAGTCCTTTCTCCCTTTTTTGTATCTTATATTATAATAATGAGTTGATTTCTTCACAAAAAATAAGAAGAAAAAAGTAATTTCTGGACAGTGTAAGGTCCACAGTGAAAAGCATTGGAGCAAGAAATGGACGGTCACCGGGGTGGCAGGTGGACATGACAGCCAGCCCTGCACACACAGATAGCAGCCACGTAGCCCCTGGTTTGGAAGGTCTAGGGGACTGCCCACGTGGAGACAACACTAAGGCCCTGGGGTCCAGGAAAGGGACCCCACAGGGGCCCATCCTGCCTTGTGTCTTGATTGCCATCGTCTCTGCTGATCGACCAGCCAGGCTGCATCGGGATGGGTAGTCTTACCTCCCAGTCTCCTGCGAACTTGCAGTGAACCATTTACTAAGCTCTCCAAGACTCAGGGCCCTCATTGATAATGAAGACCTTGCGTTGATTGGTTGTTGTCAGAATTAAATGATATAATGTTAGGAGCTTACTAAAGGCCTGATACAGAGCAAGTGGTCCAAAGGCGGAGCCGGTCTCTCTGGGGCAAGCGTGAAACCCGCCAGTCAGATCCCGAGGGGCAGATGTGGGTGTCCTTTAGAGACAATGAAAGAAACACCGATCTGCATTTGTGGGGCTGTTTTTCCTGTGGATCTCTGTGGTCAGGCCCTGGGCCCTTCGGCAGGCCCCCTGCGGGTCAACAGCGTGGGCTCCATGTCAGTGGCTCACTTTCCTGCTTCCTCTCTGTGCCCTGTGGGGCTCTTGTGGCTGAGAATGTGGCTGGAAATTGGGTGTGGAACATAAGTTTGGGGCGCTGCCGTTGTGTGCCCTTTTTCTGATTCTTGGGAATCAGGAGAGAAATGAGAAGGTGCGTGAAGGAAGGCTGAGTTTGTCAGGCGGCCGACGGCGCGCTTCCCCGTGGCCAGGGCTCGTGGTTGGCTCTTGACACCTCCGTCTGTCAGTCCTGAGGGCTCTTCCGTCTCTGGCCCCCGGCGCTGGGGTGAGAGCAGGGACTTGCTGCCAGGCCCTCTGTGAAGCCAGGAGTCCTGCCCTCAGGCCGATCTCCTTTTATGGAGACAGGAGAGGGTGGGAGTGGGGCCCACGCTCTAGATGGACTGCCTTACAGCCACAGGAAATGTGAATTACAGCTATGGGTAGCGGACGCTATACGCACATTTGAAGGTCCGTCCTTTCCTCTCTCTGGATGCGGAGCCTGGTGAAGGCGTCCATGCGCACGGCTCTGCTGTGGGTGAGGGCGTCAGTGGGGGCTGGAGCTCATGTTGGCCTCAATCCTAGCGCTTACCTAGTTGTTTCTTTGGATCTCTAACTAGTGGTGGGTCCTCATTCGGGGGAGGCCTGAAGCCTACACAAGTTAGCCCCGTTAAGCAGGATGATCATGAAGTATTAACAGGAAATTCGAGGGCCTTCTCGGGTCTGAAGAAAGGGCTGTGCAGGAAGGAGAAAGTGGAAGCTCCTTTGGCTTCGCGATGACACAGCCGTGGTGAGCCGTGACCCCTGACGCCCAGGGCTGCTTTGGGCATCCGTGCGCTCTCAGGGCAGCTTTCTGCCTAGGCCGTGGAGAGTCCCCGTCCATCGCTGGTGGCCCACAGCCAGTCCCCACCGAATGTACCCAAGGAGATGATCCTGAACCCTCGGCCCCCTCTGCCCTGCTCAGTCTGCAAGAATGGGTGTCTCATTGCAGGCAAATCCGGTGAGCTTACGACTGAGCATTCGGGGTGAGATCCGTGTGCTGACACCGTTGCTTTCTGTGTGTAGCCGCGAGCCCACTTATCGGTGAGGTCCGTCTCCAAAGACAGGCTTCGCTGACCCAGAGCTGATGGGTGTGAGGTTGTGTCCCAAGTGGCTTCAGAACAAGCATTAGGGACCCACAGCCCCACTGGAAGGGAGGCTCCTGGAGGCTGGGAGGGGGTGCAGAGCAGACATGACCCAGGGGACAGACTCTGGTGGGGACAGATGGTGAGCAGTGTTCTGGACGTGCAGCGGAGTCTCTGGCAGGAGCTGGAGATGGAGGGGAGAGCAGGGCTGGTCTGAGCCTCGTTCTGCCGAAGGAGAGCAAGTTCTTCCCGGAGCAGGGAGGTTGGAGGAAGACGGGCAATTCCTCACCTGGCGGGCTCCTGGGGTGGGGTGTCAGGCCCCCATTGCCCAGCACCGCCTTCCCAAGGTGGGAGGGCGAGGGTGCAGCAGCCCGGAAAGCTTTGAGATCGTGCCGTGCTGGGCGGCGCGGGGGCCTGGGAACAGCTCGAGGAAGCGGGACACTTGGGCGTGTGAAGGAGCAGTCAGCACCGTGTTCCTCATCCGGGGATAACAGCCTCCAGAACCGCCACAACTAATACTGAACGGGGCACCATTCAACGTAAAGAATCCTAAAAAGTGTCTAAAGTCATTTGTATCCTTTTCATAAAGCAAGACGGGAAATTACACCGTGAAGCAAGGGAAGCACACAATGCAGTGCGCAATTCAACAGCAGACACAGAACTATTAAAAATGCCTCTGCGAGTGGGAGGACGAGGAGCTCTAAGAGCTCAAACCTGGGGAGCGCTGTGTTGTTTCCCCAGAACAAACAGGGAAAGGACTGGAAGAACATCAGCTCTAGAGGAAGCCAGAGGACAGCGCGGGGGAGGAAGGGCCGTCACGTTACGAAACCAGCCAACGGGGAAAACGTGGGTGCACAGCCCAGGCGTGAGTGGGCACGGGGCTCCAGCAGACCACTGCCCGGGGTCAGGGCCGTATTTCCCAAGAAGGGAGCCGAGAAGGCCCTTTGGCGACCCTTCCCCAGGAACCAGGCAAAGGAAGGCCTAGCACTCCGTGACAACAGAACGGCACTTGGGGTGTCTCTGGGCTCGCGAGAGGCCCCCCCACTGCCCGCTCCCCGCACTCTGCCTTCCACGGTTCGCTTTCTCCCGTGCGTCCCGAGCGTCTGATCCATAACGGCTTCTGCTTGCCTGTCCTGATGTGGCCTCCACGGACCACATCCCAGGACCACTTCATTAAGAATGAGCACACTTGGGCGCCTGGGTGGCTCAGTGGGTTAAGCCGCTGCCTTCGGCTCGGGTCATGATCTCGGGGTCCTGGGATCGAGCCCCGCATCGGGCTCTCTGCTCGGCAGGGAGCCTGCTTCCCTCTCTCTCTCTCTCTGCCTGCCTCTCTGCCTACTTGTGATCTGTCTGTCAAATAAATAAATAAAAAATCTTTAAAAAAAAAAAAAAAAAAAAAAAAGAATGAGCACACTTGTCCCTCTGCAACCAGGGGCGCAGATAACCTGGCTGTTTGATGCAGCCGGGGAAGACCCGACCGGACCCCCGAGGCGCCCACGGGCACATCCTGAAACCACGCCCGGACTTCAGCTCCCAAGCCGTCCTTCGTGTTCAGAGTCTCAGCCTCAGGAATGACTTGACACGCTGCGTCCTCTGCCCAAAACGCGCTAGTTGGAGAAGACTGCTTGTAGTTTGTGTTTTTAAAAAAAATTATGTGGAATATGATTATTCTAATCAGAAAGATTAAATGCCGCTAATTATAGGAAAATTGCATTTAAAAGAATAGAGACCATGATATGCATGAGATTTTATATCCTGCACATTTCACTAGCATCATGTCATGAGACTTTCCCCATGTCACTCGGGGCTTGCCCCAGATGGTTTGTGAAGGGGCGCCCGAGGGGTCCGTCGGGGAAACGTCTGCCTTCGACTCAGGTCATGATCCCAGGGTCCTGGGATTGAGCCCTGCGTCGGGCTCTCTGATCAGCGGGGAGCCTGCTTCTCGCTCTCCCTCGGCTTGCTGCTCCCCCTGCTTGTGCTCTCTCTGTCAAATAAATAAATAAAAAAATTTTAAAAAGATGACTGGTGAAAATACACCGCGGTCCCCTATGTATACGCATAGCTATTTTGAGTTGATTTATTTTAAACTATTCTCTTGATGAACATGCATTTGGGTTTCTTTGTTCCCTTGTGTTGTATAGGAAAAATTACAATTTATATCCTTGTTCAACCAAATCTTAGCATTTACTTTTTATTATTTCCTTAGGGGGAAAACCGCAGGCTGCAATTGCTGATTTAACAGCAGATAAACATCCGCAAGGCTCCGAGGCACGCGGAAAACCCGCTCTCCGGGAGTCTCACAGACGGACGTGCCCATCCGTAAGGTAGGGAGAGATTTCCAATTCCTGTCTATGCTGGACAACTCAAGTATTGTGGTTTTTTAAATCTTCGCCATTTTGACTTCTAAGTTGTGTTCCTTTGGTCACAACTGAGGTTAAACAGCTTTCATACGGTGACTGGTATTTGCTGGGCTGCCTTTCTGAATTGCCTCTTTGTATCCGCAGTTCCTTCTTCTATAGAAGTGCTTTTTTCCATACTGATTTACAAGTGCTCTTTACATATTGAGGTCTTAAGAACCTTTTGGGTATTGTATGTGCTCTAAATACTGTCCCAGTTTGTTATTTGACCTTGTACATTTTTTTAACAGTAAAAGGTATCAAAGTTTTGTGTTGTCAAATCCATTAACATTTAGTGTTTCTGCTTTCATGTCATGATTATAAAATCTGTTCTCACGCCAGATATTCATGTATACATATATGTTTCTAGTTCTTTCATGGCTTTGTTGTGTAGGAGTCCTTCAGCAGTTTATTTAGATGCGTAGAGTGGGTGCAAGTGTCAAAAGTTACTTATTATTAATAGTTAAACAATTATTCTAGCAGATTTAAAATATGCTTTCTCCACTGATTTTTAAGAACAAGACACAGTCCATTTCTACTGCTCTTCTACGTCTCACGGAGCCTCTCATCTGGGCTTCTGGGGGGCCTTATGCTGAGGAATCAGCGTGGTCCCCGCAGGGCGTCCTCATGAGTAGCAGGGACGAGCCTCCCTGGTTTTCTCTTTGTGACCCGTATTTTCTTTAACCGTTTATACTTGTATATATGACTTAGTCCGGTTTGTCAAGCTATGTTGTTAGACTTTTGATTAGAATTTTGCTCCATTCATGAAATAATTTTAGTGAGTTAATCGACATCTTTATCGTATACATAGTGGCTTTTCTATTGAGGGGTATTGTTCGCTTCTTGTTTTATGTCGGTTCCCTCAGTAAATATTTGCTTGATGAAGTATATTTTTCTTACTTATTTCAGTGTCTTTTTTTTTATGTTGTGAGGTTGTTTTGAACTGGTTTTCATTCTTGTTGGTATTTTGGAATGTTATTAATTTTTGCATGTTTGTTTTCCTGCTGCCTATCCACGTGGCTCCCATCTAGTTTGTGTTATTTAACAATGTATTTTCTTGAGAGCGAGGTAGACGGAAAATCTTACTGTGTACAAATGGCAACAGTTTTGCCTCTTCTTCCTCATTCCTCCAATCCCCAGACAACCAGGAGCAGCGGGAATGAGAGAGGCGCCCAGGTCTGGCCTGTGCGCGGCGCCGCTGGCTCCCAGCGCTGTGGCCCACCGCGTCCCCTGGGCAAAATACGGGAACCAACCTCCCGTGGACTCCCACCCGACCTCCGATATTTCAAGCGTCTCTTCCCAGTCTTCAGCATGGACCTCTCTCTACTGCTACCTAAGCTGCATGTTTTTACCTCTCGTGCTTGGAAAATAGAAACTTCGAGTTTTGGTTCTTTGGTGGCCTCCCTGACGGCTGCTGAGTCCAGCTGATGGTTCTCTGACCGTGCGAGTCAAGCGGGAACGCTCAGCTGCGTGAGAGGAGGAGGAGAGCTTCCGCCCCCCTCTGAAATGCTTTCTAGACATTTAACAATCTCATCTGGGATTTTAAAGCCAGATAGAAGTGATAATGAAGACGGTATCTTGTAATACTTAGTTTTCCAAGAATATTTTGATTCTTGTTTAATTTTGGATTGTGTAGACTTAACCCTTTGCTTCCATCAGAGGTCGGTGTGTCGGGCTCTGTGTCCACATGCCTTCGGCTGCCTCCATCCATGCTTTGACCGGAAAGTTCGAGACGGCTGCCTTCCCTGCGCAGTCTTTGTTTCCGCACATAAGGTCTCGCTGCTCTTTGCGTGTGACGTTGGCGGGTGTGGTGTTAGCGTGCGTAGTCACCGCTGTATGCCTTTGGGGAGCCTGGGGTCCTGGCTGCACCCCACGGTGGCCGAGCCTGGGGGCTTCCTCTATTTGTGTGTGTTTTTACCATTAACACCTGCCACTTTACTGGGTCACTTTCTCCACCTGAGATTTAACTCACTGCACATGTGCTCGAGTGCGGGTCTTTCCTTTATTTTAGTAAACTTTCGGGGGATTTCGGTTCTTTGTTGGTATTCCTTCCATTTTTTAAAATGTCATGTATATAATACTCTCCCTCTTTCTGTTTAAAAAGTCTGTTGGATCTTCAATTTGCGCTCAGGAAAGAATCTCAGGTTTGTTTTCCAAATCATGAGTTGAGTTTTGCGCCCGGCAATTGGCTACTCTCTTGCTCTCCTGAAGATTCCAGCTCTGTGGTTTCTGTGTCTTTGCGATCCTTCCTTGTCCCCCACCTTGTGCCCCTCCACCCTCACCCGTGTCTGGTCGCGGGTCTTCGTCTTCAGTCCGGCTTCCTTCTCCCGGTTCTCGGGCGGCTCGCGGTCAGCCAGACTGGGTTCCCTTCCCCCGCCGGACACCGGCGCCTCTCAGGAGCCAGGCGGTCTCCCTGAGCATCTGCCCGGGGCCCTGAGCTTCGCGGCGTGTGGGCCCCGTGGCCGAGCCTCCCCGTGGCCGAGCCTCCCCGTGGCCGAGCCTCCCCATGCTGCACAGGTCCAGGGCTTCCACGGAGCCGTGAACATCAGCCACGTTCCCGCCGGTGTGCGGTTCACGGGATGGTGGCTGTGTGGGCTCCCGGTGGCTCAGCTGCACGTCTGAGCTGAATGTGACATATTCTTGCCTTTTCTTCTTGTACCACCTCAGGGAGACGAGTCTTTGGGTTGGGAGGCGGATGTGCTCTGTGGGGCAGCACCCTCAGGGGACACGTTAGACTGAGCAACCTAGTCCCAGCCCACTATTTGGCTTGGCATGTTGACTTGGCGGCCCAGACACCATCTTCGTGGCCTGAGTGGTGGTGACAGAATGACAGAGGGGAGCGCTGGCCCGTGTGCAGCCTTGACCACGTGTCAGCCGCTGCTCGGAACACCCGAACACAGTCTCGTGTCATCCCCGCGAAAGCCTCTTTCTCACCTGCAGCAGGGGCCCTGTGCTCCCTCTGGTTTCCCATCGTCTCCCTTCCCTGCAGGTTTGGAAGGGAGAGACTTCGGTTTGTGTGAGAAATTCCCTGGAAGGCACCAGGGCCCGTCTGGGGTTGATGGGAGGGGGTGGGGGACGATGCTGAATCTTCGGGGCCCGCCTGCAGGCTTCTATTCTAGGACAACGGTTGCCAGGCCCGGGACACATGCGCCTTTCTATCCCGGCCCTCCTGCCACCGCAGGCTTGGGAGCCTTCCAGAAGGATTCGTGCTCATTCCACCTGCCACGGGCTGTCTGCCTCCTGGCTGGGGCTGCGCTGGCAATGGCCAGACCTCTGCCACGTCTTCAAGTGCAGGCCTTGGCCACTCACGCTGACTTCTCCTGTGCGATCTCCTGGTGCTAGGCCTGCACGACGGAGCCTCACAGCCCCGGGGCCCCTGCGCCTGCGGGCTCTCCTGCCTGCTCGGTCACACTCGGTGCAGCCTGGGCCCCTGAGCTGTTTCAGGCCCCGGCAAGCAGAGCCGGCACTTACTGAGGCTGGAGGAGAACAAAAAGGAGCCTCACGACCAAGCATGCGCGAGAAGTTGCTCCCAGCGGACGTTCCAGATGGTGTAGCCACTCCCCATGCCAGGCCTGTCTCCTCCCCAAAGCTGCGGCTCTCCACGTAGGGGGGTCCTGCCCGTCCCAGCTTTTGGAGGCCCCTCGCTGTGTGTCTGGACATCCCCTTCCCCGAATGCCAGGAAACACCTGAGTTCAGCAGGCAGGCGAGCGGCTCTGTCGGTCTGTCTACTCCTGTGCTCCCGGCTCCGTTGTCACTGTGTGGACGCTGTGTTCCTGGCAGGCAGGATGCTCTCCGTCCTTTGGACAACAGGAGGGGGCTCCAGGATTTGGTTTCTCAGTTAGGAAGAGCCCAGGGACGGATGCGCAGGAGTGAGGGCGGGCCGTGGCGTGCGGACGGAAGGGGAGTGGCTGGGCAGCTGCACGGGCACCGGGGAGGGGTGAAGGCTGAGGACAAGCTGTGGAAGGACGGGTGGGAAGGGGGAGCAGACCACAAATACCCCACGAGGAGCCTCGCCGGGCGTGGTGGCCAACTGGACGTGGGACGCGACTCCCTGGCGTGCTCCTCCCGACACGTCGTCTGGGAGTCACCTTGCAGGGATCGTTGAGGCTAGAGGGACGCAGGGCCACAGTGAGGGTGGACACCTGATGGCCCACGTCTCTAAGGAAGCAGCTGGGTTGGCGGGGAGGCACTTTAGGGAAAACATTCCTAAGCGCAGAGCGAGGAGATAGGGGTCTGGCCGCCAGGCCGGCTGTGAAAGGAGGGCCCGGGGTGGCGCCCACTCTGGCTTCCGTCGCGGGGAGTTTATGCCTGAAGAGCCGCTTCCTCTTCTCCGCCCGCCCTCAACCTCACGTTGCCCTGAGAGCACCGCTGGCATCTGTGCGGAGTCGTGCCGAGGCCTCTCCACGCCCTCGGTCCTCCTGGTCACTCTG
This sequence comes from Eira barbara, assembly GCA_020311275.1. Lineage (NCBI taxonomy): Eukaryota > Metazoa > Chordata > Mammalia > Carnivora > Mustelidae > Eira > Eira barbara. The sequence goes on along the minus strand of JAHRIG010000037.1, from coordinate 1,728,780 downwards.
CCGAGCCCTGAGCAGAGCAGGTGCTCAGTCCCGGCGGGTCACGCTCCTCGCAGCCGGCCTGCCTTTGCGTCTGCGGCCCCCTTCCCTGCAATCCTTCTCCCACGAGCCCGGGCCCGCTCAGCGACGGAGCGCGGCAGCGTCTTCCCGGGTGCGTCCTCCCAGGGTATCGCCGGGCACTCCGCGGCACCCGGGCTTCTCTGTGGCACTGCCCCGAGCACACCTCTTCGTCACTCCCAACGGCACTGGAAGGCCGTGAGGGACAGAACGCAGTCCTACTCAGGCCCGCGTTGCACAGGGTCAGGGCCCCATGGAGGAGGAACCAAACTGAACAGAGGAATGACCCTGAGCCAAATTTATTCCTGGGGAAGATTGCAAAATAGAACCACACATTCCTTCCCCTCAGGCACGCATGCCCTGTTGCAATGTCGTTCGGCTGGTGTCCCCATCAAGAGGCAGGGTCTGTCCCCACCTCCCCCTCGGATTCTTGGCAGGTGTGTGACCTCCTCTGAGCAATTAAATACAGTGGATATGACAGAGGGCAGCTCTGGGGCTCTGCCCTGGGAGGGCTCACAGCCTCTGCCTTCACCTCTTGACATCCTGCCCGAGACCCCCAGGGGAGGAAGCCGGGCTGGCCTGCTGGTGGAGGGCCGTGGAGGAGAACCTGGGCGGTCCAGCCATCAGCCGGCACCGACCACCTGATGTGTGGGTGCTGAACAGCCTCACCAGTCCTCCGGGGGACCAACCATTGGAGAGAGCCACATGGGGCCAGCAGAGGGGACACCATACAAAATAATACAACATACAAAATAATAAATCGTTCTTGGTCACTAAGTTTGGGGTATCACTTGTCACGCAGCAAAACCTAACTAACACGCTTATCCTGAATCCCAAGAGAAGATGCTTGCAAGTGAGTTGGCAAGGACCACCTGAGCTGTCAGAGCAGAGAGATGATGACACCCTTGATGTCGCCTGCCCCCGCCACCAGCGGACGCTCGGGTCCGTCAGCGCAACTGAACCAGAAACATATGGTTCGGAGCCATGTGTCCTCAGGATAATTGCTGGCGGCAGGTGACCCGCCGAGCGGGGCGGTAATGACGACTATTCCCGACCGTCACTGGGGAGCAGCGCGAGCCCTGTCATTAGCTGAGCTCTCCTCCCTCTCGATGGGTCTGGACTGCAGAGCCTCAGGGAGCAGAGAGGTGCCCACCAGCCAGACACGCAAACATCACCAGGGGGAGCCTCTGCACCCCCAGCGCAGGGGACCGGCCGCGTGTCCGATGAGCAGCCGCGGGGCAGGTGACTTCTCTCACTGGGCCACATGTGACTCACAGCCCCCATGTCTGTGGGCCCCAGAGGCCGCCCAGGCGGGGTTCAGGCGGGGGTGCTCCGCCCTCCCAAGCAATTTGTGTCGCTAAAGCCAATGAATGATCCGATCAGGTGAACAGGCCCTCAGATGCGGTGACGGTTCATTTCTATTCGGCAAACTCCCGGGAGGTGCCCACTGCTCGTGGGGTCCAGCACTCCACTCCAGAGGCCAAAGGCGGCCTGAGGCCCTGGGGGGTTCAAACCCTGTTAGAGCGAGGGACATGTTCTCTGTCGGTCCCGTCGTACTGAAAATGGAGACAGATACGTGTATGTTCCCGTCGGTCTCGAAACATGGGCATTGGCACGGAAAGGACTTTCTAGTGTGGCCCTTTCTGGGATAGTTTTGGAGTTTGGCCCATGGTTGCAACGGACTCTGGAGCGTGACGCTGGAGTAGAGTCCGGTGCAGTGAGTCCGGCACGGTGAGCTGGCCAAGCAGATAAAAGGTTGGAGGTCACAGCAAGTTACAGGGACCCAGGGGTCGGGGTGCAAGAGAGCCGGGCCCCAGTGGGCAGGTCTGAGGCTGCTGAAGGATGTGGGGGTTGCAGAGCACCTGACCTGTCACCCGCTGTTCATCGAGGAGCTGCGGGTCCCAGCAGACCTTCTCTGTCCCCTGATCTGGTCACGAGCTAAGGCGTCCCAGTTCATTCCATGGCCCCGGAGCAGAAGCTTCCAGATTTCCTCAGGCGGGGACGCCTGTGGCTGGGGAATGAGAGGCACTCCGTGCCTTGGGCCTTGTCCCCCAGACCCCTGAAGAACTTCTCGACTGGGAAGGATTGGGAACTCTGGGAAAACTGTAGGAGCAGAGTCCTGAATGACCTCCGTCTGTGGGGGCTGTCTGCTGTGTCGGTGGCCTGCCAGACAGGGGGCCTCGTGTGCGGGTGCTGGTGGCCCCCTGCCCACGTCCGGGGTCCGAGTGCCTCTCCTAGCTGGACGCCGCCATGACATGGCAGCAGGTGGCCCACCTGTTCTCATTGTCCAAGGGACAGTGGGCTGGTCCCCTGGCTCTGGGAGTCCTGTCCTTGGGACGTCTACTCCGGTATCGAGCTGACGGGCTCCAGTGTGAGTTGTCTTTCCTAATTCCTTATAGAAGCAGTTTCCTGGGCCTGCTGAAACAAGGCCCCTCTAGCTGGGGGCGTAAAACAACAGGACACGCGTTCTCTCCCAGTCCCGAGGCACTACGCCCCAAACCAAGGTGTCAGCAGGGTCACGCTCCTTCCAAAACCTGTAGGAAAGGCCCTTCCCTGGCTTCCTCCGGCTTCTGGAGCCCCTGACCACTCTCAGTGCCCTCGTTCTGTAGGAGCGCGGCTCCGATCTCTGCCTCTGTCTTCACGTGGTCTTCTCCCTCTACGTCTCTCTGTAGCTTCTTCTGTTCCTCTAAGGACACCAGCCATCCTGGATTAGGGGCCGGCGCTGCCCCAGTGTGACCTCTCCAGAACTAGTTACATCTGCAATGGCCCTGGAAGGTCGTGGTCCCAGGAATGGGAAGGGCATGCTTGCGGGGATGCTAACCAAGCCAGGACAGTTGTTAAACGTTCTTCCCCAGCGCGGGTGCTTCCGGGTGCCTGGGTGGCTGCCCTGGGATGTGCGCTGGGCCCGGCGGGGTGGGGAAGGCAGGGGTGCTGAGCACACACCCACTGGTGTCCCTTCTCCCCACTGCTGCCTAGCACCACGACCACCGCTCTGAGCGGCGTTTGCACGGCTTCCTTCCAGATCACTCACAGTCCTTAATCTGCTCTCCGCGTCTCCTGTCACCACCTGGCCCTATTGCCCCACCAGTGGAAGCACTGACCGGAAGCAGTGTTTCCTGGCGGACCAGGGTTTTCTGCTGAGATGCATCCCCTAGTCAGAGCAGGGAGTATGTCGCTGGAGGGAAATTGACCACCTACGTTTGTATCCTCCAGAGGCACGAGCTGGCCCACTGTTTGCAGCCACGGCGGTCGTGGCGTCTATGTTGAACCAGACGGACCTCCCAGTATCAGGCTCAACACAGTACAAGTTCATTCCCTCCTCCCAAGCAGACCCCTGGGTGTTCGTGGCGGGGCAGTTCTCCAGGCAGTGATTCAGGGTGCCAGCCCTTCTGACTGGTGCTCCCAGCTCCCCAGCATGGTGTTCCGAGGGCCCCAGGGCATCAACTCCATCCCAGCCCACCCGCAAGGGGACAGAACAAGGAGAATGGCACTCAGAAGGGGAAAGCCGCTTTCTTCCATGACCTCCCACACCCGTCACGTGCAGGTGCAGTCCCAGGAAATCATTTGCTGTCAGATAGGACAGGTGGGGCCCGGTCCTCCCAGGGCTCTAGTCTTGTTGGACTAGCCTCACTGTTGACCCACTCGCCAAGCCACAGTTGGTTCCCAGGCAGGATTTCTCCAGCCTAAATCTCAACCAAGATGGATATTAAAGTCAGTGTTTTCTTCTTCAAGATCTCCTAACTCCATCTTCTCTTTTCCACCTGCCCCCAGAGACACCACAGTGGCCTCCCTGCCGAGCTCACCTCGAAGGCAGACCGCCTTCAAGCTTGGCACCTCGTCACCAACAGAGCCATCTCGGCAGACTGTCTCAGATCGTGCTGTGGAGGAGTATCCCGGTGCTTACGGTGGAAGCGCCCAGTTCACTATAGATGATATACGATCCTCCGGAATGAGGCCTCTGTCAGTTTCTCTGTCCTCGTCCCTCACCTCTCTGCTTGCGACCTGTGCACCACACCCACTCCACCCAAACCCCTGAAGTTGTTCCTTATCTCTGTGTCCCTGAAGGAAATAGGGTTCCTTCCTCTTACCTGCTGGTAAACTCCAATGAATTCTTTACTCTTATTTTAGTTTGTTATCAAGTAGTAAGTATGCAGACAGTTAAAAAGCTAAGTCATTCTCCAATATTTGCACAAAGCAAATATCTCTCCGTGTCTCTCCGCTCAGCCCTTCTCTGATTTGTTTTTTGGTATTTATCTCCGTGTTTCTAATTAGGAGTGCTCACATTGTTACTTTCCAAGTTTTTAGTTTCAGGCATTCATTTGTTGCATCCCTACTGTGAAAAAGTGGGCTAGCTTTCTTCCCTCCACACCCCATACTCCCAGTGGTACTGTTTGCATGTACTTCAGGTGTTCTTATGTGACCTCGCGTTACCGTGTAAGTGCTGCTCAGTCAGGACATGCCATCCACCACGATGACTTTTCCTTTCCCACATGTTTCTTGGAGTTAACAACTGTCTTTTTCCCCTTTGGTTTCTGTGTGTTTATAACTAATCACAACCCAAATCCTCATCTAATTATCTAAGTCTCTCCATACTTTGAGTATACCGATGCATTGTCATTCATCTTTTTGTAGGGTCTCTTTTTGGACCTCTAGCCTCTTCTGATCTGGACTCATTTCCAGTCCCTTCTGTGGCACAGCTCACTTGCTGGGACCCCCCCCCCCCCCCACCAGAACCTGGGATGGTTCCCTTTGCCTGTTCCCCCCTTTTTCTCTTTCCTGATTCACTCCCTCTTCTTGTTGGAGCACCTCCTTCAGTAGATTTCTCATCAAGTATACATGGGAGGTAAATGTCTTACAACTTAGGTGGGAGAATGATCTTTAATTTGTCTTTGTTTTTGTTTTGAAATGGTTTTCAACCAGGATTTTGAAGACATTTCTCTACTATCTTCCAGCTTCTTTGGTGGTTCTTGAGAAGGCTGATGTTCTGACCCTTCGTAGGTGACCTTCTTTATTTCTCTTCTGTTTTGGAACTCCATAATGCCGTACGTTGATGTAGGTCTTTTTCATCCATTGTTCTGGGCAGTAGTGGGCTTCTTCAATTTGGAAACATGTGTCCTGGAAGTTTCCTGGATGACTTCCCCCTCTCTGTTGTGACGGTTATCTCCTACGGAACTCTTCCTGGACTAAGACTCTGATGTTCTTGTCTTTATGTCCAATTTTTTATTTCTAAATTTCTATTTTTGTCTTCTGTCTCTTTGTGTTTTTGCTTGCTTTCTGGGAGGTCTACTGCACCTTATATTTCAATCTTATAAGTTTTTCATTTCTGACATCATATATTTAATTTCAGTTTCATTCTCTAAATGATTCCTTTTTATAGTCTCCTGTTCTTGTTTCTTCAATATATCATGTCTTATCTCCTTAAAGATACTAATGATCATTTCTATAAAGTTTTCTTTTTCTTGCATGGCCTTTGATTTATCTAAGTAAATGTTTTACTGCTTGTTGGATTGTCGTAAACTCTGCATTTCATTTTAGAGCCTTTGCTCATATGCCTGATGATACTTGGTTCTTTGCTCATATTTAAGAGGGAGGCTCTAGAGGTTGATGGATCAGAAGTCCCAGGCTTGCAGGTGGGGTTCGATGGTTGTGGAATTTGTTGTTAGGGAGCTAACTATTACTTTAAGTTGGGGGACTTTAATTTAGCATTGCTAGGTGTTTTTTCTTAGCCTAATCAGATGGCCCAGCCTCCTGTCTGGACTGTGGAAGGCCTGACGGCTCACGTTCTGAGAGCCTGGCGAGTGAAGGAGCTAAAGGACAAAGTAATGTTCACAGTTTTACTTTGTTTTACTCATTTGTAATGTGATGCTTCCCCGCACATCTGTGCTGCCATCTTCCCCTTCGCTCTCTCTGGAGGATAAACCCATAGTCTTCTGCTGGGATTGGGGTTGGGGGGACATTCCCCAGCTTGTCTGCATTGGGAATATTGATCCAGGTTCCTGACCACTTATAAAGGAGACTTTTAATCAATCTGTCTTGATTGATTGATTGAAGACTTTTAATCAATTTCTGTCCCCATTTGATTCATAGCCTTCAGAGGTCCTGGGTGCTGGTGATGACTGAGACTCTGGGCCAGCCCTTCCCACCCCTGCTGAGGTTTGGCTGGCTTTCCTGAGTCTGTCCAATCAGTGGCCAACTGCCTGTCTACTTTCCAGCTCCCCAAATCATGTCACTGCTCCCTCCTCTCCTTTCCTCTCTGTCCTTGTGGGTTTATACCTTTAAAAGAAATCTTGAACTATCTTTTCGGTGGGGACTCAGAGCGTGATTCAGTCTGCCATCCTTACAGGGACAAAGCGCGAGCTTACCTCTCCTTTGGTATTTTCCCTAATCTCTGCCCAGCCACCCGGCAAAATTGATCACTCTCCCCTTTGTCTGGGTCACCCTTGACCTTAATCACACTGTCTAGGCCATATCTCCATTTGGACAAAATGCTCCCTGAAAGATGGGATGGGGCCCTGATTATTTATCTCCAGTCCCTGCTGCAGTGCCTGGCATTTGGTCATTCATGCCCACATCAAGCATTCATAGAACGTGTGTCCTGGACATAGAAATATTAGCCATACGAAGATAAGTAAGGCGTGGCCCACAACATAGAGAGGCTTACCTAGTGTCCCGGGGCAGTGCAGGGAAACAATGGAAACACAGAACTCACACAGCCTAGTAGGTGAACGTGTGTGTGTACAGACACATGGACACATGAGGACATCTAGCACTCAATAAAATGTGTATGACAAACGATACCTTCTTTCAAAGTAGAAGGAGCTAACGCATGCCTCTGTCCCTCCGTTGTCTTATTCTCCAGCCTATGGAATGTGGAGGAATTTTTTCAGAGTCTGAAATATGTGTGTGTGTGTGTGCGTGTGTAATACATGCGTATTTCCTCACTAATCCATTGGCCATATCTGGCAGGCAGAGAGAAGACTGGCAAGGTAAATCTGTGTAGCCAAGGTTATTTCTCTGTTTAGTAAATTGTATGCTACATGTAGGAATCATGTCTGATTCAGTCTTTCCCCACACAATACCCAGCAAATCGTTTCCTCAGTGTGCACAGCACATGGCAAAGACCTAATAAATATTGAATAAATGGACGGATGGATGAGCGGATGGGTAGATGGATGGGAGGACGGGTGGACGGACAGTGGATGGGTGAATGATGCATGAGTGGCCAGATGGCCTTTGAATTTGCAGTAATGATCTCAAAGTATGAACAGCTTTATGAAAGTTCAGTGACGTGATGTGCTAGAAAACACCTGGTTATGCTAAAATAAAGTGCGCGAATTAAGGTGTTATTGTCAGACTCGGCGTTCTTTATCCTGTACCTCTTCTCAAACACATTAGAAAGCGCCTTTCAGGTCTTTGTGCCAGCGGATTTGATTGTTGTAGACCCGCGAGCTGAAGCAGACAGGTCATCTAGTGATACTCACACACCGTCTTTCCTTGTCTGTTTCTTCTTGACCCCAAGGACAGGAGACGGGAAAATGGACAAACGTTCACTCGTCCTCTTTTATCCTAAAGTGCTACAGTTTAGTCAGAAAGAGGAGCCTTCAGAAGGATCAGAATTTCATGTATGAACCGTTTCTATTTTTCTATTTTCTTATTTTTTTACGTCTGAAAATTCATCTTTAAAAAAAAAAAAGAAAGAGAGAGAGAATCATTAGAAACTAAGCAATTTTGAGTGTTTATGCTATAGTCCTGAATTAGCCATAGTTAGACCCGAGTGGGGGGAAAGAGGCTGGCGAGCTTTACGACCTCCCACCGCGGTTCTCAGCGGCTCCCAGTGTGGGGCGTCCCATCAGGAGAAAGGTGGTGGTAAGCAGGTCAAGCTTTTACTGTCCCTCCTCGCTGGGGGTAGGAGGACAGTCCTGGCCTCTGGTGGGTGGGGCTGGAGAGGCCATGCAGCCAGGTACAGCCACGGGACAGCGCCCAGCCCCAGCTGTGTGTGTCCGGTCGGGAGTAGCAGCAGAGCCACGGTCGAGAAGTCCTGGTAGATGGTGGCAGGCGCGGCAAAGGGCCAAAAGCATCCTGAGTCTTGGAAAGAAAGGAAGATTGTGATGAGAAGTTTACACAGAGAGCACCCAACTCGTGAGGATACTTGAAAACTCGCTCACCCGCCTTCCCCTGGAGTAACTTCCAAATGAATGCAAACAGCGGTCTGGGCTTGTTTGCTCATTTTCTTTAACAACTGTTTTTTCTGCCAAATCCTGTGCTCCGGGAAGGCGAAGCAGAGGGGCCCTCTTGCTGGAATAAAAGATGAAGTCCGCAACAGGCTAATTTGGGAAAGGAAAAAGCAAGCAGAGCATTTCCAATGACCTCTTCTAAGGAGGAGCGAGCCCCATCATTTTGCTTTTACAATTTTTTTTTTTTTTTTGCGTCACCTGCTTTTCCAGGGAGAGAGCCCTGCATTCGCTCCTAAGACACATTTCCTTCCAGAATCATCACTGTATTTTGTCCAAGAACTCATCAAATTCTTGGATTTTTAAATAAGGACGAGAAAAATAACCCAATTTTACAAAAAATCTGAAGTAGTGAAAAAAAGGACAGGAAGCGGAAGCAGGGCCTCCAGGGAACCACTGGGCGGAGAAAAGAAAGGGGCTTTGCTTTAATTGGATTTTAATGATCCCCTGTTTCTCAGTTCTGGCCTTTTTTTTTTTTTTTTTTGAGGGAAAAAAAAAAACCCTTAAAACATAAAGGTTAATCTAACTATACATTTTAAGCTTTTAAAGGCTCCATTACAGGGCTTATTATGCTAAAAGAAACGTACCTGGCATTTGCAGCTTCTAAATGTATCAGCAGCACACGTGATCATCTACTTCAAACGCCGCGGTCAGAATTCTTCCGCATTATTTCTATGTAAATTGGATGCTTCACAATTACTGTAATATGTGTGAAATTCCACTTATTATTTCTTTTAACATAGAAACTTTTATCACTTAACTCACTGGACAGAATATTTGAGCCATTTGCAATCATTAGAGCATTTTTGTTTGGTCAAACCCTTACGGGATTATCCTTCAGGAAAGACAGTGAATTATATTCATTGCTAGAAAACAGCAATTTTAAATATATGAGGGGCACCAGGAAACTTTTCATTTTAGTGCAAATTCAATATTATATCTTCCTTCTTTTTACGGCAGGGTAAGCTTTTATCTTTAAGCAATTTATAAAAGCCAGCATGTAATAGGAGGGAGGCGTACGGCAGAGATCTTTCTGATAAATAGAGGCTTTGGGGAGAGAGGGGATGTGACATCGTTGGGATTCAAGACAATCGCTTTGTACTGGGGGAGTTTTGCCTTGTGAGCCTGGTGGAGAGCCCACAGCGTTTGCCGCTTCCTCCCGCTTCCCGCACGGATGCACATCCAGAGTCCCCGCGGCCCCGGCTGCCCTGGTTCCCCCTCCAGGGGACCCTCCCCAGGAACCTCAATGCTCCACTCAACTTTGTGGACCTCGCTCCGAAGAACGTTGGGTTTTTTTCAAATAGACTTGGGGAGGAAACACAAAATCCGACAGAGCGGGCATTCTTACCCGTTGTGCTGATTCCTCCTGGGGCCGAGGGCCTCTGAGTCTGAATGTGACGCTAGACAAGGGCTCGGAGGCGGCCTGCGCACTTGAAAGCACCTTTTCTGCCTTAGTCATGCGGGGTACTTTCTGGAGAGGAAAAAGAGCAGCCAAGTGGGGATTTGCATATTCGCACACTGAATTTTAACACAAAATGTATGTAGATTTGTTTCTGATAAATTATTGAAAAAATTAAATGCAGACCTGGATTAATATCTAATTATGTAAACACCTAAATTATTGGGCAAGATTTATTTTATTTTTTTTCTTCTGCCATTTTAAAACGAGGCAATTTCTAAGTGATATGACGTATTTATTTCCTGAATTTTATTCTCCAGACTCCTACTTGTAGAGATAATTTGGGAACTTTCAATGGGAGCTCTTAGATGTGGAATAAAAATTAAGTGATTTTAGTTTGGACTTTAATTGTAATTTTTTCCTGGCTATAGCCCTTGAAGATATTCATATTTGCCCCCAAAACTGAAAACAAAATTGTTCTTTTTCTATTAGTGGAGTGTTCCTTCACATTTTAATAGTAATCTCTCTAGACATGCGGAGGATGTTTGTGCCAAGTAAGGCGCACACTCCTGGTTCGCTGCGTGCGCGTGTGCTTGTGCGCACGTGTGTGTGGACGAGTGAGAGAAAGGGAGAGAGCGGAGAGGCCGGGACGGGGTGTCTGGGAACACTGTGCCGAGCTGTCAGCGGGAAGGGACCGCGCGTGCACTCGGTGCTGTGACACCACTAGTCGGACACATCACAGGTCTAAGCATCAAGTCGGCCCTCAAGGTGGATTTTGGCTTTAAAACACAAGACGGAGACGGACGTGGAGGTCCAGGCAGTGCTCCCGTGAGGACTGGTAGGGAGTGGGTGCAGGCCGGCTGGGCAGGCTGCCCCCCGGGGCCTCAAGAAGTGAACTGCTGGTTGGCCAGCTCCGGCCGCGGTCACACGTGCGATGTCCACGGGTGATTTCGGGCTTGTAGGTCCTGCAGCCTCACCGACCAGGGACACACACGTGCGCGCATGTACGTTTAACATGACTCGGGCACGTCTTGCAAACGCTGAACGCAGCAGCAGTCGCTGAGTGCAGATGAAGGACCGTCGAGCGACAACAGATGAAATAAAATGGATAAACACTGCGTGTACCTTCCCTGCTGCCCTCCGCCAGCGACGCACGCACTGGGGCCACCTCGGCTGGTGTAGACTTCTCAGTGGACGGAGGTGCCCTCCGAGAATGGAAGCGTGCTCAGAGATGGCCATTACCCTCCCGGGCTCGAGTGATTAGAGCAGACGGTTTTATAAATTTTAAATTGGTAATGTATTCATAGCTAAAGTCGAGGAAAATCCAGTGCGTGTTTTCTTCCTTATTGTGAGCCCGCATATTTTCAAAGACCTCCTATAGTTAACATTATAATATAGTTAGTTGCTACAAATAATCGGGAGTGATTATAGGAAAGCTGTCAGTGTCCGCTCAAGGTCTGAAAAGGCTGCCGCAAATAGCTTTTCTCTTTGCCATGGAGACTGGGGTCTGTTTTTACGGTTACTCTGGAAACCGGAGCCTTGCCGCTGTTAGTCCCTTTTCAGTTACTTTAGCTATTAAACCCTCCGCTTGAGACAAAAGGCAGGAGGTATGCGGACACCTCGGAGGAGGAGCCGCGGGGCTGGGGAAGAAGCCCTGCCTATTCAGCTCGAACGTTCTCATCAGGGAGGTGGCCGCCCGCCCGGGAGCCTACCTGGGCTGCGGGGAATTCGCAAGCCCACGCGGCCGCACGCCTCCTCCCTCCTCTCTTCCCCAGACCCGGAGCCCGCGCTGAGGGGAGGCGGGGACGCCTCGCCCCCTGCTGCCGGGCCCCTGGGGTGCGTGCGGACAGCAGTGGTGCCTGGACAACTCGGGGTGTGGGGTGCCCGGGGTGGCCACGCGGGGTCCCCAAGCACAAGGGATCGTCTCACGATGTGAATCCACGTGTAGACGCCACCTTGTGTGTTCGGTTTTGTTCTAAGAAATCAGAGCACAAATTGCTAATGTGCTCTCTGTGCTGTCACTCGATCCCACGGTAACGTAGCAGGGAGAACCTGCGTTGTCAGCTGCCTTCCAGAGCAGGGAACCATCTAGAATGCGGAATGACAACAGGGATCCTGGATTACGTGCAAGCCAGATGGGCCCCTTCCTTTCTCGCTTTTGCTTTTTCCTTCTTTTCTCTCCCTTCCTCCTAACAGGACTGCGTGTTCACCCCCGTGACAGCTGACTACCCCCCGTGTTGACGTTCGTCTCCGTTTCTGGGGCGGGCGCCCCTCCTCGCAAGGAGAAGGCATTCTCCCTCCGGGGGCAGCAGCCTGAAGGGCCCCAACGAGCGGCTTCTGGAAGGAGTGGCCCTTGCCCCCCCGCGGAGCGCCGGCCGCCACAGGCCGCGGCCGTGGGCCCCAGGAGTTTCCACATGAACTGTTCAGTGTGTGGCCCCCAGATCCCATTACCATTCTCCCCGCATCCTGTCCACTACGAGGGAGGAGGTCCTGGCAGCAGACTTACCACGGAAACACTCGCTCTTCAAAGTAGCGAACAAGTTAATAACGAGGAGGACTGGTTAGCAAGAAGCAGCGTGGAGACGGGAAAGCCCCTCTCCATCAGCCCGCTTTCCGACGGCTGTCCTGTGTGCCCAGCTCGTCCAATCAGAACGCAAAGTGAGTTTAAACTGAATGCGGGTGGCGATTCCCCTGTCCCTGCCTGCCTTCAGCGCCTGGAAGAGGTCACGTGGGACGCCGTCCTCCGCGTGGACCAAGGGAGGCGTCGGATGTGAACGAGCCCGCCCGGACGCAGGGTCTTCCGCCGGCTCCGCTCCGGCCCCGAGCACGGCAGCGGCAGGAGGGACGCTCGGCGCCACGCGGGAGTCGCCCAACCCACCGCCACCCCGGTCGGGAATTCTCACAGGGGGTCCCCCGGGGCTCGCGGTGGGGTCTACAACAGGATTCAAGATGGCCCGACGCCCTGCAGCAAGGCCTTCCCTTTTTCACGGTCCTGTCATAGTTTCATCCTAAATCGTACTGATTCCTCTCCGAATGAAAATTGCATGGCAAATGAATAGAAGGTTAGTAATCAAAATGAAGCTCGTATTTAAGGAGAATTCAGAGCCCAAAGATATACCATTAACAATCTACTAGCGGTCCCGAAATTAGCTTTGGTTTTGGAAACACGGGAGCGTAAGGAGACGAGTAAGGCCCCTCCCCCGCCAGGTCGCGTTGTCGCGTATCTTCTAGATGCTGTCATCCGTCCCTGGTTCACCTTTCCGTTCTTCCAGACGCATTTGTTCGCTTGCGGCTGGCTACGCACCAGGTCCTATTTCCGGTGCGGAGAAGAATTTCATGAGCAAAAGCACGAGCATTTTGGGGATGGCCCTTTTCAGATGCTGTCTGGTAACCAGGCTGCCTTCTCGATGCATCTTGAAGGGAGAGACGGGGCGGGGGGCAGTTCCCTCCTCGATGAACACGGCACTCATAATAATAGAGCGGAAATCGACCCAGGGAAATTCGGCGCGTTATATATTCCTTTTTGCTTCCAGTTCTCTCTGGCCAATCAAAATAAGAAAATCCCATAAGCTGTGAGGGCTGTCCTTTTTCAGTTCATTAAGCTGTGATATTCCTGTAGTTCTGTTGGGTTGATCCCCTCATGCTGTCTGTGTCGTATGGAGTACGGACCAGCAGGGAACTGTAGCTTTGGGCTCATGCCTCAGTCTACACGTTTCACCTCCTGTTCTACCAGACTGGATATCCCCTTTGTTCGGCAACTCGTGAGTGAACGGTGCTGGGCTGTTAGTACAGAGTATTTTCTGGAACTTTGTCAGATGGCATTGTTTCCCTGAGTGAATCTGGTCGCTGCTTCAGAGATGCCTGTGAGTCCTTAACTGAATTTTTTGTTATTGTTTGGGAACGATGACGCGGTATGTGCATCCTTCGTGTGATGTCGGACATAACTCTAGGGGTCTGCAGAGTATAGGTTTTTTACAAGTGAGTTATCGCTCCTCTGAAACTGGAGTTCTCTGGACATTAGCTTTTCATATATGCACCTCATGCCAGGCTCGTGCTCCTTTTCCATCAAACTGGACTTTCCCTTACAAGCAAGTTCACGGCCCTGTGTCTGCTCAGGGATGCCTGGGGCCATCGTGGTCATCCTTGTGCGCTAAGTTCTGTTCAAGTCTCCCGTACTCTGTAATCCCTCCCTCAGTTAACCTAGCTACGAGTGAGCTTTTTATACCCGAGTCACAGTTGTTCTCGCGTGAGGCTGATCTGATGGGTGAGACTCCGCAGTCCTGCCGGATCTTCTGTACGCCGGTGCGGGGACACTCTTCAAGTTCACTGTGATCACATTTTCACACACACGTTTCTAGCTTATCTTTCTGGGGAGACCATTAACTCCTCGAGAGCAAGGATTGTATCTTAAATACCCACGGATGTCCCCCACTCCAAGCCTGTCCCCACTCCCAGTGTGTGGCGTACTGCCCCGCTCAAGATACCCTTTGAAGTTGGTCATCGATACCAGTGGACGTGTGTGTCTAAATGAAAACCATGTGCAATTTGAGGACACGAGTCTGTCCTCGCGCATGCATAGGAACCCGTCACGTGTTCCTGGATTTTGTTTCCTGAGGGGTTTGGGATGGTGTTTCTGAGCGGTGCGGTGCCTGCAGCCGGGGCCTGGCAAGGAGCCTGTAGGCGGGCGGGCTGGCTGGGGGCCGTGAGTGGGAGGGGAGCCCCAAGCCCGCAGCCCTGTGAGACCTGACCGCCCACCGGGGAGTGCGCCCCGGAGCGTGGGGCCAGTCCCCCGGCCGCTGCCGCCCACTCCGCCTGACCATCCCCTCTGCCATTTCGCTGCCATGTTAACCCAGATGATGAGTAGAACATCCCACTACATCTGTCCAACTCGCCCTCGTGTCATGGACACGTGCACAACCTCGCAAAGCAGGCGCCTTGCGGGAAGGCTGACGTGTACTGGGCCAAGAAATGGCAGGTTTTGAAAATACTCCATTTCAGCTCCGTATTAAATAATATTATGCTCTCTGGGACAATAGGGCTGTTTCGAAAATACAGACACAGTTTAGGGACTTTTTTTATTCATCACATTTTAAATAGAATCCTGTATTTCCTCCTGGCTTTATAACTTGTGCAAAATGTATCAGAAATATACAGAAGTGAGTGAGTGAATGTGAAAGCCGCAGATGTGCAGGATTAATCTGTATATTTTTATGCAAAGGACATTTTATGCCAGGACAGACAATAAACGCATCTTCCCTCCTCTCCAGTCTATTATTTGAGTCGCTTCAGTACCAGAAATTGTGCACATTAATAGGTTGGTGAATCTAGTGGTTTATTCATTTGTCTGTTGGAGCCATAGACAATTGTTGGGGGAGGCTTTCTGCGGGGACTGCTTTTGATGATTCTGTAAATACTTTGTGTATCTAAGTTTTATTTATCTGTGGAAAAGTACACAGTTTTCCAAGGGCCACTCTTAGGGCAGACATACTAGAAAACACTGGTGAGAGTGTCAAGTTAAGGTTCAAAAGACGATTCCCAAGGGGAACGTGATCCCAAGCGCATGGAGATTGTGGAAAGGTGGAACGGAACCTGCCTGCATACTACCAGGTCTGATCCCTCTAGAAAATTCCTACTGGTGTGGAACATTGGGACTTTGGTCCTAAAGCATTTCTCGCATCTCTTTGACGTTCCCTTTGCCAGGTGCTCTTGGCCGTCTTCCCCGCACGTTCCGCAGACAGCACGCTCCGTCGGGCGCGGGGCGTGTGTGCACGTGCCTGCGCGTGCGCCCGTGAGAGCAGGAAGAGAGCGAACGTTGGGGACGCTTGCGCTGAGCGCAAGCCTGCGGGCAGGTCGAGGCGAGGGCTCGGGGCTGGGCTTGCGGCCCCACACATTCGAGGGCAGGGTCTGCTGCGGCCCAGCAGCACAGCCCCCCACCCAGGGCGGGGACGAAAGTAACGGGGGCGCGGGGCGGGGGGTGGCGGGCAGGTGCACCTGCTTATCGAGTCGGTCCGCCTGCCCCCGGAGAGGCTGGGCAGGCCCCAGGGGCCTCCCCACACTGAGGGGCGGAGACAGCGAGGAGGCGAGATGTGGCCCAGACAAAGCCTGGGGCGGCGAGGTGTTCCGACCACCGCTACCGTGTGTCGCGGCAGCCCCGGCGCCCCACGTGACGCTGGGCAAGGGACAAAGAACTTGGTTGTGTTTACATGTTGTATTACTCTATAGGGTTAGGCCTGTTGCACACACAGAAGAGGAAGTCAGTTTATTTTACACAAATCAGCTACTTAAAGTAAATTGAGATATATAGAATTTACCAATGAAATGAGTGATTTGATGTGAATGAAAGAGGTGGCGTGGTGTAAGCCAACACCGGCAGCCGAATGGGGAAAATTGACAGAGCACTGTAATCACTCCCGACGCCCACCAAGTTATCGATCCAGAGCCCCGTAATCCCCTTCACATAACACAAGCAATTTCACATAATACCTGTAATAACGGCGCATTCAGACTCAAGTAGCCATCCGAAGCGCCGCGTCTAATGGCAAAGCGGGCCTTGCTGAGTAAGTGCGACAACCAGACACAAAAAGCACCAATGACTCTCGCCTTTCACCCGCAACAGCCCCTGATAAGAGCCGGTTCAGAAGATAAACAGTTCCTAATGCCAAGGAAAATGAGCTATTAATTGCCGCCTTGCTAAATATGTTGTAAGAGACGGGGCGGTGGGTGCGCCGTGGAGAGAGCGGGACTGGATCTGGGGCTGATAAACTTCTCAGGTTACCCGCTCGCCGGTATCTGATGTTAATTACAACGGAGGGAAGGCAGCTGACAGGCATTTCGCGGCTCGGTCATTATATCCTTCCCAGGTGCTTCTCCCGCGAAATGTTCCTCCGGTTTTTACAAGCTCCTTCTCGCACTGATGGATTATTCCGCAGCCTTATCAAAGCTTTGCCAGCCCCTCATTAATATATGGCGCGAGCCGCGCTGTTCTATATATCATTGTCTTCCTCTTGGGGAGGGCTCATCTGTCAGCCACTATCAGGCAGTCGGCAGAAGGCAGGCAATCAGGGCCGACAGCAAAGAATCACGGGAGATCGGGCGAGGTTAAATGGGGCTGACAGTTGTGATAATGATGATTATACTATAAATTAAGATATGATGATAAAGGAGAATAAAAGACACAATCTGAAGCAATATTTGGTTTAACATGTCTCTCTTTTTCGTTACTGTTAAATGGCCATAACATTTATCACACCGAACAAGAATGGACGTTTAACTACCATGATAGAATGGGACAGCATCAGATTGAAAACCCAACAAGTTGTGATTACGGTGTCAGGCACTTTTCCACGGGCTAAGAAAAAAGTGGGAGATAGAGCATATGTTATAATCATTCATGCATTATTCTGTAGAATGAAAAGAAAATAGATCTATTTTAGAAATGTCTTCAGCCTTCTCCATGGAAAACCAAAGGAAACGGTTAATATATTCTCCTGCTTCCCAGATCATTTTTATCAATGAAACAATGGGAAGTGAAGCGACGGGGCTCCCGTCAGACCTTCTCCCCCAGACGTGCGTTTATTGCAGGCGGACCCGGAGACCGCGCGGGGGTCCCGGGAGCACCCTGCTCCCTGTCGCATCTGAGATAAAAGGCAGCGGAAATCAGCCAGAGAGTTCCCATGTGCGACTCCTCACAGAGGCTACGGTGAAACAAACGTGGGGCTCGATTGATTTGCTTTCAGAAATTAAGAGATGGCACGGCCAGCGTGGTCACCCGCGTCACTAATTGCCATTTCTTTGGGTCTAGAGGCTGCGGGGTTTGAAACCTGGAGGAAATTTCAACAGCTCCGGCAGAAGGAAAATGAAAACCTGAGGTCCAATCTCCTCCACACACACACGTGCTGACTTGTGCCGTTTCCGAGCACGCGAGCGCCCACCACTGTCCCCTGATATCCCCGCGTCCCACCACCCCCGACACGGGTGTGCCATGCATCCCTGCGAACGGCAGGTGGACGCACGACCTAACCCCCGAGGCCCGCCCTTCAACTGGCAGCCACTTGTTTTCTGGTCTTTTTTTCACTTTTCTAGTGAGGTCAGGAATGAAGGAAAAAGAAACCTCTCCGGTTCCCTTCCCCCTCCCTTGACTGTTTATTTTCCAGCTGGGAAAGAAAAAGAGAGCTGAAAATATATCTTCAACTTTGCCCTTTTTGTGTTTAAATTTCAGAAGCTGAGGAACCGGGAGGATGAGAAGTTGAGTGCTTTTCCGTATCTGGTCTTGACACGTGCACAAGGCTCTCAGGCCAACTGGTTTCTTGCCGCGGATATCTGTCCGCTTACGCCACGGGTTCTCAAGCTCAGCACTACCGGCGTTTGCAACAAAGTCTTCTTCCTTGGGGTGAGGGGGGGTGGTGGTGTCCCGTGCACCGTGGGATGTTGGCCTCCCTCCCTGCGTGGAGGACCTCTGCCCCTAGAGTGACAGCCCAGATTGTCCCCAGATGTTGCCCGCTGTCCCCTGGGGGCAAAACTGCCTCCCGTTGAGAAGTATTGATTTCAGCCAATACCGTCCGCATGTAGATACACCGGCATTGCGGTGCGGCGCGCTGTGAGGCCTTCGCAGTGATGTCTGGGGCTCCCTGTCCACACTGGGCGATGCAGTGAAACGAGTCGGAGGTGGTCTTTAGCACACACACAGCTGCTTCAGCGTAAGCCGTTTCCGACTGTAAACTGAGGTTGGCCCCGTGAGCTCTGACACGGCGTATTTATTCATTGACCACTGGCATTTATCTGCAGGATGAACATGGCACGCGTCCCTTTTTCTCAGTGTGAAAGATGTTCCCAGGCTCAGCTTATAAACCCGTCGGTCCGGTCCAGAAGACCTTTGGTGAGCACCGAGCTCTGGCCTTGAAGATTTCCCTCAGCAGGGACCGGGGAGGCAGGGCCGGGGACGCAGGGAGGACCAAGCACACGTGAAGGCGTTTGAAACGAGGCCCATCTGTGACATACACGGAGCGTGTGACACGCGAGCCTGTTTTCAAGAGCGCGCACGTTTGGTTTTCCTCTTGCAGTTACACACGCCCTGACCGTAGACATTGGCGGTCAAAGATCGTTGCTCTGTTTCGCTTCAGCATAGAATCCGCAGTGTCTCCACGAAGATGGGGCTGGGGGTGGCCATCTGTCCTCCCTGCGGTCAGGCTAGCAGGAGGTTTTCACCGACCTCGGAGCAGGTCCACTTCCTGCCCTGCTCGCCGCCCACGAGTTCACTCCAGCGGGTCGAGGCTCAAGGCAGTGCCTCCCCAGAATCACGCCCCCTTGGCTTTCCTTCTCTTTTCCTTTCTGTTTAATCTCAGATACCTTGCAGACTTTATTGTTTGTTTATTTATTTATCCCAGTTTATTTACCTGCCGTGTGGCACCAGTTTCAAGCTTACGGTATAGCGACTCAGCCGTTCCGCAGTCCCGGGGCTCATGACGACAGGTGCACACTTCAGTCCCCATCCCCTGCACCACCCCCGCCCACCTCCCCTCTGGCGACCGGCCGTGTGTTCTCCGTAGTGAAGCGTCTGGTCCTCTCTTTCTTCTTTGCCCTTGGCTCGTCTGTTTTGTGTCTTACATTCCGCACGAGTGAGGCCATGTGGGGTTTGTCTCTCTCGGCTGCTTCACTAGCGCGATACTCTCTAGCTCCATCCGTGCTGTCGTAACGGCAAGATTTCGAGTTCTGACGCCTGAGTAGTAATACTCCACTGTATATGTAGACCGACCGCTGGGCCGCAGGGCGGCCCTGGTTTGACTTTCCGAGGACCCCCGCGCTGTTTTCCACGGCAGCTGCCCCAGCTTGCGCTCCCTCTCACGGTGCACGCGGCTCCCCTCTCCCCGCGTCCTCGCGCACACCTGTGGTCTCTTGTGCTGTTGATGACACGGAGCCTCTTTCCCTGCATCTGTTGGCCACGTGTATGTCTCCTTT
The DNA here is from genome assembly GCA_020311275.1 of Eira barbara. NCBI lineage: Eukaryota > Metazoa > Chordata > Mammalia > Carnivora > Mustelidae > Eira > Eira barbara. Next base: position 1,709,142 of record JAHRIG010000037.1, on the reverse strand, counting down.
AGAGAAGTATCTGCCATGACGTCTGCCCACTTTTAATTGGGTTATTTATTTGGGGGATGTTGTGTTGTATCAGTTCTTTATAGATTTTGGATGCTAGCCCTTTATTGGCTACGTCATTTGCAAATATCCTCTCCCATTCCATAGGCTGTCAGTTACTTTTTTGGTGGTTTCCCACACCGTGTGGAAACTTTGGGTTTTGATGAAGTTCCAGTGGCTTGTTCTTCCCTTTGCCCCAGGAAACACACCTAGAAAGCCATTGCTACGGCCAGCGTCAGAGAGGTTATGGCCTGAGCTCTCCTCCGGGATTTGTGGTTTTGGGTCTCACTCAGGTCTTTAACCCATTCTGAGTTCGAGTTTATTTTTTGTGTCTGGTCTGAGAAAATGGTTCCGTTTCATTCTTCTGCGTGTAGCTGTCTTGGTTTTCCAACAACATTGGTTGAAGAGACTGTCTTTTTCCCATTGTACATTCTTGCCTCCTTTGTCGAAGATTAACTGGCCATGTAACTGTGGGTTTATTTCTGAGTTTCCTGTTTCATTGACCTATGTGTCTATTTTTGTGCCAGGACCGCACTGTTTGGATGACCACGGCTTGTCATCGAGCTGGAAGTCTGGAACTGCGATGCCTCTGGTTCGTTCTTCCTCTGCAGGGTTGCTTTGGCTACTTGGGTTCCATAAAAATTTAGGATTGTTTATTCTAGTTCTGTGGAAAATGCTGTTGGTATTTTGGGAGGGACTGCAGCGACTGTGTACGTTGCTCTAGTAACACGGACATGTCAACGACATCTGTTCTCCTGAGGCACGAGCACGGAATGTCTTTCTGTTCCTTGTGTCGTCGCTAGTTTCCCTCCCCTGTGTTTACAGTCTTCGGAGTGCGGGTCGTCCCCTCTCTGCGGAAGGTTATTCCGGGGCACTTTGCTGGTTCTGGTGCAGTCGCACGCGGGGCCGCTCTCTTCATCTCTCCGCTGCTTCCTTATTAGTGCGGAGAAACGCAGCAGATTTCCGAACATCGATTTTGTATCCCGCGACTTTACTGAGCTCATTTATCAGGTCTGTAGTGTTTTGGTGGCGTCTCTGGGGTTTTCTACGTGTGATACCGTGTCATCTGCAGACAGTAAGGGTTCTGCTTCTTCCTTACCGATTTGGAAGCCTGTCGTTTCTTCTGTTGTCTGACGGCGGAGGCCGGGACTTCCAGTCCCGAGTTGGGTAGAAGCGGTGACAGTGGACATCCCTGTCTTGTCCCTGGCCTTTCGGGGAGAGCTCTCTATTTCTCCCCACTGAGGATGGTATTGGCTTCGGGGTTTTCGAGTACGGCCTTTATGATGCCCAGGTGTGTTCCCTCTGGACCTGCTCCGCTGATCTGGGCTGCATTTGACGACATCTCTCTTCCCCGGTGAAGGGCCAGCTGGCGGCGCAGGGAACGGGTGGGCGCGTGGCCTCTGCCGGTTTTTTGGGCGCTTTCCGTGGGAGTGGAGCCCCGCCTGCCGTCCTGGGGCCGCCCTCCCAGCCGGTCCTGCAGGATGGGACCCAGAACAGCCCCTAGTCTCTGGCGCACAGAGTTGCGGACGGAGCCCCAGGTGTCTTCTGACTGCCCAGGGGCAACTGGCGCTCCCTCTGGGCTGCAATGGCCCGGGGGTCGGTGAGCATGGCCCTGGGGGCAAGGCTTTGCCATCCCGCAGGTGGCGCTCATTTCGGCGCAGGAGCTGCAGGCAGGAAAATCGTGTTCCTTAGTCCATTTTATTAGCTTTGTTTTGCTGGCTGGAGCCTCACGCCGCCTTAGCCCCTGAATTATCCCAGCCGCCTAGGTGTAGTTCCAGGAGCGAGAATGAGAGGCTTTCTTCAAGGGCCGTGCTCCTGCCGAAATGATTTGTACCTTCAGGCTGATTGTCACCAACAGAAAATGAGAACCAGGAACATTCAATGCAAAGTAATGTGTTCTGTACAATTACTGGATTAATAATTTTATTCCATTACTGTGTGGGGAGAGAGGACATCAGCCTGAAGATCTTCAGCTCTAGTATATTTCTAAGCGTCCTGTTAAGAGAGCGAGCAGGGGTCAGGAAACTTAATTATGCTATAACTAGATAGAAATTGCCAAGTGATAAAAAGAAACATCCAGACAGATTCAGCAGGAAATTACAGCTTTAATAATATAGCATAATGCCTACTTCTATACAATTATTGGAGAGACCCTGAATGGTTCAGAATAACAGGCTTGAGTTTCCAGTAACGACAAAAAAATCCCACTGAAAATGACATTTTGCATCTTGCTGTAAATATTTTTTTCAAAAAAATAAATAGCATTATTATTCAATGATCAGAAACCTCATGCTCATTCCATCCCGAATGCTGTGACCACACTGACATTTTGAAATGATGCGAGAGGGTTGGATTATGAGGGGAGGAATTTACATTTGCAAATTAAGTTTCTGGTATTACGCTTTAAATTAAAAAATCAGCCTGCTGCATCCGGCCTTTCAGAAAGAGAGCCCCGGCGCGGGGAGGTGGGTGGGGCTGCACGTGAGCCGGGGCGCGGGCGGCACGTGCGTGGCCAGTGTCTGTGGACGCTGCAGGGAAGAGTGTCCCTCCCCAGAGCAGGTCCCCCCCCCCCCAGTGCGTGCCCTGGGGGAGGGGTGGAGGAGGAGCGCTAGGAGGCGTCACCGGGGACCCTGGGTAGGGGTTCCTCCATGTCCTCAGAAACAACCGAGGGAGAACTTTCCAAGCAGCAGGCCCCGCGGCCCTGCAGGAAGCAGTTAGCTGTTGTGAACGTGACCCGGGGTTTTAACTGGGAGCCTCGCCCGGCATGGGGCACGCGACCTTTCTCTCATGTTTGTGTCGGGTCCTTTTTTCTCCGTCATGCGGGAGGGAAAAGTCATTTCTCGCGCTCGCCCAGGAGAGCCCAGTGTTTCATTTTGTATTGTGAGGACGCAGATTAATCAGCGGCTCCCTACCCAGAGACGGCCGCGCCGCCCAGAAACCCGCATATCTGCATACTGCTGTTCTTCCCTGAGTTTAATTTCCTACAGGAGCTGATACTAATCACCCTGTTTAAACAGAGGGGATTTGGGTCTATACAAATATGACATTTTTTTCCTGTAGAACTCATAGAATGTTTGTCTGTCTTTCTTTCTTTCTTTCTTTCTTTCTTTCTTTCTTTTTTCTTTTTTTTTTCAATTTAAAGGGACAATAGTCTTGCTGGCTTAATCCTAATAGCTGCTGGTGCATTTCCTTCGACTTGGCTGTCGATTATGTGGACGGGAATGGCGAGCCTGGAACCTACTCCTTCGACTCGAGCAACGTGGTCAGGTTTGGAAACAGCGCGCCCCCCGCCAGCCCCCACGCTTTGACAACGGCACCGGGACGGTCTGTTCTGACGTCCCTCCGCCTCCCGGGAGAGCCGGGAAGGAAGGATTCACGGAGCCTTCTGAGCAGCCCCGCTGCTTCGCTCCAGCTCTCCACGCGCAGGGAGGTTAAACTCGTCAGCTGTCGGTCCCTCTGCCAGGACGATCTGGCAAATTCCATTCTGGCTGCCGCCGCACAACGGCATCCCAGGCAGGAACAGGAGACAGACGAGCCGCGCCCTTAGAGAAATGTGCCGTGAACCCGTGCCAGCCGGAAGAGGGAGCCCGGACGGGTTGCTGACGAGGGGCGCCGCTGTTCCCGAGACAGAAGCTGCCAGCAGGTTTCCGTTCGCACCCACAACCCGGCCTTGCCCCGCCGTCGAGGCCCATTTGGATTGGCACTTTTTCTGCAATGGCCTCGGGGAAGGTGTGAGCCAGGGGAGCAGGGATGTGTCGGAAGAGCCGAGCTCCCAGACTGTGGAGGCGCTGGCTGCCACCCCGTCCCTGACACTGGCGTCTCCTGGAGCAGACACCCCCCGAGCACAAGCAGAGGTGGTGGGTTCTGGGCACGGGCCCCACCGAGGTCAAACCACTCCCATGTTCTTGACTCTGACATTTTTGCTTCTGTGATGAGCAGTGTGTCTGGGGCAGGGCACCTCTTGCGTTGGGAGGAAATTCCCTGGGGGCTGGCGTCTTTCCTCATTTCCCGCAAGGTCGGACAGTGTGCTTAGGCAGGGAGCAGGACGGCCCACGCTAACCCCACCGTGGGTGATACCGCTCGGTAACTAAAGCAAAAACCAAGACAAGCACTGCTTTTTTCTCGCTCAACTCAGAAAAACGAGCAACTTTCTCACATTCCGTGTTTTCTCCTGTAATTTGTTTATGCTGTTTAATTGAAAAAAGGAATGAGTTTTGGAGTAGCCAGCATCCGTGAGGTGGTTGAGGTAGGCGTGGGCCGTTGGGAGGGTATGAAGCCCAGAAGCTGTCGTCACTGGGAGCGATTACCGGTGAGCGGCGCTGTATTGTCCTCGCCCGCAGGGAGTCACGAGGGCCTCGCCCCAGGTGAACAGCGGCTTACATTGTTTATCTGTCTGTGCTGATAGCTTTTTATTTGAAGTCTTAAAAGTCCCAAGTGGCTTAAAAGGACACTATTACTCGACTTCCCATTTTATTGCAAAATGACTAGGTCCAGCTTCGTTTGCTTTGCTTTGAAGTCCTAATACTACTTGGCTGTCAGATGCACGCACCTCCTTTCCAATTTAAACTTGAAGCAGGATTCCCTTGAAACAAGCCCCTTTCATCTGCAGGGAGTCAGGAGCATTTAATAACTTGGGAAAACACTGTTTTTGAGACAGTTTGGTGTTGTCACTGGTGTGATGCATCTCACTAGCGGGCTTATTGCCGGCGTGTCTGAGAAAGAGACGGACGACTGCCGGCACACTTCTCTAATTGACGGAGAGTAACTTATAGAACGGTGATTTCTATTTATTTTCTGTTACATTATTTCTAAAAAGAAAACCTCTGTCACCCACCCCCCATTCTGACCTACCAACATCCACAATGAAAATGTTGGAATGTTGCACAATCCTTGGAAGTGACCCATAAGTATATCCTTAGAAAACAATGCGCTCAGATGTTGGCTTATCTCTAGGCAGGGGTTCCAACCTGTGGAGATGTGCAGGTCTTCAGGGCAACAGAAAATCAAGAGACGTTAGTGGAATGACAGCGGAAGGACTAAGGGTGCCCCTAACCTCAAGACCAAACCAGCATCAGGTGCACCCCACCCCAGAGGGAGGGAGTCCCTCCCGACTTCCACAGAAGTGCTGAACCCTCCCTCAAGCTTACAGGTGGAAAACACGGTGACAATGAGCAGGAACAGTGTGGAATTTGGGTCTGTAAGCCGTGCATTATAGTCCGGAAATTCAACTGGCTAGATCTTACGTGCATGCTTGTGGCGCGTGTGCGTGTGTGCGTGCGTGTGTGTCTTTAGGATAAAGTAATGTGTGCAGTCTCCCAGATGACATCTTTTAGAGAAACTTCCTGGGGTCTCCAGCTGGGTTGTAGATAAGAACACCCTCCAAGGAAGACTTCTCTATTTCTCTGCATACTTCTTGGGACTGGGCCTTCCTGGGTACCTCCCACTGTCTCCCTGTGGCAGGCGCGCCCTGGGGCTGTGGGATGCAGCACCCTTGCCGTAACGCCAAGGGAAATGGACTCCCAGCCTCACTACTGAGGACCTTTCTTGGTGCCCTCCATGGCACCGATCGGGGGAACATGAGTCTAAATGGAATTGTGATATTCAGAACCAGCTCAAGTGCCTGGGGCAGCCCCACAGTCTGGGCCTCTCCTGCAGCCTCGATATCCTGCTGACAAAGGTCCATGTGGGAAGTACCCGCACTCTGGGTTCTCCTCCCCTCACCCATCACCCCTGGAGGGTCCTGGCTCACCTGGTGTCCTAAGATCTGTACTCCAGCGAAGGTGAGGACCTCACCCGAGAGCTGCCTATCGTCATCGAGCCCTTGAGGTGTCAGGTTGAGAGGTGACTTCCATTTCCGTGCAGAAATGCCGCATGGAGGGCCACCGCCACTAACAGCTGTGCCCCCGCTCTGGGCCAGCCACAGTGCTCAGGCCTGGAGAGAGTGCACTTATTCCCACAGAAACCCTGTTTCACAGGAAAAGAAACCAGAGTGCAGGCAGGGTAAGAGATTCCCTGAGTTTGCCAGAAAGCGGCAGAGCGTGGATTCCAGCCCAGGCCAGTGACGCTTGAGCCCCGCCTCATTCCCATGGCCATTTCTGCTCTCCACTTGATTTTGCGATTGAAAATGCAGAAAGGTCAGATGCTGGAGGGGATTTTGGTTGGTCCTGGCTCTGCAGAGTTCCACGTAACTGGCCCCCCTGGCTTGCGGAGGCCATTTCAAACCTTCCGCACTCTGGCCTCCCCATTTGTGGATGAAAGCCGAGATTAGCCTTCCCCTACAGTGAGGGAGAGGAAGAGCCAAATCTTTGAGAGTAAGTCCTCTAGCACGTGTGCAAAATCAGCGTCAGGTCGCGCTTCCAGGGCTTCGTTCCTGGGGGACCAGACGCGGCACAATCAAGGTAGACACAAGGCTGTTTTTTCCCTCTTATTTCCTTTTTTTTTTTTTTTTTAACCCTGCAGTTCTAATTATTTTATCCAAAAGTCACAAGGAGGCCCAATCTACAGATATTGATGTAGAGGAGATGGATGTCAGAAGAAGGTAATTGACGGTAAATGTCAAATATTAAATCCTATCTGGTTATTACCCAGCGTATCAGCGATGTGAGTAGCTTAACAATGGCAGCCGTGATTGACTAGGTGGGAACCAAAATCCTAAACACCCAGCGCCAGAAGGGATAATTATAACACATTAGCACCTGCTCAGACAAGATTGACAATTCCAGTCTAACATCTGCTTAATATCTTTCATACTTCCACGTATTTTTTTCCCTTTTGAATGGGGTGCCACAAGATTTCCTCAAGGATAACAATAACCCAACATCTATGTTCTTCATTCACATTATTCCGGCTGCGCATTTTCCATGGTCAGGTTTCCTGCCGACACACTTACAAGTGAATAAAGAGCAGAGGAACGGGATATTGGGGACCAGGCAGGCACAGTTGTGGTGTGTTTCTTGAAAATGTTCCTGTCAACCTAACAAATCTGAAAGAAATCCCCAAACATAATGCTCAGTCTGTCGGTAGTGTCTGTAAGGATGTACATGTGTGTGCGTTGATACTGGACGGGGGTCTCTGTGTGTGCGTCGATACCGGATGGGGGTCTGGGGGAACGATCTCATCACCTCCCAGCGAGAGCCACGGCAGCAGCACTGGCGGAGTCCTGGAAGGGCGCCGTGGTCCCGGAACGAGCGGGCGGGCAGGTGACACCAGGATAGGCACGTCGCCTCGCTTCTACTGGAAAGAGAGAAGCATGTTGGGGAAATGATCTGTCCGTTTCTGGTTTGTTTTGGTGGCATCTCTACAGGACTTGCTCACATATTAGAATGGGAGCAGAAATGAATTTTAGTGACTTCCTGTTGAACGGAATTTGCTTTGTTATTTAACAATCTCCGGACTCTGAGGGCCCCTGACAGCTCAGGCACCTTAAGTGGGTAGTCAGATGTGGGACAGTGGCGGCGGTGAGCCCGCGGGATGCGGGCTTTCTTCAGAGGGACATGGGTTTGCTGGTCAGGGTTTAGGTTTTGCATCCATTAACCCCCTCTCATCTTACCCCTCACAGACCCTGTCATTTTTCAGATGTTTACTGAGCCTCTATTATGTGCCCAGTTTCAAATATTTCACGGTGGAAGGTGCAGCAGCAGTGATAGGAACTGAGCCTGCTGACCGTGCTTAAAGCAGGGGTCCCACACCAGTGTGGCTGAGGCGGGGGGCTGACTGCATTGGGGGAGGGGGAGAGGGCCTGGCCCGGCTGCTCTGTCTCTGTGGCTCATTCCTGTTTCCGGCAGCAGGGAGGCCTCTCTCTGCAGCCCAGGCCACACCTCATCTCCCATCCAGGTGGTGTGCAAAGCAGCCTATCACAAGGCCCCTGGCTGGGAGCTCTCCGACAGGCGAGTGCTAGCTAGCATCCCCCAACTTACACCGCCCCCCCGCCTTGTGCTCGTGGGACCCAGGTTGCCCTTCCTGGGCATGGAGGCCTGGCGCGGCCTGCTCTGTCCCCAAGGCTGTCTTGTGCAGAACCACACGTGGGTGGAGTTTGGATTCCCTTGACCTCAACGTGCCCTACTGGCTCACTGGGCTCCAGGCCCTGAGTGGTCCTTGGGGTCTGCTCTCATAAAGACAGATGTGGCCACTGTCCCTACAGAGTTCACATCATGACAGGAAAGGCCATCACTGGGCAGATAAACACAAGCGGGCCAGTGTTTCCCTGGGAAGGAGAGGGCCGGGGTTGCCAGCAGCTGAGATCGCCTACTCTCCCTGGTTGCTGAGGAAACTCTACTGCCGAAAAGTGCTGGTTCGAATCCTGGATGAGACGTCAGAGTGGGTCGGGAAGAAGCCGTTTCCCCACTACTTGAGCTTCCCAAACCTACGTCTTAAAAATTCCTCTCGATCAAACAAACAAGCTTCACAGCCGTGGGTGAGCTTGTATTACGAGACACAGACCATTGTAATGATCCATAAAACTCTGTAAGAACATGGCCCATACTGACAAGCACGAAACCCGTATGTCGCACTTAATCTCCTCTTGCAATCGCGCCATTTTGTTGAAGAGCGGCCCTCGTGAACAGTCAGGGGAACGCGTTAGTGTGCAGATGTGGACAATGATCCTTCTGTCAAGAGGCGCGGGTCAGATAAGCCTCTGATGTTCTGAGGCCGTGGCTTTGCCGGCATTAGGATGACCTCAGGGCGTGTGTGGCTTCCCAGAGCAGTCCTGATAAAACAGTGAAAAAGTGGCCCTTTCCTCAGCAGATCTCCCAGGATTTGTACTGGGTGTCCCTGCCCACGTGACAGGGCCACCAAGGACCACGCTGGGGTGGGGATCTCCCCTGGAGAATGTCCCTTCTGCCCAGGGAGGGCTCTGAGTGGGGAACCTCCTTGAGAAGGAGTCTGAGTTGTCGGGACCAGGACCGCAGACCTGCTTCTCCTTCCCTGCGGCACATGCGCGGTCCCCTGGGGTCCATTAGGGAGGGACATGGCAGAAAAGCTTGCGCCCAGTGCAAGGCGGTCAATGACAGGTGAGCAGAGAACAGCAGGTCCAGCGCCCCTCACCGTATGCTGACGCCTGGCGTCTGTTACAACACTGAGCGAGCTGTGTAGGTTGGCAAAAGCATGGATCCAGCGACCCTGCCTCTTCCTTTCCCTCTCCTCTTCTGTCCTCGCTGTGATTTCTGTTCCCTGGTTATATTCTCAGCTAGAAGTCCGGTCTGAAATGGTGTGCGTAGCCGCGGGCTGTCTGTGCACCCGGCGCGATGGAAACCCAAGAGGCTGGTAGAAGGAGAACACGTGACTTGCAGAAGCAAACCCGAAGGGGGGAGGCCACTAGGCATTTAGACTCAGGGGACAGGAATCATGCCAGCCCCAGGCTGTGCGGGGGAAGGACGGCCCCACAGAGCTCGCGGGGTGCTGTGTCATGCACGCTGTGCCATGGCTTGAAGGTCATGAATTCTGTCCCTGTTCATTCCCGTCTTCACATTCCAAATACGACTTTGGGGGGTGTAGTTTTCAGCAACGCAGGTGTGAAGACTCTGTAATCGGCGATAGGGTAGCAAGGATAATGGGTAGGCAGGTGGGGACCTGTATTACTAAAGCTGTACATGGGGAGCTGAGAGCCTGGAGAAGGCAGACGTGACTCTGAGAGTGGACAGCTCTGTCCACCAGGTGTCCCTTTCTGTTCCCACCCAAACGCCGTTGCGTCAGGACCCGTTCTCACAAGCCGTGGGGCTCTCCGGCCACCTGCCCACAGCTCAGCCAGCGGCGGCTCCCAGGAGAGACCCGCTCACGACCCTAACCACGGGAGAGGAGGTACAAGAGGCCAGGAGCGGCCCCGGAGGCCGCACTGCCCGGGCCTCGCACTTCAGAGCTGGCCGTCCCGCTGAACACACCGTGGCTCCTGGGACTGACATGCAGTCTGTGGGGATCCCCATGGGGGGCTGTCAGGGTCTGCGGCTCACTCACTAACAAGGACCTTCCGTGAGTGATCTCTTCCTGCGACCCCAGCCCCCTGTCCCCTGAAGTGCTGTCCCGACCACCGGCCTTCTAGTTCCAGAAGTGTCCCAGGTGGGGCTGAGGGCACTGGCACAAAAATGGGAGCCCTTGTGCTTAATGTTGTGCACATTTTCCACCGGATGCTGATCTCAGAGGAAGGGCACCGAGCCAGCCGGCTGTCCCCCTGAAGGGACCGATGCAGCCGTGTCCTTGCACTACTGCCAAGGAGACACCTGGGCTAGATTCCTGTTTGCGTGTTTATTACCTTGTATATCACATTTATACATGATATTTGTAGCACACTGTAAAATAGCATGTAATTCATGCACAGTACCATTATAATACATACCATCTACAATTCATATAATAGGGAATGGTAATCGTAGACTGTATTTGTCCTTAAGTCTGAAAATGGCAACTAACGGCTACAGATGGAGTGCTGGATGTTCCAGAAGCGGCCGCGCTCGCTCCCTGGCTGGGGGCGGTGAGTGCACATGGCCCACGGTCCACCAAGGTCAGTAATAGGGTGGATGGGCCCTGCACTCCTCGCTCGAAGAGAGCATTTCTGTCCAGCAGCCAGAGGCACTGGTGTGTCGCTGGCACCTGTTGTCATGAGATAGACTTAAATAATCCAGCGAGACAGCGGACCGGACTCTCAGCCCCTGCCTGTCCCCCTGGCAATCCGCGGCAAGTGCTGTGCCGGGAAGAAGGGAGGGAGCGAGGGCCCTGTGCGACGGCAGCCACAGCCTCTGAGGGTTCGTCCCGTGGCTGCTGTAACACCATCCGGGCCCGTTCCTCCTCCCTGCCCACCGAGGGGGCTGCCGGCTCTGGTTCAGAGCTGCCCTCCCTTCTCTTGCTGCCCCTGCACCGGTGGTGGGCCGCGCACACCTCGCCCAGAGAGGTCGGTGCTTTCACGCCCTGGGGTCTGCCCCGAGCCCCTGCGTGCTCTTGTCATTTCCCACGCTAGGAAGGGAGGACGAAGGACCTGGTACCCCTCCCTCATACAGCGGGTGCTGCCATCCTTATGGAAGCACCCACATGTGGGCAAACACGAAGACAGACGAGCACGGTCCAGCGGGCAGGGGAGAGCAGCGGGAGAGCAGTGGGGCATGCGTGCGCCGGGCCTACCTCCCCACTCCGCGGTCTGCGGCAACCGGGGGTCCGCTGGGTGTCCCTGCTGTTTTGCCTTTTTCAGAACATCATATACTAGAATCTTAGAGTGCTGGATCCTTTTTCAGACTGACCCCTTTAACTTAGCAAAATGAATTAACGATGTATCCATTTGTAGCATGAAACAATGTTTGTTTCTTTCCATGGCTACTGTGACTCTTCACATACTCTGTGTGTGTGTGTGTGTGAGAGAGAGAGAGAGAGAAAGAGAGAGAGAGAGAGAGAGAGAGACTGAGTCCAAGCTCCTTCCGCTCCCCGCATGACAGACCACGACATCCAGAGGCCGGATGCTGGAGTCAGGACAGCGACTTTATTCCAAAAGCAAACCGAGGAGATGGCAGGTGGTTGTCCTAAAGACCCATCTCTCCTGGGCAAGAAATCTGAGCTGCTTTTATGTTTGCAAAAGCAGGGAGCAGGAGGGAGCTGGGAGTCAAATGTGAGTGACGTCAGGCGACATCTGAGGAAGGTCTAGTGACTTCTCACCCTCAGTCAGTTGATCTCTGGACACAGGTCATGCTGTTCTGTAAATCTTAAACACAGCCTGGTCCTCTGGCATGTGCTCCTGATTCTCCCCCAGGGAGCTGGGTATCAGGAAAAATGCACTTTTTGCAAATCTTAGCTGTAAGCAAAATTCCCTGGGTGATTGACATGCCTGCATGTAGGGCAGAGCAGGGGTTTCTAAGCTGCAGGTCCCAACGACATTCCTATCAGCAATGAATGAGAATTTGTTTCTCTGCATCCTTGCCAGCATTGGGTATTATCAGTTTTAAGATTTTTGGATTCATTTGTTTTTGTTTTGATCATTCTAATTGGTGCTTTGAGTTTTTATTTCCTTAGTGACAAATGACATTCAGCATCTCTCCATGTGCTGATCTGCCATTGATATGTCTTCTTTGGTGAAGAGTCTGATCAGATCTTTTGTCTAGTTTTTATTGTTTTTTTTTTTTTATTGTTGATTTTAAATATCCTTTATATATTCGAGATAGAAGACCTTTATCAGGGGCGCCTGGGTGGCTCAGTGGGTGAAGCGTCTGCCTTCGGCTCAGGTCATGATCTCAGGGTTCTGGGATCGAGCCCCGCATCGGGCTCTCTGCTCAGTGGGGAGCCTGCTTCCCCCTCTCTCTCTGCCTGCCTCTCTGCCTACTTGTGATCTCTGTCTGTCAAATAAATAAATAAAATCTTAAAAAAAAAAAGACCTTTATCAGATAGGGATTTACAAATATTTCTACCATGTCTGTGGCTTGTATTTTCATTCTCTTAATAGTGTTTTCACAGAAGGCAAGTTTTGGCCTTGATAAAGTACAATTTATCAACTTTGTATTTTTTTAGGATTGTGATGTAGTGTCGTATCTAAAAACACATCACCAAACCCAAGATCAAACAGGCTTTCTTTGAGAAGTGTTGTGGTGTTAACATTTTACATTTAGGCATATGATCTGCTTTGAGTTAAATTTTTGGATGAAGTGCAGAGCGCTTGGGTGGCTCTGTTGGTGAAGCGTCTGCCTTTGGCTCAGGTCATGCTCTCAGGGTTGTGGGATCGAGCCCCGAATCAGGATCTCTGCTCTCAGCAGGGAGTCTTCTTCTCCCTCTCCCTCCTTCATGTGTCTGCTCTCTCTCTCTTAAATAAATAAGTAAAATCTGTAAAAAAATTTCTGGATAAGGTGTGAAGCCTGTGTCAAGGTCTGTTTATTGCCCCTCACAGGGTGTCCTGTATTTCCAGCAGCTTTTCTAAACTATTCTTTTCTCCACTGAATCAATATTGTCCCTTGCCCAAAATCAATTGTCTCCATTTTTGTGGATCTATTCTGAACTCCATGATGGTCTAGTGGTTTATATGGCTCTTTCGATCCTATCATGATCGCTATGCCGTGAATTTCATAGTATGAGGTCCTCCTTATCAGAATTGTCTTGGCTGACTAAGAACTGAGGGGTTGGAGGAGGAGTCAAGATGGCGGAGAAGTAGCAGCTGAGACGACAGCGGGTAGCAGGAGATCGGCTCGATAGCTTATCAAACCATTGTGAACACCTACAAATCCAACGGGAAATCGAAGAGAAGAAGAGCAACAATTCTAGAAACAGAAAATCGATCACTTTCTGAAAGGTAGGACCTGCGGAGAAGTGAATCCAAAGCGACGGGAAGACAGACCGCGGGGGGAGGGGCCGGCTCCCGGCAAGCGGCGGAGCCACGGAGCACAACATCGGGACTTTTAAAACTCTGCTCCACGGAGGGACATCGCTCCGGAGGCTAAACCGGGGGGAAACCCGGGCGGGGTCGGCATAACCCCAGGTCCCGCGGGGTCACAGAAGGACCGGGGGTGTCTGAGGGCCGCAGAGCTCGCAGGTATTAGAGCGGGGAAGCCGGCTACAGCGACAGAGCCGAGGAGCAAGCTCTCAGCCCGGGGTTACCTTGTGCCGGTCGCAGGCTGGGTGGGCTCGGAGCGCGGCCGGAGGCCACAGAGACAGAAGCGACCGGGCGCATTTCTCCAAGTGCCAGCAATTGACCGCTTTCCTCAAGGCGCGACCGCAGGCCAGGGAGGCGGGGCGGTTGGGCACTTTTCTCAGAGGGCGCAGTGAGGAGCGGAACCCTAAGCTCTCGGCTCCTCCGGGCCGGAGACTGGGCGGCCGCCATCTCCATTCCCGTCCTCCGGACTCTACGGAAAGTGCTCAGGGAACAAAAGCTCCCGAAAGCGAATCTGAGCGGATTCCTTAGCCCGGCCCCTGGCAAGGGCGGTGCAATTCCGCCTGCAGCAAAGACACTTGAGAATCACCACAACAGGCCCCTCCCCCAGAAGAACAACAAGAAACCCAGCCAAGACCAACTTCGCTCACCAAGAACAGCGGAATTCCACAGCAGGAGAAAGCAAATCTTATCTGGACAAAATGACAAGGCGGAAAAACTCACCTCAAAAAAAAGAACAAGAGGCAGTACCGAAGGCTGGAGACCTCATCAATACGGACATTGGTAATATGACAGATCTAGAGTTCAGAATGACAATTCTCAAGGTTCTAGCCGGGCTCGAAAAAGGCATAGAAGATATTAGAGAAACCCTCTCCGGAGAGATAAAAGCCCTTTCTGGAGAAATAAAAGAACTAAAATCTAACCAAGTTGAAATAAAAAAAGCTATTAATGAGGTGCAATCAAAAATGGAAGCTCTCACTGCTAGGATAAATGAGGCAGAAGAAAGAATTAGTGACATTGAAGACCAAATGACAGAGAATAAAGAAGCTGAGCAAAAGAGAGACAAACAAATACTGGACCATGAGGAGAGAATTCGAGAGATAAGCGACACCATAAGACGACACAACATTAGAATAATTGGGATTCCAGAAGAAGAAGAGAGAGGGGAGCAGAAGGTATATTGGAGACAATTATTGGAGAGAATTTCCCTACTATGGCAAAGGGAACAAACATCAAAATCCAGGAGATGCTAAGAACGCCCCTCAAAATCAATAAAAATAGGTCCACACCTCGTCATCTGATAGTAAAATTTACAAGTCTTAGCGACAAAGAGAAAATCCTGAAAGCAACCCGGGAAAAGAAGTCTGTAACATACAAGGGTAAAAACATTAGATTGGCAGTGGACCTATCCACAGAGACCTGGCAGGCCAGAAAGAACTGGCATGATATATTCAGAGCACTAAACGAGAAAAACATGCAGCCAAGAATACTATATCCGGCTAGGCTATCATTGAAAATAGAAGGAGAGATAAAGAGCTTCCAGGACAAACACAAGCTGAAAGAATTTGCAAACACCAAACCAGCTCTACAGGAAATATTGAAAGGGGTCCTCTAAGCAAGGAGAGACCCTAAAAGTAGTAGATCAGAAAGAAACAGAAACAATATACAGTAACAGTCACCTTACAGGCAATACGATGGCACTAAACTCATATCTCTCAATAGTTACCCTGAATGTTAATGGGCTAAATGCCCCAATCAAAAGACACAGGGTATCAGAATGGATAAAAAAACAAAACCCATCAATATGCTGCCTACAAGAAACTCATTTTAGACCCGAAGACACCTCCAGATTTAAAGTGAGGGGGTGGAAAACAATGTACCATGCTAATGGACAGCAGAAGAAAGCTGGGGTGGCAATCCTTATATCAGATCAATTAGATTTTAAGCCAAAGACTATAATAAGAGATGAGGAAGGACACTATATCCTACTCAAAGGGTCTGTCCAACAAGAAGACCTAACAATCTTAAATATCTATCCCCCTAACATGGGAGCAGCCAACTATATAAACCAATTAATAACAAAATCAAAGAAATACATCGACAGTAATACAATAATAGCAGGGGACTTTAACTCTCCCCTCACTGAAATGGACAGATCATCTAAGCAAAAGATCAACAAGGAAATAAAGGCCTTAAATGACACATTGGACCAGATGGACATCACAGATATATTCAGAACATTCCATCGCAAAGCAACAGAATATACATTCTTCTCTAGTGCACATGGAACATTCTCCAGAATAGACCATATCCTGGGTCATAAATCAGGTCTCAATCAGTACCAAAAGATTGAGATCATTCCCTGCATATTTTCAGACCACAATGCTCTGAAGCTAGAACTGAATCACAAGAGGAAATTTGGAAAGAACGCAAATACATGGAGACTAAACAGCATCCTTCTAAAAAATGAATGGGTCAACCAGGAAATTAAAGAAGAATTGAAAAAAATCATGGAAACAAATGATAATGAAAACACAATGGTTCAAAATCTGTGGGACACAACAAAGGCAGTCCTGAGAGGAAAATACATAGCGGTGCAAGCCTTTCTCAAGAAACAAGAAAGGTCTCAAATACACAACCTAACCCTACACCTAAAGGAGCTGGAGAGAGAACAACAAAGAAAGCCTAAACCCAGCAGGAGAAGAGAAATCCTAAAGATCAGAGCAGAAATCAATGAAATAGAAACTAAAAAAACAATAGAACAAATCAACAAAACTAGGAGCTGGTTCTTTGAAAGAATTAATAAGATTGACAAACCCCTGGCCAGACTGATCAAAAAGAAAAGAGAAAGGACGCAAATAAATAAAATCATGAATGAAAGAGGAGAGATCACAACCAACACCCAAGAAATACAAACAATTATAAGAACATACTATGAGCAACTCTACGCCAACAAATTTGACAATCTGGAAGAAATGGATACATTTCTAGAGACATATAAACTACCACAACTGAACCAGGAAGAAATAGATAACCTGAACAGACCCATAACCAGTAAGGAGATTGAAACAGTCATCAAAAATCTCCAAACAAACAAAAGTCCAGGACCAGACGGCTTCCCAGGGGAATTCTACCAAACATTTAAAGAAGAATTAATTCCTATTCTCCTGAAACTGTTCCAAAAAATAGAAATGGAAGGAAAACTTCCAAACTCATTCTATGAGGCCAGCATCACCTTGATCCCAAAACCAGACAAGGATCCCACCAAAAAAGAGAATTACAGACCAATATCCTTGATGAACACAGATGCAAAAATTCTCACCAAAATACTGGCCAATAGGATCCAACAGTGCATTAAAAGGATTATTCACCACGACCAAGTGGGATTTATCCCAGGGCTGCAAGGTTGGTTCAACATCCGCAAATCCATCAACGTGATACAATACATTAATAAAAGAAAGAAAAAGAACCATATGATACTCTCAATAGATGCTGAAAAAGCATTTGACAAAGTGCAGCATCCCTTCCTGATTAAAACTCTTCAAAGTGTAGGGATAGAAGGCACATACCTCAATATTATCAAAGCCATCTATGAAAAACCCACCGCAAATATCATTCTCAATGGAGAAAAACTGAAAGCTTTTCCGCTAAGGTCAGGAACACGGCAGGGATGTCCGTGATCGCCACTGCTGTTCAACATAGTACTAGAAGTCCTAGCCTCAGCGATCAGACAACAAAAAGAAATTAAAGGCATCCAAATTGGCAAAGAAGAAGTCAAACTATCACTCTTTGCAGATGATATGATACTATATGTGGAAAACCCAAAAGGCTCCACCCCAAAATTGCTAGAACTTATACAGGAATTCAGTAAAGTGTCAGGATATAAAGTCAATGCACAGAAATCAGTCGCATTTCTTTACACTAACAACAAGACAGAAGAAAGAGAAATTGAGGAGTCAGTCCCATTTACAATCACACCCAAAACCATAAGATACCTAGGAATAAATCTAACCAAAGAAGCAAAGAATCTATACTCAGAAAACTATAAAGTACTCATGAAAGAAATTGAGGAAGACACAAAGAAATGGAAAAATATTCCATGCTCATGGATTGGAAGAACAAATATTGTGAAAATGTCTATTCTACCTAAAGCAATCTACACATTTAATGCAATCCCTATCAAAATCCCATTCATTTTTTTTAAAGAAATAGAACAAATAATCCTAAAATTTATATGGAACCAGAAAAGACCTCGAATAGCCAAAGGAATATTGAAAAAGAAAGCCAAAGTCAGTGGCATCACAATTCCAGACTTCAAGCTCTATTACAAAGCTGTCATCATCAAGACAGTATGGTACTGGCACAAAAACAGATATATAGATCAATGGAACAGAATAGAGAGCCCAGAAATAGACCCTCAACTCTATGGTCAACTAATCTTCGACAAAGCAGGAAAGAATATCCAATGGAAAAAAGACAGCCTCTTCAACAAATGGTGCTGGGAAAATTGGACAGCCACATGCAGAAAAATGAAATTGGACTATTTCCTTACACCACACACGAAAATAGACTCAAAATGGATGAAGGACCTCAATGTGAGAAAGGAATCCCTCAAAATCCTTGAGGAGAATGCAGGCAGCAACCTCTTTGACCTCAACCGCAGCAACTTCTTCCTAGGAACATCGCCAAAGGCAACAGAAGCAAGGGCAAAAATGAACTATTGGGATTTCATCAAGATCAAAAGCTTTTGCACAGCAAAGGAAACAGTTAACAAAACCAAAAGACAACTGACAGAATGGGAGAAGATATTTGCAAACGACATATCAGATAAAGGGCTAGTATCCAAAATCTATAAAGAGCTTATCAAAGTCAATACCCAAAGAACAAATAATCCAGTCAAGAAATGGGCGGAGGACATGAACAGACATTTCTGCAAAGAAGACATCCAGATGGCCAACAGACACGTGAAAAAATGCTCCATGTCACTCGGCATCAGGGAAATACAAATCAAAACCACAATGAGATACCACCTCACACCAGTCAGAATGGCTAAAATTAACAAGTCAAGAAATGACAGATGCTGGCGAGGATGCGGAGAGAGGGGAACCCTCCTACACTGCTGGTGGGAATGCAAGCTGGTGCAACCACTCTGGAAAACAGTGTGGAGGTTCCTCAAAAAACTGAAAATAGAGCTACCCTATGACCCAGCAATTGCACTACTGGGTATATATCCTAAAGATACAAACGTGGTGCTCCGAAGGGGCACGTGCACCCGAATGTTTATAGCAGCAATGTCCACAATAGCCAAACTGTGGAAAGAACCTAGATGTCCATCAACAGATGAATGGATAAAGAAGAGGTGGTATATATACACAATGGAATACTATGCAGCCATCAAAAGACATGAAATCTTGCCATTTGCGACGACGTGGATGGAACTAGAGGGTATCATGCTTAGTGAAATAAGTCAATCGGAGAAAGACAACTATCATATGATCTCTTTGATATGAGGAAGTGGAGATGCGATGCGGGGGGGTTGGGGGGAGGTAGGAAAAGAAAAAATGAAAAGATGGGATTGGGAGGGAGACAAACCATCAAAGACTCAATCTCAAAAAGCAGACTGAGGGTTGCTGGGGGGAGGGGGGACGGGAGAGGGTGGTGGGGAAATGGACATTGGGGAGGGTATGTGCTATGATGAGTGTTGTGAAATGTGTAAACCTGGCGATTCACAGACCTGTACCCCTGGGGATAAAAATACATTATATGTTTATTAAAATGGGAAAAAAAAAAAAAGAAGTGAGGGGTTGGAGGAAATTGTTGGGTCTCTTGGGATGCGGGCTCTTAAATTATGGCTTAATTTACATGTTTGCAATTAAAAGCATTCTTTAAAAGAGAAAAAAAAAAAAAGAATTGTCTTGGCTATTCTAGTTCCCTTGTCTTTCCGTACAAATTTTAGAACCAACTAGTTAATATCTACAAAAAGCCTTGTTGAGATTTCAATTGAGATTATTTTAAATTTATAGATCCAGTTGGAGATGACTGACATCTTCACAACGATGAGTCTTCTTCTCCACAAACACAGTATGTCTTTCCACTTATCCAGACCTCCCTGGATTCCTTTCCTTGGCATTTTAGTGTTCACAGTGTACAGATCCTGCACTAATTTTGTTTGAGTTAGACCTAAGTACATCATTTTGGGTGTTATTTTAAAAAGTTGTGGTTTTTTTGTTTTTTGTTTTTTGGGTTTTTTTTTGTAATTTCAAATTCTAATTGTTCGTTCCTCAAGAGCTCAGCTGAGCTGAGAATGCTGAGCTGCCAGATGTCGGGGCAGCTGATTACAAAAACAAGCCACGTGGTGAGGACAATGTCAAGCCTTCCATCCTCTGCCGCGATAGCGTGAGCAGGAAGTCAAATGAGAGAATGTACAGGCTCTTTCATTCCGTTTTCACCCATCGAATGGCACTGGGTGGAGTCAGTTGGACCAGGGCAGATGTGGGGTGCTCTCACTGCTAAAGGAACCCCAAGCAGAGGGGTCCTGTGGTTTCATGGCCCTGGGGCCTGGGGGGAGCTGGGGAGGGCTGGGAGTGGAAAGCAGCGACCATGCACCGAGTCAGAACAGAGAACAGTGTCTTCAAGGTTCTCCCAAACCCCTCGAGAAGGAGGTCTTGGCAGAGGCACCTAAGGGAGAGACCCCCAAATCAGGGTGCTCGGGTTGGAATGCAGATATCCTTAGGAGCCCTGCAGGCCAGGGACCTGAGGGCCTGTGACGCAGGGGCTGTGCCCAAGCCTGGTACATCAAGACTTTGTCACTGCCCGTGGTCGGCCTGGGAGGGTTACCTCGGAACTGACTGGGTGCTGGACGCCTTGCGGGCATGGAGGGCTACGGGCTGGCTTTTGTGCTTTGTGCTGGGTCCTGTGAACTTCTTCAACTCACTCACTAGTTCTGGGAGCTGTTTTGAAGATCTTGTCACCTGCAGATAAAAACAACTTTATTTCCTCCTTTCCAGTCTGTAGGTCTTTTCTTTCTTTCTCTCAGCCTGTGGGCAGAACTTGCAGTGCACTGGTGACTGGGAGGGCTGAGCGCGGGCATCCTCAGCATGTTCCAGACCCTGCGGAGGAGTTTGCAGCCTTGCCAGCAACGCGGCGTTAGCTGCGGGGTCGCTGAAGACGCGCGCCTTGATCAGATTAGGGAAACTGACGTCCATGGCTTCTTCACTGAGAATTTAGATTGTGAATGGACGTTGAGTTTTGTTAAAAGCTTTTTCTGCCTCTGTTGAGATAACCGCATGGTTTTTATTTTGTGGTCTACTTCTATGGGGGACTGTATGGAGGGACTGTCAAATGTTGCAGTGGCCTTCGATTTCTGGAATGAACCCTAACTAGTTGTGTCGTGTCAACCTCGTCACATGTCACAGAGTTCTATTTACTAACTTTTCTACTTTTTCCGTTGTGCTTATTTCTGTTGTCTTCCTTTTCTGTCTTCTCTTGTGTGGATTAGGCTTTTTGGGGGGAGTCTATTTAGTAATTGCTCTGGAGTTTGAAATATATGTACGTACATATATTTGAGGTCTTAGTCCACCCTTAAATAATTTTACACCCATTTTAGCGGAGTGAAAGGTGCTTCTGACAATATATCACCTCCTGTGTGCAGTTTGCGTAAACTCTCCATGTGTGTGCCCTGTAGGTGTACAACGCATGGCTTCTGCTTCTTTTCCTTCAAGCCAGGGGCCAACTGAATTTTTCATTACTGACCAGGTAAGTAGTGTCGTAGGCGTTACAGGCCCTGTGGCGTCTATGCAGCTACTCAGGGGCGAGCGGGCATAGCTGATGCGTGAGTGAGTGGGTGCGGGTGTTTGCTGGTGAAACTGTGCTTCTACCGGCAGGTGGTGGGGAAGAATGGACCACCAGGGTGTCCCGTCTCCAGCCTGCTTCAGGTAGCTACCTTCCTTAGAAAGTGAAAAGGGAATTTGAACTTGCCATTATAGTATGTTTCCAGGGCTTTTTCATTTTGTGCAGATTCACGTTTTAGTCTCAGACATTCCTTCTGTTGCAACAACTTCCTTTAGCATTTTTTGTTTTTGTTTTTTTTAGAATTTGTCTACTGACATCAAATTCCCAGTTTCTGTTTCGTTTTCTTTTGTTTTTTGTTTTTTGGTTTTTTTTTTGTTTTTGTTTTTCCCTAGGAAAGTCTTTCTTCTTCACTTTTGAAATATGTTTTCTCTGGAATTCAGAGTCAGCAGTTTTTCTCCCTTCTACAGGTTGGAGGTGTGACTCGTCTCACGGATTCGTTGGCCTCTGGGTCCTCCTGTTTGTCATGTGGCTTTCCCCTCTGTCTGCCTTCAGGATTTTCCATTTGTTTTGTTTTTAGCAGTTTGATGTGATGCCCTAAGTGGGTTGTTTTGTTTTGTACATATGCTAATTGGAGTTCTCTGAGCTGATTGGATCTGCGGTTTCGTGTCTGTCATTGATTTTTGAGAATTTTTTTTTTTTATTTCTTTTCAGCATAACAGTATTCATTGTTTTTGCACCACAGCCAGTGCTCCATGCAATCCGTGCCCTCCCTAGTACCCACCACTGGGTTCCCCCAGCCTCCTACCCCCCGCCCCTTCGAAACCCTCAGGTTGTTTTTCAGAGTCCACAGTCTCTCATGGTTCACCTCCCCTTCCAATTTCCCTCTTGAGCAATGTTACTTCGGATGTTTCTTCTGCCCACTCTGTCTCGTTTTCCTTCGGTATCTCGTGTTCTGAATGCTTGCCATGGTCCCACAGCTCTTGGATATTCTGCTCCAGGTTGTTCTTTTTTCCCTACATTTGTTCTCTTTGTACTCCAACGCAGGGGATTTCAGTTGACCCACCTTCAAGTTCACTGACTTCTTGTGCCTGTGTCAGATTTGCTGATGAGGACTTCAAGGACAGTCTTCATCTCTGTCACAGTGGGTTTTTTAATTCTAGCCTTTCTGCATGGTTTTTCTTAAACTTTTCATCTCTCTGCTGGAATTCCCATCTGATCTTTCACGTGACCCACTTTCTCTGTTAAAGCCTTTAACATACTAATTATAGTTATTTTAAACTCCCCGCAGATAGTTCTAGTGACTGTCTCATGTCTGAGTCTGGTTCTGAGGATGGTTCCCTCTTGGGAATGTGTTGGTATTCCTCGCTTTCTTTCTTTAATGCCTTGTCATGTTTTCTTGAAAGCTGCACACGTGGTGTAGACCAGCAGAGAGTGACAGGAATAGTATTCCTGCCTGGACACGGATGTGCCTTTCTTTCTACCAGACCTGTGGTGTGAGGTTCACATCCTCCTCCTTGGGATTTGGGTGTTTGAGACTCATCATCTCTGTAGCTGCCCTCCATGCCAGTGGCCTTCAAGTACCTACAGATCCTGTGGGGGAGGGAGGAGTGGGAAGAGTAGGGTTCACTGAGCAATGCCTCCTTGATTCTGCGTTTTGGTCTCCCCTCAACAACATGCCTCTGGGAGGGTGTCTGGCAGCGTCTTGCCCCTCCCTGTCCCTCTCCCAGCAGGACTCCCCGGGGATTCTGCTGCCTTTTGTTAGCCTGGAGGTGGTGGTGGGTGGGGGGTGTGGTTTCCATCCTTCTGGTTGAGGCTCGCCCCAGGCTGCTCCCCTGGGTCTTGGGGGTGTGGCTCTCTTAATGCCTTGCCTCTCCCCTGCAGCAGTTGTGGACTCAGAGCTCACAGTCAAAACACAGGAGTAGGCTGCCATTTGGGTTGGGTTTGTTTACTGCCTCTTGCCCCACAGTCTCCCTCTTCCTGCCAGCACCACGGTCACCAGCACACAGGCCGGCAGACCATGGTCAGGGTCTGTGGTGGACGTGGAGGGGAAGGCCCAGGCGGGGTCTCTTGACCTTGCGGCCCTGGCTACTATTTTCTTCCCTAGGTTTCCGCCACAAGGTCCGTGTTTTGGGCTCTGATCTTTTCCATGAGCATTTGGTAGGGATGGTGGAGAAGGAACCTGCCACATCGTGCAGGCCCCCTGAATTTCTGCAGCCCTGGGGACTCACACGGGGCTTCTGCCAACCCCGCAGCTATTTCAGCCGACCCTCCTTCCTAGCAGTGTTTTGTTGTCTCTGTTTGAGGCGACCCAGCATTTGTATTTCCCTGTCAGCATCGTGTCCTAAACCTGGAGCCCGTTGTTTGCTCTGTGACCTCAGCCCTCTGACAGGTTCAAGCAAAGCTGTGAGTCTGACTCTTTCTCACAGTGGGGATGGGAGCAGCCTTCCTTCAAGGCTACACGTGCTGACTGTGGCAGAAGCAGAAAGCCTCCGGGACCCCAAGTGGGCCAGGCTTGCCCTGAAGTAGGGGGTGTCTGCATCCCGGGGGCCCTGAGCCTTGGCTGCATGCTGCTCTCACACGAGGGGGCGAGGTCAGCCTTCAGGGCTGCACGGAGCTCCCCAGGCACTGCTGCGTGCAGCCACGCCTGCAGCCAGCCCTCTGATCCTTCGGGAGCCCGTGGATTGCTTGTGGTCTCTGCCCTGGTGACCGTGGCTTCCTCTGTGAGAGCCTATTCTGGACCGACCGTGGCTATATTTTAAAATCTGTCCAGTAAAATAGAAACACCAGCAGCCTCTTCATTCCTTTTCCTCATGACGTGCCTCCGAAATGACTCCGACAAGATGAAGAAACAGTTTTGTGTTCTCTCTTTGGCAGGAGATGCTTATTTAAACTCGCCAAAGGGACTGCTGATTGGGCTGGTGCTGTGCTTCCTGGACACAGGAGTAAGATCAGTCTTACATAGTCTTCTCCATTCAGTGAAAAAAGAAAGTGTGTGTGTGTGTGTGTGGGTGTATGTGTGTGTACCATATATACATACAAATATATATATATATATATTTTTTTTTTTTCCCTACTTTCTAATTTCCCAACCCAGTCGCCCCCTTATGCTTGTTCTTCCTTCCATGCGGTTGCTGTCTGGCATTGAACTCTGTCACTACCAAGAAGGCATGTCGGGGCGCCTGGTGGCTCAGGAGGTTGAGCCTCTGCCTTCGGCTCAGGTCATGATCTTGGGATCCTGGGATCGAGCCCCGCGTCGGGCTCTCTGCTCAGCGGGAAGCCTGCTTCCTCCTCTCTCTCTCTGCCTGCCTCTCTGCCTGCTTGTGATCTCTGCCCGATAAATAAATAAAATCTTAAAAAAAAGAAAGCGTGGCATTTGGCATCCGGTTTCCTGTCTTAGGAGCCGCCTGCTTTCCTTTCATTGCCGTCCCCGGAGCTCGGGAGGTTCGCTGGAGCAGCTTCCACTCGCTCTTGTCTCTGAGTGAAATGGAGTCCGTGAAACACAGTTGTGTCTCAGAAAATAACCCCCGGTATCTACACTCTCTCTCAGCTCCAACCGACACTCTCTTCTAGGTGGTGGGACACTCCAGAAGCCAGTCGTCAGCCGCTTCCGGGCTTCCCTTGTCTGGGCCCTCTGTGCCCACCTGACCGGGAGCAAGGCCACCTTGCGTGTCCCCCAAGCTGTCTTCACGGTCTGGCACACTCGGATGGCGTAGGTGATACCTGGTGTATGTTCTAGAACAGTGATTCTTCTTCTTCTTCTTTTTTTAAAAAAGATTTTATTTACTTATTTGACAGGGACAGAGAGAGATCACAAGCAGGCAGAGAGGCAAGCAGAGAGAAGGGGGAAGCAGGCTCCCCGCTGAGCAGAGAGCCCGATGTGGGGCTCGATCCCAGGACCCTGAGATCATGACCTGAGCCAAAGGCAGAGGCTTTAACCCACTGAGCTGCCCAGGCACCTCTAGAGCAGTGCTTCTCAAACTCATGCGTGCCTCTGCTTCTACTGGGGGTCTCATAGGTGTCCGGGGGCCAGGGGCCAGGGCCTGTATCTTTCCTTAGCTCCCAGGTGGTGCAGGAGCTGCCAGTCCCTGGACCACATTTTGAACAAAAATGTGCTAAAGGAGCAAAATAAAATATCAAACCACATTTTACCAGTTCTTAGAACTTTTTATCCTCTTAATTAAAAAAAAAAAAAAATTAAGCCCTGCCCAAGTTTTCAAGGTTCAAGTTAGTATATGATAACATTCTTTCCTGGCCTCATCTCGGAGAACTGTCAGCTGTGCTGAGAGGGCAGGAGGCCAGGCCCCAGGTCTAGACGGGCCTAGCTAGACACTCCGTGTTTATCAGTTGACGAATCAGCGAACCCCTGGGATAGGAAAAGAATGAAGTCCATCGAGGGGGCAGGCAGGACGTCGGCCCCCGCCATAACCCCCACCTTTTCCTTAGTTTCTCCTATAGCAGGAACCCATCACTCTGGGCTGCCAAGCTCTGCACAGCTGAGCGGATGTACCCAGGGAGGCCCCTGTGTTATGTGGGATGCGAGAAGACGGCTGGCACTCACCCCTCCTCTCTCCTTCCTTCCGTTTTCCTCCTGATCTACCCAGACTGCAAAGTCCAGACTGGCCCCCAGGAGCCAGGACAGAGGCAGGGAGCTTGCTGGAATGGCCCGGCATTCATCTGAGGCCTCGTGCCACGGCCTGCCTCTCCCTCCGAGTGGGGCACCCGGGCTGTCTTGCATATTCTCGGATCAGACTCCCGTTTCCGGCCCCGGCTTGGGCCTCTCTTGGTGTATCCTTTGGGGAGGACCAGGCAGCAGCCCCAGATGCTTCTGGATCTCATGCTGATTTTAATGACTGTTCACACACAGGTGTGAATGTCCAACAGAACCGGTGTTCCACTTCCCCGTGGCTGTCACGACGACCCCTAGAATCCAAGAGAACCACACTGGGGCTTCATTAACTCTCCTCACCCTCCAAGTAGGGCAGCTCTGGATATGCACCCAGCGAGAAAATGCATAATACTCTTCTGATCTCCTGTTCCATAGAACGGTCCAGAGAAAACTGACCTCCACTTAATGACCTGTAGTATTTTCCTCAGTTTTTTTTTTCAAAGCAATTTGTCCTTTACTTGGTTTCATAACTGTGAGCATAAAGTCATCATCTGAAAATACCGTGGCCCTCCAAGACCATACCCTGGAAAGAACCCTCTGTGCACCTGTCCAGGTCCACCTCTCTCGAAGCCGCCCAGCCAGCACCTGCTTGCTCTCCGGAAAGCTGAGACATAGTCCATTCTGTGTGGTTCTCCTGGGCACTTGGGATCATACAGGCTCCACGGAGACTAGTCACATGTGCCCAATGAGCTGTGACACGGGTCAAGTGAGGAGGTTTGGGACTCGGGTGTGGGGAGGGGAAAATGGCCGGGGAGAGCCGGAAGCTTTGAATGAGGTCAAGGCCGTCGAAGCACCTCCCCCCTGTCCCGAGAGAAGGCTGTTGCTGAGGAATGCGCGTTCCATTTGAATACTTTGGGGACAGGCAGAGACGGTCCCGTCTTGAGAGGATCACGGTTCTGCTCTTTCGCCTGTGCACTCTGCGTCCCCGGCAAGCAGTTTCATGCAGCCCATGTGTGGCTGTGGCCTCCTGCACCTTCACCACACTCCGCTTCTCTCCAGTGGAATTTTCTCGATCGCCGTCCGGTCTATGTCCCTGGTGCAGGCGGCCTGCAGTTCCTTTTGTTGTATTTTTACTGGAGAGCACTGTGGGATAATGGCTGCTGTGCTGGGAAGCTCTCCATCCCCATAGGCAGGATCTAAACATCTCCTTCCCCTCGTTTCTGCGGAACACACAGGCCCTTTGGCGTGAGTGAGTAGTGGCACCAACTTACTGCTTGTTTCCTGGCATTTGCACATTTCTCGTGTCTGTATCCTCGGGGCACGTGGGTGGCGGGCTTCCTGGCTGTGACGGGGCGGCCCCAGTGGGCAGGAATTCTGCCACTGTTCTTGTGACTGCTCCATTGTCCCCATCATCTGAGCGACCCGCCATGGCCCGGGCGTCATGTACTGAATACGCACCTGCTTTAAGTAACGTGACATTTTCCTGGGACCAGGTGACATTCAATGCCAAGAAAGAACCTGAGACCGAGCACACAGACTGGACTTTCGGAAGTCAGCCCCGCAGAACTTTCCGGTGTCCATTCAGAAGCCTTTGCTCTTGGAGGTGTGGTGTGAGACGTGATCCCTCAAGGTACGGAGTTTGGGAGAAGTTCGCCTACTAGCAGCTGCCAGGCTCTTTCTTTCACTGGCCGTATTATTGAAACCCCATGTAGAGGTGGTGCCTTATGGCTTGGTTTGGCAGCCATCATCTCTTCGGGCTACCCCCTCGACAGCCGGGCAGTCACCGCGATCCATCTGTGCGGATCTACGGCGGCAGCATTCGGTCCGGAGAGGGGAAGCGGTTCGGCGAGGGCATGTTCGTGGAGCACAGGCCCAGTGCCTCCTGTTGGAGAAGCCGTGCGGCTGCTGGCCGGCGGACGCAGGAAGAGCCAGGGCTGGCCGCCGTGTGTCCAGACACTGTCACGGCACTGCCTGACCCGTCTCCTCAGGGGCCCTCCCGGGTCCATGACGAAGCAGGTCTGGCTTCCGGTTCGCAAAGCATTTATCACAGGGTACGTGCCTGTGCGGCGAGTGCTTTCCGGCACGTCCCGGGCGGCTCATGGTCCTTAACTACCTGCGGCTTGAGAAGAAACAGGTACGTCAGCCTTCATCAAAATTAAAAACTTTGTGCATCAGAGGACTCACTTTTACGGGGTGAAAGGCAACCCACAGAATGGGAGAAAACAGGCACAAGTCATGTGTCTGGTGAGGGGCCGATGCTCGGAGCGCGCGAGGAGCTCAGGTAGCTCACAGAGGCCTTGAGTAGACTTCTCTCCGAAGAAGACGTGCAGATGGCCAGTGAGCGCGTGAAAAAGACACTTGACGCCACTAACGGTGAGGGAAACGCGAAGTGAAACCACGCGAGACCCCACCTCACGGCCACGAAGAGGACTGGCCCGAAACCCAGACGACAAGCAGCGGTGAGGGCCGCGCGCGGCGGTGGGGCCTGAACGGCGCAGTCGCTGCGGGAAACGGCAGGACAGCGCCTCAGAAAATTAAGCCTAGACTCGCCCTGTGGCCCAGCGATCCCAGCACTGGGTACGTGCTGAACATAACCGAACGCAGGAACTCCGCCAGGTATTAAAACACCCACGATCTCAGCAGCGTCGTTCACACCGGCCAAAGGATGGAAACAACCTGGTGCCCGTGAGAGATGAACAAGGAAACCAGCAGTGTGGGTCTCCGCGCGGTTGGATGTTCCGCAGCCTTACAAGGAAGGAGATCCTGACACCTGCTACGACGTGATGACACTGCACTGGCTGAGATAAGCCAGACGCAGGACAGACGCTGCCGGATGCCGGGTACGTGGAGTAACTAGAAATTCACAGACGGAAAGCGGAACGGAGCTCAGCGGGGGCTGGGGAAGGGCAGGTGGGCAGTTACTGTTTCGCGGGGCAGAGTGTCCGTCGGGAAGATGAGAAAGTTCTGGAGACGGACGATGGGGGCGGTTCACGGGGAACGTGCTGAATGCCACCGTGCCGTGATTTGGAAATGGGGAGGACGGCACACCTGGTCTGGGGTTTCCTGCAGTACCAGAGGGTCGCGCCGGGAGAGCTGCTGCTGCTGTGGGAACGCCGTCTCGGGACGCGGCAACCCCGTCCTGCCAACACAGGGCTTTCTCTTGGGAGACCGACTCATCTTGTTAAAAAAAAAGAAAGGAGGGGCGCCCGGGAGGCACGGTCGATTGAGCCCGACTCGTGATTTCGGCTCAGGTTGTGATCTCGGGGTCGTGAGATGAAGCCCTGAGTCCTGTCCACGCTGGCCAAAGAGCCCGGTGGAGAGTCTCTCTCCTGCGGACCCTCCCCATAGCCCCACTCTTGTCGCCTCCCGCTCCCTCTTGGAGGGAAGGAAGAAGGAAAGAAAGGGGCAGGATAAAGAAGACTCTCAGGTTATTTTGCTCGGATTCTGTGCAGAGATGACCTGAGGGCTGTCTCAGACACAGATCATCGCCGTGGGTGCGGGGGATACAGAAAGCTGCGACGGGGCTCAGGCGGGGGCCGATAGCTTTCCCTGCCTGCGGATACCGCATCGTCCCAGTGGCCCCAGGTGGGCCGCCGTCTGCGCTTACCAGAAACTTCACGGCGGGTGTTTCGCGGGCGTGCACACACTCCCAGCAGATAACCTCGAACCGCATGCAGGGGAGCATTTGCAGAGCGCACGGTGACCACGACAGGCCTGGCACCGGGCCCCACAGGGAGCGGCGAGTGAGGCCACACAGGTTTCCTCCTGCCTCGAGGCATAGGCACAGCGCACCCCCGTGCCCTCACTCCCGCCCCATCCGTGCTCCCAGGAACCCCCTTCCGGTCCCTCCCGGCCGCCTCCTCCCCGTTCCCTCCCTCACCCCTCCCAAGCCTCACCTTCTGAATAGTCAGTGGTCTGCTGAGCCCCCCTGAGCAGGTCCTGGACGTTTCCCATCACCCCTTATGCTGTGTTCCTTGTAAGTGAACATTGTGCTCCGGAAGGCTCCGCGGGTTGTCAAAGCCAGGAAACACACGCACGTGTTACACGGTTATTAAAACGGAATGATTCTGTTTTCTTCGCACTGTCCGGGGCACTTCCAGAATTTACTAGATTCACTGATCTCATATTCTACCCCGGAAGACCCCTATTATGGGACCATCTGTTTCTTGTTGGGAAGCACCTTCTGCTGAGACGTGTAGAAAACACAAGTCTGCTAGGCCCTCGGGGAATCAAGTTGCTGGCAACTTGCCGCCTGTCACCCCGGGTTTCAGCTCTATTATCCCGTCACTGGTCAGAGTGGCTGGGATGAGAGCGGATTGTCCGGGGCGGTGCCACAGTCTGTCATGTCAGCTTGTCCCTCATGCTCCGTGCAGCAGTCCTCCCCACAACCCGTTGATTGGGCTGTTTGGGGGTACCCGTGGGTGCACCGTGGAGGCAGGGAATGGGGGTGCTATCCTACAGATGACGAAACTCAGGCTTGCAAGACCATCCCCGGATAAGCAGCCTCAAACCCCGTCTCGGGACTCCAATGACCTCACATCATTACAGAGCATCATCTCCGGCCTAAACCATGGTCCAGGGTCCAGTCTGGCATCCTGCGGAGTGAGGTAAGGCAGGGACGGCCAAGGAGGTCAAGCCGGGCTCGGTGCCCGGGACTTTTGGAACGCGGCGTGTGCTTCTCCAGGACTCTGCACTTCTCCAGCGGCTCTGACGGGTCTGACTACTGGAGGGAAACCCGGAGGGACAGGTACTGACCAGAAGATGAAGTGAAACCCCATCATAACATGCAGCCCACAGTAGGGCTGATTAATCCGCCGTCATTATCTGTCGCACTGCCCGGCGATGGGAAGCAATTTCCTTACGGGTCTATCAGGCTGGAGGCGCTCCCTGCGTGATAACGGACCAGGTTGGTATTTCTATTCATGGGTTTTTAAAAAGAAGGTGAAAGTGGGTTGTGTCCAAGGACGGCACTTGATTGTGCTGATAAACGTGATAATCTGGTTTGGACCCGGCCACTCCGCTGCTGGCCGCTGCAGCCGCCCAGGCCCAGAGGCCCCTGTCCCGAGGCCGCTGTCTGCCGTGTGGGGTTGCTTCAGCTGCGCCCATCGGGGCTGCTTCTTCCGGAAGAGGTTTTAAATGAAGGGTCGTATGAGAAAACAAGATGTTATTCCCTTTCCCCTCCCCTTCTTGAAGCAGGGTTCGTTACGGCGACTGGGCACCTCTCAGTTCGTAGAGCGTCCGACTCTTGATCTCAGGTCCCGATCTCAGGGTCGTGAGTTCAAGCCCCTCATTGGGCACGGAGACTACCTAAAAAGAAAAAAAGAGAAGAAAAGCCAGTGTTCAGAATTCGAACACGCCGAGACAGGAATCCCTCAAATCACAGAGCAGAGCAGGCTGTCTCCACGGCAGCCCGTCCAGTTCTCCGCGGGGCAGCGGGGGAGCCCGGGCCAGGCCCTGCTGTCCTGCCCCGACCAGCTCCGGGCAGCCCATGGCTCCTTGACCTTCTTACGTGGGGCTCAGCCAAACAGAGCGACTGGGGCCCAGCCTCGGGCGAAGACGCCGGGCTTCAGAGCAGGAAGTCATGGGTTGAGATCCACCTCAGCCACGTCTAGAAGTCAGCTCTGTGCCAAGCCCCTCCATCTGCCCTTGTCACGCTCCTTGTACTCCCATCTGGGGAAATCAGCTGTTGTTTCCTCCTGTGTGGGCTCAGGACGGTTCTGACCGAACGCTGGCCTCTCCGGACAGCCCTACTGTGCCAAGAGAAGTCATTCATATTTTGTGTTTAGCGCAACTTTCTTCCTTAGGTTTTGAATCTTTATGTTTTTAAGGTTTATTGATTTGAGAGAGAGCACGCGCATGGGGCGGGAGGGGGCGTAGGGAGAGAGAATCCCAAGCAGACTCCCCGCTGGGCATGGAACCTGCCGTGAAGCTCCATCCAGGACCCCGAGATCATGACCTGAGCTGAAGTCAAGAGTCAGACACTCAACCGACTGTGCCCCCAGGCGCCCCAGGTTTTACATCTTGGAAGCCCAAGTATCAAAGTAAAACACAGCAAAAAAAGAGAGAACTGTGTGGGAAGAGCTGGGCCGTGTCTTTGCCTTTGACCTGTGGGTGGTCAAGTGGCCCTGCACGTCGGCCTCACGGTCTGCCCAAGACCCGCCTTGAACGGAGGCCCCTCCGCATGGGGAACGGTGTGCTTGTTGGCAGGTGTGTGTCCTTGTCTTAGGATGGTGGCCTCCCAGAGCCTTGGGTACGAAATGCAGGCACGTTCAAAGCTGCCCCAATAACATCTTCAGTGCAGCCAATGGCACAGGAGTCCACCTTTTAAGAAGTCGCTCCCCTTCCTGGGAGTCTCTGGGCCACCCTGCTCAGGGGCTCCTGGCCAGTGTGCAGCGGTGCCGACCTCCGAAGTGGTATGTCAGCCTCTGAGGGAGGACACCAGCCTCCAAGGGGGGACGCCAGCCTCCCAGGGGGGGTGCCGGCCCCCCAGGGGGGGACGCCGGCCTCCAAGGGGGGATGCCAGCCTCCGAGGGGGGACGCCGGCCTCCGAGGGGGGATGCAGCGTGCCTTTCCAGGAGGCATGGGGAGCAGACTGACCGTCAGCAGTCATTACCACCTGGACGTCTGCTCTGCTCTCTCCGCTGGCCAGAAACCTCAGTTACAGCCATCTGACCTTTGGGCTGGCTTGCAGCGCTGCGGCCGCGGCTCGTCCTGGTCTGTTTTCAGACTCACCGGAGAGAGCAGTGGAAGTACGCGGGGAAGACTCTGAACCCTTCAGCTCGAAGCGCTTCCCGTCACGCGGGGGCACAGAGCTCGGGCCTTCGCGGCGGTTGATCTCCGGCTCTATTTCTGGGCCTCCCATCACCATGGAGTCTCCGAGGCTGGCAGGCACGCAGCTAAAAACAGAACCCGGGGGCGGGGGGAGTGCGCCCTTCCTGACTCGGGATCAACTTGGAGCTCTGTTCTTCGGGGAACACACTCCAAGCGGAGACTGCCTCTCCTTCCCCCGAGTGTCCCAAGAAGGCACTGATCTTCAGACCTTGGGGCGTAGGCCTCCAGAGTGGGGGTGCGTGCCTTGTTATCCAGGGCCTGCCGGGAGTGGGTGCCTGGCGTTCTTGGGCAGACACATGCCTCTGGAGCGTGCCCCATCCTCTGGGAGAGAGGGGGTTCCTGCTGAATGCAGTCACAGGGAGCCGGTCCCCCGGCAGGTGCATCGGCAGAGCCTCACAGAAACGTTCGGGGGCACCTGGGGGTGCCCACGGCTGTGTGGAGAGCCCGGCATGAGCCAGGCCAAGACTCGGGCCAGCTGAAGTGGCCGAGACTTCTGATGGGGAGGGTGGCATTGAAGGGACCGGGACCCGAGGTGGGCAGTGGCCGGTGACTCAGTCGGGGCCTTCTACTGGGCAGACACTTCAAGATCTCAGGCCACATGCCCTCCGAGGGGTGGGTGGAGGTGCCCGCCAGCGCCCGCAAGTGGGTGTGGACGTGTGGAAGGCAGCTTGCTGCCAGGCAGGGCTGCTTCTGGGGTCACGGACTAAATGTGTGCCGGTGTTTGTTATGTGTGGGAGTTTCCCATCATGCGGGGGTATTTGCCGCACTAGATGCCATTTCCATGATGTGCACAATTCTTCAAATGCGCGGTGAGGCCCTCGCGTGTGAGAAGGGCGCGTCAGAGCTCCTGAGCCCGCGCTGGGCGGCCGGCTCTTTCCAGCTGCTTCCTGGGGGCACAGACCTAGTATCTATGTGTCCTGTCCTTAGACTGTGTGACCCGAGAGGGACGGAAGCCCAAGACGAGGCTAATCTGGGGTGAACCTGCTGTGGGTGCAGGGACAGGTCATCCTTTTTTTTTTTTTTTAAAGATTTTATTTATTTATTTGACAGAGATCACAAGTAGGCAGAGAGGCAGGCAGAGAGAGGGGAGGGGGAGAAGCAGGCTCCCTGCTGAGCAGAGAGCCTGATGCAGGGCTCGATCCTAGGACCCCGAGACCATGACCTGAGCCAAAGGCAGAGGCTTTAACCCACTGAGCCACCCAGGTCATCCTTTTTGATGGGAGCAAGGTCAGGAGGCTCCAGGACTGGCCAGGCCCGGTGCTGCTCTGTGCCCTGCTCTCCAGGGCTCCACTCTGAAGGTGGACGGCCTCTCCGTCTGGCCTGGGAGTGTGGTTGACCTGGAGATGGGGTCTGGGAGGGTCACCAAGGGCCAGAGACGGCAGTCCTTACCAGTGTCCTTCTTGAGGGAAAATCTGACACAGAGACGGACACCCTCAGAAGGGAGACTGGAGACCCAGCAGAGTGCCGTCTCTGAGCCACAGCTCCGGAGGCCAGCAGGAGCAGCTTCTCGCAAGGCCTCACAGGAGGCCAGCCCCGCGACGCCTCCGTCCTGACCGTCCGGCCTCCAGACTGAGAGACAGGACATTTCGGGGTTGAAGTTGGGCCCATATGTGGAATGTTTTTTAGGGCAGGAAACCAATATCCTGACCATTAAATTCAGTGGCACGGACCGGATTGCCACTGGGCCATTGGCTTCCTGGTCCCCTTGAAGTGTGTCTCATGGACCCCTCACAAATTCGCCTCCAGAATGTTGCTGTTAGGAGATCTCATGTTTAAAGAGAAATGCCCCGTGTTTGGCTGTGTTGTTGTCGTCCTGGGACCAAGGGCCATCTCTAGCTGGGACACCGTCACGGTCCGACAGGGTCTTGCGCGTGGGACAGAGAATCTGGGATTGTTTGCGGAGACTGGGGTGCTGTCTGTGCTCGATGAAAGCCAAGGCAGATCCAGGAAGCTTCCCATAAATAATGATCGCGCTGGTGGCCTTTATTTCTTCTTTAAATTTCTGATCTTTCACCAGCGTCAATGCATCTTGTGTGATGGCTTTTCATCAAATTTGGCTGTTTTCCTGCTTTCTTTCTGGCTATGTTCAAGTGCTCGGCTATGATCACTTTCAGCCCCATCGCTTGGAAAACCCTGATAATTAGATTTAAATCATAAAATATGCTAATGCATGCAGATAGTAGCAGGATAAAGATTTCAAAGGCAACTTAATATATTCTTCCCCACATCAGAAACAAAACAGAGCTGCTTGGATGATAAGCTACCTGCTGTCAGATCCAGGGGGTCACAGAGAGGAGCCCGAAAACCGCCAGGGGCTGCGCAGAGGCGCCCAGGGCCGGATCACGCTACAGTTAGCAATTGTCCCTCATTCTCCAAGATGCTCTCTGGGTGTGTCCCGGGCCACGTGCAGAAGCTGCTGTGTCACTGCACCTCTCATGGCCTCACATGCGTGGGGCTCGGCTCACTGGAGAGCACCTTGCAGGGATTTCGGGTGTCCTAGGGTCTCCAGAGTGGTCCTACTCTTGGGGGCAGCAGACAGGGGCCACAGAAATGCTGATGGGACTCCTGCTGTCCCCCACCCCGGGCCAGTAGGGGCTGGGGGGAGGGGAGGGCAGGCGACCCACAGAGCAGACAGTCTTCACCCCCGGGAGTGGACGGCAGCTGTCCCCTGGCTGAGTCGCCCTGACCTGTTATGGTGAGCGGCCAGGAGGAAGCGTGCATCTGGAGAGGGCTTCTGGATGGTGGGATCAGGAAGGAGGGGGTGGGCATGAGGGCCATTGTGTGTGCAGCACAGAGAAAGACCTAGAACCTTGGTGAGGAGGCAGGCAGGTGGGCATTCCTGGCTGAAGCCAGGATTGCACACGCTCTGGGGTGGCTGAGGACATGGTTTTGCATGAGAATGGGGTCGGAAGGGAGGCGGCAAGGAGGTGGCCAGCATTGGGGCCCTAGGAGTGGACACGCCCCAGACCCCCTCCCAGGCAAACACCTGGCTGGCTCGTGCGGGATGCTGGAGGGAGCTGGCCCGTCCGTGTTCCAGTTTGCTGTCCTCAGGAGGTGACGCCCACAGGGCCACTTGGTCCCCAGGGAAGAGGGGAGACGGGTCAGCTCTGTCGGCCTGCGGCCAGCCCGACCCTTCGCAGAGGTGGACAGCGGCATAAACAGGATCGGCCCAGCACTTCTGAACAGAGAAGGCCATGTCTGAAGCAGCTCACCCATGCACGAGGCCTGCCAGACCACAGTGTACAGAATCCTGTCTCCCGCACCGCAGCCTCCAGTCTCCTACAGCTGAGACCTGCTCTGGCAGACGTGCGCTCCTGACCCAACAGAGAAGGCAAAACACAGAGAAGGTACTTTTAGTTCTGCTGCTTCCTGTCCGTACCCTTTCAGGCCCCGGGCCCATGAAGGATGGATGCTTTGCTCTGCACCGACGGGGTCCGAATGCTCAGGGAGGGCCTGTGCACAGTGCAAGCCCCATACGTGTTGTTGAGTGAGTGGCTGGGGACAGAGGTCGCGTCCTGTTGCAGACGGACAGTACATCAGGTGGGGCGCCCAGACAGACGTGGAGGCCTGGGCTCTAATCCTGTCAGACGGCGGTTCGGAATCAAAGGAGAGAATACTGCTTGTCTTGTCTCCTGTTCATTGGGTAAACGTTCCCCGACACGCAGCCCTGGTTTTGGAGACGCGAAGCACATCCCCAAGGCCCATCAGCTGGCTGCTAAGATTGCCCGATACGGTGACCCTGAAATCGGCAGTTACCGTAGAGCGGCGAGTCTGCGCGGCTGGGTCTCCCTTTCACGGCCCTCTTGCCGGCTCGTGTCAGATGGTCTGTTTCCTGTTGAGCCAGAGGGAAAAGGCTCAGAGGGTCACTTGCACTAATGGATGGGCAGGGACTTTAGTCATTTTTTTTCTTGCTTTAGATAAAAAAAAACAAACAAACTGATAATGCCGTGTGGATGGGCTAATGTTCCTGTTTGATACACTCTTCTCTGGCACTAACGGAGACAGTCCGGTGTCACCAGGCCGAGCCCTTGTCGGCATGGGATGACCATCCCGTGACTGTGCTTCCCAGGGGCGAGCGGACTGGGGCACGCGTCCCCGGACACCCGTCGCTCCAGGAACAGCAGGGCGGGCCCCGGGGCGTGAGCCGTGCTCTGCAGTCCTCAACGCTCACCCGTGTGATCTGCGCGCGCGGCTCACTCCTTCACTTCAGTCTGTTACGCTCCTTCCCGTTCCGCCTCCTGATCAATTCATAGTCCACAAAATGACTTTTTATCATGCTGCAAAATGGAAAAAGATTTCTTTTCAAGCATCACTGCGATTGTTTTGAAATGCCATTCTGTCTCTCTGTTAAGATTTAATTATCTGTTGCAAATAGCATCTGTGAATTAATGTTGCCCAACTCATTCTGGAATAGAAATGATCAAATATTTGGTAGCCAGAAAGCCAAGTGGGGACAGCTACACCAAACACACAGCTTTCTGCTGCGGCTCACATTAAACAAAACAACGCAGAGGAATCAGAGAGGAAGAGGGACACCAGCTGAGACGCACAGTGACTGTCGCTCTGGGGACCTCACTACTCAGTGGATTCTTCAGCTGTACTGCCTCGTGGAAGACACACACGTGTGAACACACACACGTGCTCCCCCACATGCACATGTGTGCGTGTTCATGCACGTGCTTGACACCGACGCCCACACACATCCTCGCACACACCCACACATGCACACACAGGCTGACACACATGTTTGCATACACCCACACACGCTGACACGTAGACATGCTCACGCACATGCATATGTGCACACGTGCTCACAGTACTCACACTCACACATAAGCGCACGTGCTCGCACATGTGCTCACACACACATGCGTTCACTTGTGCTCACATACATGCGCACGTGCACACAGTGCTCATGCACACTCATACATTCACACATGCACATGTGCTCACACACGTGCTTGCACGCACCCACCTGTGCTCACATGCGCACATACACACATGCATACATGCACACGTGTACGCACACATGCATGCACACGGGCTTGCACATGCTCTGGCCTAGGGAACTTCCGCAGGCACCTGGAAACCAAGTGAAATATCCCTTCCCGCTGCAGTGACTGTCTCTGGAGATTCACACCCACACCGTCAACTTCTCCAAACCCAGCCACGCTCGTCTCCGTTTTGAGGAGATATTTGCGTTCTCCCCAGCGGTGCAGCACCTCTCCTCTGAAACGATATTGATGAGTGCCCAGGCTGTGCTGCCTGGTATGGAAGTTTCCCAGCTCCCGTGGAGCGCGTGCGTCTGGGGTGGCATGGCAGGCGGGGCGCTGGCTGCTGCTGGCCTCCCGCCTCGGGTGCCGCCTGCAAGCAAGCGGGGCCTCATTAGGGTAATGCCTCTTCTGTCATGGGTGTCCCGCTGCACTTGCTCCGTCTCCAAATATGTTTTTTCCCCATATCCACATGTCAATCAGCCGCTTGTCTCACGCTAGAAAATGATAGTCAGGAGAATTGAAATTGCTAGCAGTTTTAACACCAAAATTTAACTATTCAAGGCTCAGAATGACGGCAGAATAAATAGAATTGGGCCATGCTGCCAAGGCAAGTCTCCCAAGTGTTCAAATCCAGTCTCCTCCAGAGCTGCGGGAAACACGCAGACACACCCTGTTTATCTTGAGTCGGAACCCAGGTTTCTGGCCACCGGCCGTGCTGGCCCCACAAGCTTAATCCCCGGTTTTACTGTTTCTAAGCCCATGCGAGCTATTGCGTGGAACACTTCCGTTTCCCCTGGCCTGGCACCCGGAGCGGACGGCCGGTGGCCTACGCCGTGGGAGGAGATGCTTGTGGAGGGCAGGCAGGGCCGTGGGCAGGGGAGGCCTGCTGGGCGGTGGCGTTGGGAGAACATTGCCATGCCTTCTCGTGGCTGACACGAAGCGTCTCCCTGGAGTGTCGTGAGGTCATCGTAGTCGGGCGGGATAGGCTCGGGAGGGGATAAGAGCGGGCGGGCGCCTCGAGGGGAGACCCGGCCGCAAGTCCAGCAGGCGGGCTCTCCCTCTCCAGAGGGCGGCACAGTGCGTCGAGAGAGGACCGGGCAGGGCACAGAGTGTGTGAGGCCAACGCTCCAGCTCATGGGAAGTGGTGCAGAGTAACCGTCCTGGGTCAGGACGGGCCACAGCACGGGGCTGGCCAGACTGCTGTGCTCCGGGGACAGGGGGTGGTGGGCGGAGGGTCCTGGACCCCACGGAGAGGTGCGAGCAGAGACTTGGGGTCGCCGGTCCCAGGATGAGCTGCAGGATGGATGAGAAACCAAGGGTTGGAAGGACCAGGTGTCGGAACTGCTGGTTATGCAGTCGGCAGGGCCAGACCCAAGCCCTTGACCCCGCCTGGGCCTGCCCGGCTCCTGGAGGCCTTCTGGGAGTAGGGGGCGTTCCGGGAACCCAGCTTTGAGAGGAGGAGGAGGGACGGCGCTGAGATGCGGATGCACCCCGGGGGGGTCAGGGCCCTGCTCCGGTGTGCAGGGAGGGACCAGAGCCGACGCTTGTGCCGTCACAGCAAGGCTGGGGGAGCAAACCGTGCGCAGGCGCCCCCAGGCTGTGGGGGAGGAGAGCCAGACCCGCAAACTCCAGCGGGGCTGCGGCCACAGGTCACCTCGTCAGCCTCAGGCGGGAGCCCCCAGGCCGGTGGCAGGAGGAACGCTGTTCTCCAGCGCCCCCGGGGAGGAAGAGAGACAGGCCAGCAAGGCAGACACGCGGAAGGCGGCAGCACAGACAGGTGCCCCATGTGTCGGAGAGAAGACAGACGCGCCCGCAGCAGACACCAGGGCTGATCCTGCCGGACTTCAGTCTTTTCCGTCCGGGGAGTGGTCGGGAGCGCCTGTTCTTGTCCCCCCGGCCTTCAACTTCCGGATGGGAGCCCCGCCCTGGGGGCTGGAGTGGGGGCTCGGATTCAGCACTCAACGGGTTCTCCAGGCAATAGACCCTCCCTGGGGCCCAGATGTCCTGCTGTAGTGGCCCACGGCCACTTCTAGCCAGCGTGTGGGGTGCCCACCAGCGTGACTGAGCCCTAGCCCAGGGGCTCCCCCAGGGCCTCACACAGGCCCTGAGTCCCAGCCTTCCCAAGAGAGGCCCTGCCGACCTCCTGTAGTCCCTGCCGGCCCCCTCGGAAGCCCGCTCCCATCGCCTATAACCAAGGACCGGCCACCACCCGACCATGGGTCTCCCCACGGTCCGCAGCCACGGGCGTGTACCAGCTGGGGTGGGGCCTGGGGGTCGGTCTGCTCCTTCAGTGTGACCCCTCAGCTCTGCCTTGCCCGTCTCCCAGCCCCTCCCAGGTCTGTCAAGGCGGAGGAGGCTGCGGGGAGGGCGCCTCCCCCGCCCCAACCCCTTCAACTCCGGCAGCAGCACGGGGCTGGGTCTTTGGGCAGTTTGCTATCTTGTCAGAAGTTTCCATCAGAAAGCTGCCAGCCTGCCTTCTTGGGGGATTGATCGCCCTGGGGAGGTGCATGTGGTGGGTTCTCAGTTGCACATGCCAAGTCTCGAAGGAAGGAGTAAGGAGGTGACCGGGGGAACAGCGTGGGCCCCGGAGGAGGAAAACACAGCGAGAGCCTGAAGACGGCCGCGCCGACAAGGACTGAATGACCCACAGCAGAAGCAGACGCCTCGACACCGTTCCCCGGACAGATCGGCCTCCCAGGTGTGGTGGTGAACCCACCGCGGGTCCGGTCCTGCCTTGGAGAAGGGGCAGGGTCCCCGACACCATGTTTCTGGTGACCGTGCTCAGTGGGTTGTGCGTTCCTTTGCTGGGTGGTGGACACAGACAGATGTCGTTTACTCTCTGACTTTCTGGCTCAGAAAGCGTCAGGGAATCCAAGAGGCCGGCCAGACCCCACTCCTTTCTGCAAGAGCTAGTCCGAGGCCCGGGAGCAGGGCAGGATACGGGGGAGCCCCGGCCGCTGGCGCTCAGAAGGGTGTGGGAGGCCACGCTCAGGGGACCGTCCCCCGCCCGCTCTCCCAGGACTCACCTCCTACCTCCACGTGCCGCCTTTAGCGTGCGCTCACCTCCCAGAGAGCGTTCCTCTTGGGGGCCCGGAGCCCTCTCCCGGTACAAGGAAGGCGTGGGCGCACAGGCCGTCCCACCAGAGACCAATCGGGCAGAAACAGCGACCGCATCTCTCAGACACCTGCGGCTGGTAAGTCTCCACATCTGGAAAAGGGCACAATGTGCACAAATGAAACGGATCAAAGACTCATCACGTCCCTCATGAGGTTCTCTCTCAGTCTTGTCTTTGCCTCAGAACCCAGGCTGCCCTGCCCGACCCTGACCTTCTGCCATCACTGAGGTCTTTGTGAGGGTCTGTGGCCCGGACACCATCTGATCTCCTTCCTTCGTTTCCAGGACGTGCCTTCCCAGGATGGAGAGATTCGAGCTAAGCGCGTGGTCCCCAGCGTGGTCCCGTCCACCCCACAGGCCGACACGCTGCCCGTCTCCTCACGTGTGGTTTCGGCTCCCGACCTCCCAGCACTGGGTTTTGTGTCTTTCAACCTGAGAGCCCTGCTGGTGCCAGGCTGTGACCGCGGACCCCCCTCGCGGCCTTGCTCACCGCCCCGCGGCCAGCCATCATTCCGGCCACACGTGCTTTCACGGTTTTTATCGCTAATCTCATTATCTGTCATTCTTCTGTCCCTAATGCATTCGCCACTCATCCTTAGCAGAGCCGTTCCCTGCGAGGGGCACTGCCTGGCCACCCCCTGTGCTGAGGCCCCGCGGGTGAATCTCGTTAGCAGACGTTCTCGTGCCCGACTCTTCCTCCGGACCCGAAGCGGCCCGGCCTGCCCTGCCTCAGCCCCAGCGGTGGCCGTGCCTTCCCGGAGCACCAGGACT
Source organism: Eira barbara (assembly GCA_020311275.1). Classification (NCBI taxonomy): domain Eukaryota; kingdom Metazoa; phylum Chordata; class Mammalia; order Carnivora; family Mustelidae; genus Eira; species Eira barbara. The sequence continues at coordinate 1,667,668 of JAHRIG010000037.1, read as the reverse complement.
TCCCGGCGCCGTCCGGGCCAGCCCCAGCGAGCGGTCCATGGAGCGTTCTGCGACGCCCCGGGAGGACCTCTCGGTGTTGTGCCCCCGGTCTTTCATTTCTCCCGACAAACCAACACAAAACACGTAGTAGCAACATTCTGCATCATAAAGCACCCAGCAGGCCTTCTTGGCGCTTACCTGCGTTGTCCACGACTCCTTCCTCCTGGCTAAAGGTCCTCTGTGCCCTCAGACGACCGTGAGCGGCAGCTAGAGACTTCCGCGAGGGGGTGGTGCGGGCACGGAGCCCAGCGTGTCGCTGTGACAGGCTTGCGTGTGTGTGCGTGTGCGTGTGTGTTTGCGGGGTACACCATCTTACTCATTCCTCTCTGATAGAAAATGAATGGACCCGTGACCCTTACCTTTCTCATGAAGCCCTAAATATCGCGTTTGCCCCCCGATGGCTTCTGAAAGCGCCGTGTTTCCGTTGCCCGGCGGTTCCCGGCAGACGGACGGTACGTGAGCCCCGCAGACCTGCCGGTCGCGCAGCCCCCGTTTCCCGATCCCCCGGGCTGACGCCACTCCCACCGCCTCACTCCTCCTCCTTTGGGACACGTGTGCATCGCCGTCGTCTGCTCCAACCCCTGCTGTAAATGATGAGAGAAGATATTAGTTGACATTTTTTTAGGAATTGATTATCGGTGCGTGTTCCGGAGGCCTGTTCGGTCGCGGTGATCTCCGGCTCCGCAGACTCACAGTGAATCACGTGATCTGTCTCGGTCCTTCATGGAACCTTCCTTTCCTTTCGGACGCGGCTGGCCCACCTGCTTTTTCAGTGCCTTTTAAACTTCCTGAGGAGAGCAGCTCTGCATTCTGCTGTGCCCTGGTCCTTTCGAGCCGATGGGGAGTTCTGCGTCCGCGTTTATCACTTACCTGCCCTCGTCGCTCAGCGTGGTTAGACGACACGTCCTTCCTGTGCGGCACAGACTTGCAGAGCAGCACTGGCTGCCCTTGGGGGCCTTGCTGCCTCGGTGGCCGGGGCCCAGACGCTGCCTCGGAGGTCCGAGCAGGGTCCCTGTGGGCCCTGCCGGCCTCTCCCCGACCTCCCAGCTAACTCCACATGCAGGACCATCCCCATCAGGGAATGAGGACAGCCCTGCCCCTTAGAGCAAGCCCAGCCCAGGCTCACTCAGCTCACCCCGTGAGACTGTCACCGGTTTCTGACACCGACACCGTAGCACTGCGAGCGGGAAACACGGCAGGCTTAACGTGGAAGCAGATGGAAAACGGGGCCATCCACTGAAATACGTGGCTTGGTGACTGTCTGCCATCTGGTCAGTGGGACACGAGCTCTGGAAGTGCTCGGCACAGAGGACCCCTGGGTGGGTGCTGTTTGCAGGGTGACCACGCAACGTGCCGCTGAGACCGACCTCACGTAACGCAGCACCACCCCTGACCGCCTGGACACTCCTGAGTGGCAGTCGTAGGGGAAGGTGCCCTAGGACTGACCTGATCACTCTTCTGGAAAAAGCAGCAAAGGCGCCATCGCAGGGACGGAGAAGGAAGGACAGACTGTCTGGGGGGCTCCTTCCGTTGATAGTTTCTGTGGAGCAACTTCGAGTCAAGTAAACACCATGTCAGCTCGGGGCAGGCTCCTGATGGTCCCCCCTGGAGACTGTTCCCCCAGCCCCGGCCCTGGGACCACGTGCTCCTCTTTGTGTCTGACCTTCCTTTTTAAGCCTTGAGAAGAAGTGTGACTATATGACCACGTGGTGGAGGAAATAGCTAGTGGCCGCTCTTACGAATACCTCTTGAGCTACATTTAAAAGAACCAAAACCGTTTATTTAGTGACCCGTTAGTCAAAACTTGAGTCCGTTGGGAGCGCTTACCCATATGTGGAGGACAATAACATTGATAAGCCTGTCGATGACTCTGGGGCACGTCCAGTTCTGAAGAGCCGTCTGAGTCAAATATTTTCAAGTAAGTTTAGATTAATTTTTCATAAACCGTATCTTTAATCTAACAACTTGGAAATTAACAGTTGACTTACAGTGCGTATGTAACGATTTTATGATTTTATGCGTGCCACATGTGTCCCCTGCACTATATTAGAACAAATAAATAACAGGGAAATGCTTTCCTAACTTGAGTGTCTATTACACGAGGCTTTGGCTGCTCTAGGGGAGCCGACACAGTGGTAACTCACAGGGTCCAGCAGTCACTCCTCGACCGGATGACCGCATCGGGGTATCATCATGATTTTGCAGCCCTGGGAAGCCAGCCACTTTGTGGAGTCCACAACCAGATGAATCAGGGCCTGGGACCTGTAATTAAATCACTTATAAAGGCTGGAAGTGCATGGCAAAGTTTATTGATTTCTTTGAAAATAATAATGTCCTGACCTTGCCCCTGTTCAAATGGGATGAGAGAACTCTCCCCAGTGGGGCCGCGGTCCAAGCACGCGGCAGGCTCGCTTCTGTAGCGTGACTCTGCTGCGGCGTTCCTCCAAGATACTCACTGGCCCTATTTCTTGTTGGACACTCAGGAATGATGTCGAGACATCCTTTTCCAGTTAATCCTGACTGGAACATGATTAGCTTTTCCCATGGATTCAGTTCTAGAAATGTGAGCCCCTGTCACTCACGTCCTCACAGTCCAGCCTCAGTCAGACCTCCGCTCCCAGGGACCAGGGGCCCAGGCGCTGAGGTCGTGGTGACGGGCAAAGCCAGACGCCATGCCTGTGTCCTCCTGGGCGGTGCTGTTCCCAAGCACATGTGTTAGCGCCCGTGAGCGGGTGTGTGCAGGTGTGTGTGTGTTTGCGAGCATGGGCGGGGGGTACAGAAAGGCAGTTAACAAACTTGCTTGAGACTGGAGGGGACAGAGACAAGGAAGAAGCACGTGCTGCCTCTGAGGGGGTGGAAAGCAGGAATCGAGGCTGTTCCCGGCCCCGCTGAGAGAGACGCGCAGAGTCCCCTGCAGAGAGCAGCCTTTGGGCGGAAAGGAACAGAATCCGGTGAGACTGTGGAATACAAGAACAAGGGGGTCGGGGGAGCCTGTTCGGAGACGCAGGCCTTCGCCCAAAACCATGGTGGGTGAGGAGGAAACAGCACGTGGAGTAAACTGTAGCGCACGTCCGTCCACCTCTGCGTGTGTGTGTGTGTCTCTGCAGGTGCACGCGCTTGTGTGTGCGGTGCACGTGCATGTGAACACGGGACGGGGGACAGGTGCGTGTGCGTTGTGTCTATGGGCGCACATGCATCTGTGCACGTGCCAGGTGGGGATGTGTGTGTGTGTGTGTGTGTGTGTCTGCAGGCACATGTGTGTGCATGCAGGGCAGGTGGGGACATGCATGTGCATGCATGTCTGTGGGCACTCGCGTATATGCATGGGGCAGATGGACATGTGCGTGCATGTGTGTGTGTCTCTGTGGCACACACGCGTGTTTGCGTGAGGCAGGTGGGGACATGTGTGTGCGTGTGTGTTTCAGGTGCACACACATGTGTGCAGGCATGTGCAGGGTGCGTGTGTCCATGTGCACACACTGGTGTGTGGACGGCTGGGCTGTGGTCCAGATGGATGGCACAGCAGGAGCAAAGGCTCCTGGGGGGAGGGAGTGCCTCACTTCCCGGCCCCCGAGGCGGGCCACAGTCATAGGGCTCTGGAAGGCTGGCCTGCAGCGGAGTCCAGGCCAGAGGGGGTTCTGGCTCTCGGTGCTGTGAGGGGTGACAGCAGCCGCGGAGGCCGGTGCGTCTGAGTCGTACTCAGGGACAGCGAGGAAAGCCTGTAGGGAGGGCCCTCAGGGGGAACTGCTGCCTGCAGCGGTGCGTGTCTGAGCAGAGACCCTGTAAGTGGGCCCCTCCACGCCAAAGCATCCAGCGCACCCCGTCTGGTGCCACGGCGGGTCTCGGGGTCCCCGGCGGCCAAACCCTTCTGCTCCGCCCTCCCAAGGGCTGCTCCTTCTGTGTGTGGCGCCCCGTCTGTGGTTCTAGCACCTTCCCACTGCCCCATCCCACAGCGCTCGCTCGCCTACACGGACGTGGTCACAGATCTTGGAGGAGCGTCCTCGAGGCTGAGGCAGGGACGCTCCAGGGGCGCCCGTGTCTGGGGTGCCTGTGCCCAGTGCCCCCTGACTTCACGGAGGTCTCTCTCACAGGTGTTTTCCAGCTGCTGAAACAGGCTGTCATGGATAGAGAGGCTTAACCCAACAGGACTGTGTTCTCTCAGGCTCTGGAAACCAGACTCGGAATCAAGGTGTCCGCGGGGCTGGCTGCTCTTTGGGAGGTGCGGGGGCTGCCCCAGGCTTGGCGGCTTCCAACGGCCACTGCAGTCTTCAGTGTCCCTTGACTCCTTAGCAAGATCGCTCCCTCTCTGCCTCTGTCCTCCCGTGGTCACCCTGCTCCTGAGTCTGTGCCTGGTCCCTTCTTCAAAGGACACCAGTCACGCTGGGTCAGGGGCTAACCCCAGCGTGACCTCATCTTAGTTAATCACATCTGCAAAGGCCCTCTGTCCGAGTAAGGTCACACTCAGAGGCACTGGGGGTCAGGACTTGAACTCATCTCTTGGGAGACACGAGTCAACCCACAATGGCTGGCTGTCGGGTTTTCAGTTGCTGGAATCTGGGCACCCAGATTCCGGAGCCACGACGCTTTCCTGAGATGCTCTGGGAAAACGAGCTTGAAATTCAAGTCCAGTCTTGGTTTTCTTCCTCCGTAAACATTGTGTGGCCGTGAGCCGTGGTGACTGGTTGCCTGCCCCCGAGCAGGGTGTCCTGGCTGCTGCCTGAGGACGACCTACTGGAATGTTGTGACCACAAAACCCTCAAGTGAGACCCGGCGACACTTGCCGTGTAGGGCTCCCTCCCTACACGGCACGCCCCATCGCGTGGGGCCCCAGCAGCAGTGCCAGCCGCGTCTGACACCCCCGGGACAGGTGCCTCCCACGCGGCGGGGGTCAAGGAGCTGCCATGTTTCCCGCGTGCGCACGACCTGCTCATGGACGCGGGGCCGGTGCCCGTCTGCCGCATTCTGTCCGCAGGAAAGCGTCGTTACGTTACTGAGTAAGTAATGTGCTCGGAAATGGGGTTCTGAGATGAGATTTGAGGCTGACAATAGTGACTTGTGTTTGTGGACTACTTCTCCACCTTTGACGCAGATTTTTTCTCAACGTAGCAGGAAAGACGCACATGGTTCACACACTCGTATGGCAACCCCGCGAGGCCCAGCGGCCAACGATAGCTACAGTAGATGCACCGGGAGCTCGTACGTACCAGACACTGCCTGCAGCCGGGCCTCACCCGCACCTCAGGCACCAGATGCCCGTGGACTCGCTAGTGTACGCAGCGTGAAATACCGATGACAGACGTGTATCGTGCCGGGTAATATGCTACATCCAACCAACACGTATTGTGCACCTGCTATGTGCCAGGCGCTGCTTGCAGACGACGGAATAGAGCCATGAAAAAACAGAGGAAGTCTCTGCTCTGTCCCGTGGCGGGGACACGGGCAATGAACGTGAACTCCCCTCCAGCCTTTTTCCAGGGCCTTCATCTTAGCAGTGGAATTATGTGGCCCAAGAGTCCAGAATAAACGCTCGGAGGCACACAGGCTTGTTCTCGCTAATCTGCGGGTCTGGCATGAGGCAGCACCCAGCTCCGAGGGTGGCAGGGAGCAGATGTTTCTAGGGTGCAGCCGTTTCCGACGATCGCCGACGGGTTTCAGAATGGAAACAAAGCAGTGTCTCTTCCAAGGGAAAGATGATCCACCTTCCCTCTGCTACAGGAGGCCCCGTGGCCTGGGAACGTCTTCTTGGGAGACAATTCACAACCATGCCACTTTTCTTTCCCGATGAAACCTGGTAATCAGATACACCGAGAACAGCCCAGCCTCTTCTCTCTCCCAGGAACCTCGATAATTCTGCAGTAATGCCCCCAGAACTAGGTCACAGTGCAGTCACACGGTGGTGACAAGCCACGAGCTCTGTGTGCTGAGAAGTGGGCTGGACCGGGAGGGTCGTCTGGGGGCCCCCGGTACCCCAGCTGCTGCTTCCCTGACTCATCCCTTTCTTGGGCAGTTGTTTTCCTGGACCACTCATCGCCGGCGCATGCCAGGGACCCGAAAGTAAAGAGCCATCCCCCAACCTGAGTATCTTCGAACAGTCGTCATTTATCTAGCTCGCCGTTCTGCATTCGGTGAGTTAGGCAGCCATCGGCTGGTGACGGCTGTGTTTGCCCCCAACTTTGTTATCCCGTATCAGACGTCCAGACAGTTTTTGGTTGGCCACTGGGGGAGACACACTGTTCTCGGCCCAGAAGGTCATAGTCGGAGGGGCTTGAGACGTGTGTACTGGTGTGACGTGTGTGTGGCCTGGGGTGTAAAAGCACCACGAGCAAACGCTATAGGGAAATTCTAGAAGGAGCTGTCCCCTTGGCAGGAGGTCATCAGAGGTAATTTGCTATGGCAGGTGCCCCGGAACTGGGTTTGAAGGCTCGTAGAGGAGTTTGTAAGGAAGGTGAGGGTTGGCAGGTATTTCCAGTTAGAGAAACAAGCAGGTGAAGTGTTCGAGGCTTGTCTGGTGTCTGCACCGTGTACCCAGCACATACATGGGCGCAGGAGCTAGAGGGGTAGTTTAGTATTGGGGATACATGCTCAACTAGATAAAAATAGGAAGAATATCCAAAGCGAAATGAAAATGACTTTTCAAGCAATCCAATATCGATTCAGTATGGCTGCTAAGCGACATTAATGGCTTAAAAAAGTAAGATCCCATTTCTGTATTAAATATTAGTCGTGAGCATCGTGCTCTGAGTGATCATTATACGCCCAGAATGCGTCTAGGCCACGCACCTGCTCCTCATCACGGCTTAGGAAATCCGCATGCTTCCCCCGGCCGCAGACGAGGCTCGCGGAGGCAGCGTCCTTTTCCAGAGTCGCAGAGTACATGACAAAGTCAGGATTTGAACCAAAGTCCTCCGGCACGTGCTGCCCTCGAGGAAGAGAAGAGGCACCCCCGCGGAAGGACGAGCACAGTCCCCTGCCAAGGCCAGAGGGACCGCCAACCTGTGCTCAGAGCTGGGGGCCGCCGAGGACAGCGCGTGCGTCGTCTCCCTGGGGTGTTATTTTATTAGAGTCAGAACCCATCCCGCTAGCCCGGATGAGCTCTCCCCGAGCCGCGTCCGAGCCACGAACGCAAGGGACGGCTGTCTCCGTGTCAAGTAAATGGGGCTTCTTTCTGCCGCAGCGGGGGCAGGGGCCGGGTCTGGTTTTTGGGGGGCACCTGTCTGGGTGCGTTTGGTTGCACTTAATAAAGACTGATCACAGACATCCGCGCATCTGGGGACAGGGGTGAAGAACACTTGCGGATTTTTCTGGCTGTCGTCCTTGTTGCTGAAACGCTGGGTGGTCGCTGGCGCAGCGCCAGCTGGCAGACCGCATCCACGGCTCTGTCTCTGCCTCCGGGTTCCGCGACTTGTGCCACTTCTAGAGCTGGAGTAATGAGGGGGTATCCAACCCAACGAGAAGCAGCGTCTTTCTTGTTTCGGGGTGTCCCCATTGTGTTAAGTCGTTACTTTGCATCCCACACTAAGCGGGATGACACAGAGCTCTGTCATTGCTGTGTGTCCCTGCCAGACAGGGGAAGGGACCTGCGAACCCAGGGGGCTGGCGGGATTCGCGCAGGAGGCTTGGACAGTGTGGGCGAGAGGGGTCCTTGCAGGCATCGGCAAGGCGGGCTGTTCAGAGGAGGCTGAGCCCCGACATCTGGAATGGTGTTGGCCCCTATGGGTCATCTAGACGCGATACACGTATCTACACAATGTAGGTAGCTAGGCCGAGGCCTCCAAATGGAGATCTGGCTCTCACATCATGAAAGGGATGATGAGGGGTTTGGGGAAAGGGGTGCCGTGCTTTTGTGGTGGAACTGTTCCTGCTTTCCCATCCCTCGAGAGAGAGCATGTGCTCCTTCCTCCGGCCCGCCCTGCCCACGTCACGGACACACTTACTAACTGCCTCTCTGCTTCTCTGCAAGCGCGGGCCCCAGCACACATGCACACGCGCTCACAACAGCGCTGTCACAGAGGAAGTCTTGTGAGCATGGAACCGCGCCTGGCGCGGCGCAGCATGCGAGGGCTGGAGCGGGCGGGTGCAACGGAAGGGTGGCTCTTGAATCTGGTTGAAATGTCCCTTGTTCCCGTTTACACGGATGGCGCCGAGCCACCAGCCTGGCTCCGGAGTGGAAAGTCTCAGGGGCGTGGACGTGTTTGCTGACCTCTGCCCCAGCACGGGGGTTCAGGACTCATTTGCCAACTGAACGAAGGGGGCGATGATGGGAGGCAGGCTGAGCGGCGTCCCTCTGTGGCCCACACCCGCCCTGAGGTCATCGCCCTGACCGGAGCCCTTGTCCTCCCGAGACTGCCTCCAGGGTACAGCGCGCAGGTTCTTCCCATTGTTGTTTTTGGTGCCAGATCCTCCCTCACACAGACTTCCAGAACCCACATGTGTTTCCTCACTGCCGCACCTTGTGATGAAGCCCTCCACGGGGTTGCCAGGGGTCGCGTGACTCTTCCCTGCCCCCCACTCCCGCAGCCCCCGCTTCCACGGCGACCTCGCTGGAGCCCAGAGCTGGGCCACCGGCCCTCGGACCACCCACCTGCTTCAGCCTCCCCAGACCGGCTCTTCCCACTGCATTGGCTTTGCGGTCTGATGACATCTACTTAGGATGTGGCAGCAGAGTGACATCTGTCATGTAGGGTGAAAATGTAGACAGTCCTGGTCAGCGTTGTCACGGGGAAGGATGGATTGTGACTGCCGTTTGTGAGGCGGCGTCCCGTCTGCTGGGGCCACGGTGCCCGATGTCCCAGGAGGGATCTGGAGCGGGACATGCGGACCGTCCCAGCGGCACCGTGGGCGCAGCCGTGAGGGGGTGACAGACTTGTGCTTAAGGGCCCCTGCGCAGCCAAGGACTGGCTGCCACAAGCCTCGCCATCCTGCCAGTTGCTTTGTCAGCGTCGTTGGGCAACCAAGAGATCCGGAAGGAAACTGCCAGGGGAGCCACGCACAGACAGACCCCGGGGGGAGCAAGCGGTCGGCCTGGCCCAGGAGGCGCTGGTCGCTCTGACGAGCGCTTCCGACACACGAGGCCCCAGACCAACGGGCCCGTCGGTGTGCGGGTTCTCCAGGCCCCACCGGCCTGGCACGGGCCACCCTGTCTGCCGCCCAGGAAGCCGAGTCTCCCCGACAGCCCGGGAGCGTGATAAAGGGAACAGCACCTGCCCCAGAAGGCGGCTCGAGTCTCTCAGACGTCCCCGTCCGCCCCCTGGCCTCCCTCCCGCCCGCCGGCCCCGGCCCTGGGCTCCGGGGTCCCACCTCGCTTGCTCCATGTTTGGGTCCCGCCTTCCCTCCCTCCACCCGCACTTGCTCAGAGCCCAGCAGAACAACGAGAGTGACGGGGACTCCATCAGGGCGTTGTTAGGGCTGTCTGGGCTCACAATGGCCCATTTCTGGTGATTGGCGGCTGCTTATACTCGGCCTCCCACTGAGCCATTGGCGAGTGTTCTTGCTCTCTGCAATTTTGAACTGTTCCCGGCCTGAATATTAATATGTAAGGTCCAGTACACGGGGGGGAAATAACGGCATTTAAACCCTTTAACATCGAATCTGGGTGTACCGAAATCATTCTCAAGTCTCCCCAGAAAGCTCTTAATTTAAGGTTGGCTGAGGCCCGGAGGGCAGAGGCTGCGCTGTGAATAATTTCTTCAGTGCACATTCATATCTGGCTTCTATGAGGCCACTTTGGGGTGAAGAGGCTGGAAAAGGCCCCACTGACATTCAAATAAATCCTGATTGTTGTGGAGTCTGCTCCCTTTATCCTCTATCTGGGTGCGTCCAGGCTAGTATGGGAGATGCCTTTAAAAACTTGTCACGAGAGGGACAATTTGGAACCAATTATACATAACAGATCATTTTGCACAGCTTTATCTGAAATGTAAAACAACTCTTGCTCTTAATACCATCTCCGTGTGTAATTTTTTTTAAGGTAAATTATCCAGAATCGAAGAAAACATGTTTTTTTTTTTTCCTCATTTAAATAGGTGGGGTCTTATTTTTCTACATAATCAATAGAATTAAACTTCCAAATGAAAGGCCACGGTGCTCAGGGTTAGAATGCTGAGTAGGATGGCTCCAAAGGCCAATCCTGAGTCCCCAGAGTTGGGCTGGGGGCCTGGAGACACACAGGGTCTATCTTCCTATCCAAATCCTCCCCAATTCTCTATTTTACCCTAAAAAAGTGAATGCTCAGATCCCACTTACTATGTACTTCCTACTACATCACAGTAGGGCAGAGACAGTCCACTTGAATTGTCTCTACTGCCCTGGTCCGAGTCACCCGGTTGAGGTGTGCTTGTCAGGGTTCCCCACTGATGGGTCGTGCCCTTCGATTGTCCCATGGAAGGGAGCCACTGTGCACAGCCCACACTTACGGGAGGGGCTTGGACTCCACCTCCCTGAAGGTGAAGCAGTTTCATAAATTATTTGGAACTCTTTTGCTGGGAAATCTGTCTCTTCTCCCCAGTTTGTTTATTTTTTCAACGATTTATGTGTATCAGTGTGGACCCATGGATATGGGAATCATTTGCTTGTGATTTCATCCTTCTAAAGAAACAGCATGTCATTGAGGGTCTATGTCTGGGCTCTCTGTTCTGTTCCACGGATCTGTGGGTGTGTTTCTGTGCCAGTGCCGTACCATCTCGATGATGACAGCTTTGTCATAGAGCTTGAAGTCTGGAATTGTGATGACTCCGGACATTTCTTTCTTTTTTTTTTTCAAGATTGCTTTGGTGATTTGGGGTCTTTTGTGGGTTCATACAAATTTTAGGTTTATTTGCTCCAGCTCTGTGAGAAATGCCGATGGTATTGTGATGGGGG